>JAHLSL010000023.1:8029853-8111901 GCA_025920805.1 Petroica traversi
GGAGGGAGGGAATGAGGGAGGGAGGGAATGAGGGAGGGAGGGAATGAGGGAGGGAAGCAGAGAGGGAAGGGAGGGAGGGACCACAGGCCGTGCTGTACCTGCCCCAGGGAAGACAGGAACACGTGTAGCTGCTCAGCATCAGTTTCCCAGTTCATTAAGCAAACAGGAGAAAGAAAAACACCAGGCTTCAGTGGCTCTGAAAACTGAGATAATGAGGCTTTTAGTCCTTGCAAGAACTGTGCTTCTTATCTGGCCCTGATGTGGCACTCCTGCTGTCATTTTTTGAGCTGTGCTCTCACAGGCCTCTCACCCACCCGACCACAGGCTTCGGGGGAAAACCACAATGCAAAACACCCCCTCTCAGCCCTTCTCCCCAGCTGCCCCTTTCCTGACTTGTAAGAAGAGAAGAGCACATGTATCCACAGTAACAGAGAGGGGTTGCATGCCAGCTGCATGAAAGCAAGCACAGAGCTCATCCCTGCTTGCCTTGTGCAAGCTGAAAACCAGCAGCTCTGGGAGACCACAGAGAAAAGAGAAGGAAGAAAAGCTCAGCCTGCCTGGGGAGGGAGGTGGGAAGTGGAGCAAGAAACACTCTGTTCTTTGTAGCATTTACAAGATACAACTGCAGTGATAGCTTCAACTCCAGCATCTCCCAGTTCCTGAGAATTCAGCTTCAGATCTGTAAATGCTCATCTACTGCCAGCACTGGGCATGTGCTTATTTTTCACAGATTATATACAAATTACACATTCAGATATTAGACAATTACAGGAAATCTGCATAAAAAGAAACAGTTATTGTAGCTTTTACAGACCTCAGCAGTGGACATATACAGTATTTTATATAATAATTCTGTGATTCTATGATTTTAGTGTCTTCAGATGTGTGAGGGTAAAAGGTGGGTGCTGAATGGCTTCTGAACATGCCTGCACATTGCTTGAAGTTTAGATAAGAACAGCTCCATGTTAAACAATTCTTATATATACCTGTGAGTTTCTTACTATGCCAAGTCAGATGTAATGGTCCATAGTCTTTCAACACTTATGTTTTAGAGTGAAGTTGTGAGACTTTCCTCAGCAGGTTTAGCCAGGAAAAGCAACCCTTTACTGAAGGAAGGCAGATGTACTGCGAGTGTTGGAAAGCAGCTCTTCCTGCTGGTTAGTGTTGCTCCGTGGCTTCCTTGCGCCCCATCTCTCCTGCAAACCTGAAGTCACCTGGGCTCCTGGCATCCCCACCCTGATTGGGACCCAGCAGATTTGTTATCAGGTTGGCAAAGTGCCTTGGTAGCATGCAGCAGTGCTGCAGGACCTGAGGGACACCTGTGTGGAGAAAAATATGCTGTGGGATTGAAAGTGTAGGGATAAAGAGGAGCTCCAGGCAAGCTCCCACTGAAAATAATTTGTGTTTCTGCAAAACATTTCTTTACAGGGGTTTACATTTCTTTAGTCTGGGGTTTGTATGAGCAGAGGAAATGCTGCATTGAGAGCAGTGAGCTGCTGTGCTGTGCCCTGGGGTGTCTGGCCATGTCTGGAGCAGTGACACAGAGCCTGGTCCTGAGCTCACAGTCAGCAAAGGCACCAGTGATGCTCTCCCTGCCCTGGCAGCCAGGACACCTCAGCTCTGTCCCCAGCTCTGTGCTGGCACACCACAGCCCCTGCCTGGCAAGTCAGGCCCTGCCCATTGCCCTCCTGTCACAAGCAGGTCATAATCCTTTCTGAACACAAAGGCTTTTACTTCCTTGGGGGCTCTGAATACGGTCTGGTCCCCTACAGCTCTCCTGGAGGAGCTTTAGCCTCAAGGCTTCCCGTTTCCCCTTCCTCTCCTCCACCTGCAGCTCAGCATGAAGAGCACCAATGGTTTACCCATGGAAAAGCCTGGAAACCTCCCTGAGCACAGCCAGGCAGCTGCAGGGACTCAAGCCCCTGCGGTACCAACCACCTTTTGTGGGTTCAGCAGTGTGATCCTGAGTCACTACACATTCCTCCTGTTTAATTTTAGAAGCAGTTAACTCCTCTCCTTTTTATTATCTCGATGTATTCCTCCTCTCACACCCATAGGATTTCAGTTATGGAATTTCCCATCAGCTGGCAAAAAACTCCTTTGCTCTTCCCTAGTACATGACCACAGCCCCAGCTTCCTGGCTCTTTTTTCACCTTTCCTTGTACTTCTTCAGTTTAGCTGGTGACTGTTTTACTAAGAAGCAATGTGGTCTGACTGCAGTTTTGATGGTGTCTGCACATGCAGAACAGGCACAAATTTCCTTCTGCCAGCAACCCAGCAGCTCTGGGCGAGGGGGAGCAGATGGAGACACTGTAGGGACCAAACATTTCTAGAAAGAAGTTAGAAATTAAGAGAAAAACCAGCAAGTCTCTCATCTCACGCCAAAACCAAAATTGTTTTCCTACTGCAGAGAAAAAGAAGGAAAAGCCCAGGACAGCTAGAAAGCAGCAACCCAGATGGAGCTGAGGGCCCCTGTTCCCCTGTAGCCTGGAAGTTGCACAGAGGCAGATATGGTATATCTGCAACTTGCTGCTGCCAACAGGATTCCAGAAAATGCTGCCTCAGAGCAGAATAATTCTCTATTATAACCTTGAATTAGGCACTCTCTTGTGGGTGGTGAGCAAGTGTGCACTGTTTTGTATATTATTATTATTACTATTACTATTACTATTATTATTATTATTATTATTATTATTATTATTATTATTATTATTGCTGTTATCCCTTCCTTGTCTGTTCTATTAAACTGTGTTTATCTCAACCCACGAATTTTACCTTTTTCTCACCCCTATCCCACTAGAGGAGAGATGGGGAATGAGTGAGTGGCTGTCTGTTGTTTAGCTTCCTGCCAGGTTAAACCATGGCATCAGGAAGATGAACTTTGAGACTGAAAGCAATGAGTGTTCATGGTCAGATCATGAAATAAAAGTGTAGTTGTGATTGTGCCATTGTCAGCTCTATAGAAAACTTTATGTCTGCCTGCTGCGTCCTGAAAGGAACCACAGACAATGTGCTATCAGCCTTGTCCCCAATTACCACATTTAGGCTGAAAAAAACCCATAAACTTCTTGACATTTATTGTTTTTGGAGTGTATGTAGGCCATTAACCTTGTGCACATTGTGCTGCACTGACATTGACATTTGAGTAACTCAGAGTGCTGCTGTTTAGCAACAACTGTGCTTTGCTTTGAGCTTCCCTGAAGGGAAGGTGCTATTTTGGCATATCATTACAGTAAGAGATTTGGGGTATCAAAACAGCACCATTTTTTTTTTCCTGCTGAGTGCATGGGGATGGAATGGCATAGGGGCCTGAAGCGAAAGACTGAACTTCAGAGGTTTTGGGTTTTCCATGTTCCTCGTGAAACCCATGATTTTCAAGAGGTGTTTGTCATGTCAGCAAAGAGGGTCTCTAAGTAACTGAAACATAAGGACAGTATCCTCATCATAACAGTTCTTCTGGATGACAGTAAAGGATAGCTTAAGCTATAAGGATAGCTTATAATAGATTATAAGAATGTAAGAAATATTACACCAGCAGTTAATTTGCACTATTTCCAACAATTCAGCTAAGCCTAGAGAAAATAAATATATGGGTTTAAAGATGGTTGCTATAGAAACCAGAGGAGATTTTATAGTTGCTTATGAGAGTAAAGAAGGTTCTGATTGATAAGACAATCACATTCAAATAGTCACTATGGAAACCCAAGGTGACCTGGAGGAAACTTGATTCCTCTCATTTTGTTCCTGTGGGCAGATGAAGGCAGTCTGGGTGGGGGAAGGTCTGGGCTGAATGTTAAAGAACACCACAGCAAGGCAGCACCGAGCTCACCGTGGTGCTAAAGGTGCTCAGTGCTTCATATTGCAAAGCTCTGGGAGCACTGACCTCTATATCTATGGAATAAATTTACTTACTTCCCCTTGAAACAGCGTGGGGTTTTTTTCCCATCGAAATCAGTAAGAATTCTGAAATTGATTTCTTTGGAGGCAAAGCAGATTTGAGAGACCTTTCTATGTCTTGAGTGCATCAAAGCAAGGAAGGCCATTTGCACATCTCCTGTGGAGCTCAGTGCTCAGGAGCTGCCTCTACTTTGCTGAAATGGGGCCACAGAGTTGCTGAGCACTTTTTGCCTTTGCTAACAACGCCTTCTCCCAGAAGTAGGACAGAAAAAAACCTGAATATGCAAGCCCTTTTCTTGTAGATTGGTTATTTAAGGACCAAGGTGGGTCAGCCTGTGCATGACATAAACTCAAAATTGAGAAGTAGCTTTATAATACCTCAATGACTACTTGTCATTTGCTTCCAATATCCATTTTTTCAGTGTTAGAATGTTAGATTAAAGGACAGGTGTTCAGCACTCCCAGACACAGATGAAAACTGAAGTTATCCCAAATGTTTGTTTTTGTTAATGCTATGAATGTCAGTTCCAGGTATTTGAAATACATCGATTCCTCAGTAAGGACTCACAATGGGCCAGACCCTGCCTGGTTCCTCTGCCCAAGCCTTGCCACACTCTTCTCCTGGATTATTTAGAAAATCCTTGATTCACATTACCCACATTCAATCAAATCATAAAGATATTAATCATCAGAGATTTTTATCTGTTATCTTTATTATTGGCAGCAAGGTAAAAAGAACTAGCTGCCAGTCTCAGGAAAACACCAATATTGCTGTAATTTCACCAAGTTTCCAGTGTAAACATGCAGATAGAGGGGAAAAAAGTCATTTGGAGAAAACCTCAGGACAGAAGAGCAGAGCAGTGAGCAGCACAGCTTCCCTGAAGCTCCCACTCTCCTGGATTAGCTGCCAAGTCTGGTAAAAATGGTCAGAAAATTTGCCCAGCGCAGCTGCCAGGTTGCCGACTTTTCTAATAAGCTTTGATGGGTTTGGAAATTGCCCTCCCATGCAGAAAACCTAGCTTTTACATCAGGTAATCCATAATGAAAAAGAAAACAAAAAAGAGAATACTTCTTCAGCTTCCATCATCAAATGAAAAGTTTAAACCTGGGGCTGCTCCTAGAAATCAGATAACACTGACAGACACTGTGCTGGGGCTGGAAGCAGGGAGAGCTGCTTGGACATACATTATCTTGAAAGAAATTCCTACTGGTTTTAAAGATAAGCAAATTTGTTACCTATTATTAAACCTGTTAACTTGAGGCTGGAAATAGAAATTGCTACTTTATTGTGGAGATAATATTTCAGGTACAAGGAAGAGAATGAGATTAATATTGAATAAAATGCTCACAGAAAGGTGCAGTCTGCCAGTTCCTGTTTTGATTTGTGTCCATAGAAAAGAAATACATAGGTGAAATACAAAGGTAAATAAAAAATAACAAGTTAAGCTCTCTGCACAGCAGAAATGAGTGTAAATGTGTAACTGAGCCTTTCATCCTCCGCACTTCTGCTCACACTCTCCATCACCACATGACAGACCCCCTCTGGGGTTTTTTTGTTTTATTTTTTCAAACCATGTAAGTCAATCTCTATGCACCTTTCAGCAGATCTAAGTCACACTGGGAGAGAGAGCAGCTACAGCTGTTCTGGGAAAATATTCAGGGTGTAAAAGTCTCCCAAAGCACACACAGGAGCCTAGCAGCTTTCTACACTCATCAGACTGACAGTGCTTCTTTACCAGTACTGGGGATGGGTTGGGAAGATGCTTTTCTGAGAGCTGATTTTTCTCGGGGCTGAAGAGGTCTCAGAGCACCCCTCCTGGAAGCACATGCTGCTCAGTATTCCCTGCAAATCATCCCAACTTGAACTGGCTCCCCTGGGCCTCAGTAACCCCATAGCAGAGGCATAACCTGTCCCTACAGCCTGCTTCTGTAAGCTCCACTTTAAAACCCATCCAGGGAGATGGTATGACTTCCTCTCTTCCTCACTCTTTCCAATTTTAAAGAGAAAAAACCTCAACAACAACACAAACTGCACCGATTATTGTGATAGCAGCAAAGCATCATTTTGAGAAAACAGTTCATGAAAACATCCAAAATCGTAGGGAGTTGAAATTCTAAACCTCTCAACATTGTGGGATGTGTTTTGCTTTCAGAATCCAATCCTTCATCTCTCTGAAAAGTGACAAGTAGCTGTGAGCCTTATTGCTGTTCCCTGGTAAATCCCATAAACTCACTGACGGATGATGTAGGGCTTCTCCAAGAAATGTGCAAAGGCAGTAAGCACCATCTGCTGGCTTCAGCATGAAAGAGAAAACCAGGAATTTTTCATCCACTTGCATGTCTCTTCAGCTCCTCTGCTTTCAGTTTTAGGGTAAGCTCAAAGAAACTGGTCCAACAGCAAAAACCCAACCAGGTTGAGTTCACCTAGCCAGAACAAGACGGCTCAGGGAACATCAGTAGTCCTGCAGGCAGATCAAGCTAAGACAGGACAAAGAGAAGAAAGTTAAACAAGGTGGAAATTCACAATAATTTTGTCAGCATTCAAACTGAGCATCATTAAAGGTCTCAACTTTACACCTGGCTTTGCACTGTATTTGAAACACAAATGCTTACCTCTGCAGAGAACATGAGCCAAATATTGACATAGCCTTGAAAAAGAAACAACCAGGAAATGTTTTGCAAGAAAATCATGTATGTAGACTCATTTTGCCCCCTCAGTCCCTGATCTCAAATAAGGATGTGGGGATTTGGCACAGATAGAGCAGGGCAGCACTTCACAGATGGTTAATTCCCATTGGAGATGTTGGTTACCGAAGGACCAACGATTAAACCAGTGAGATTAAGCCAATTCTCAGCAATTTGTGAAAATTGAACCCAGAGCACCAATAAAAGTAAAAAAGATATGAGGATTTCTGGTTTCCGAATAACCAACAGAGCCAACCTCAGCCTTTTGAATTCAGAGCAAGACAGAAAATGCCACATTTCTGGTTAATTCACAGGAAGGCCACAGTTCTGCAGTGCTGGGACCCAGACCATGGCACGTGCATGGCAGTGAGCATGTGGCATGCACTTGACCCATGAAGGGCATCTGTGTGTATCAGAGGGGCATTTCCCACTCCATCTCTCCCCAAAGAGGGCTGGGGTTTGTGCTGGGAAGTCCTGGTGGAGAAAGGCTTGCTCAGGTGCACCAGACAAGGCTTCCTCCCACCTTGCTCAGCCTGAGTGCTGAACCTGCAGCTTGTTCTGTTATCCCTATAACAGGAACAAGACATCTCTTTTGTTGGCTCTAATCAAGGGATAATTCCTCCTCAGAAGGTGCTTCAATTAGCATTTGTAGCTGTTTCCTCAGACCACATCTGCAATATGAAAATATTGAGTTTTATTTGTTTTAACCCTACTCTACAAGACAATGCAAGGTGAGCAGTCCCATCCTGACTAATTTTGTCCTACAGACAGCCATGGAAAATGGTGGCACTGGCTGTCCTGTACTTGCACAGCAGGAAAATTTAGGATATGACTTAGCTCTCTGCATTGCTGTAGTCAAGTCAGTGATCTCTGCAACATCTCAGCTCTCTGGTTTGATTAAAATGCATCTTTTAGAGTTCCTTGTATCTACAACCTCTGACTTGTTGAAGGCAACATGCACGACAGGTGCTTGAGTTTCACTTCAGCATAACACCCTCAAGCCTCTTACTTTAGTTTTTAATCTGCAAATTAGACAATTTAATTGTGAAATGTTGAATACGTTCATGTGCCCAAAGTCCACTGAGAGTGCCTTACTGAGATCATGAACCTCTATTTCAGTGTTAATCCAGCACTCAGGACATCTAATGCATCATTAAATACAGCTTAACCATACCAGTACCTTTAAGCACTATTTGTCAGCAAAATCCAGCTTCATTAAAGTCTCTGCTATGACATCCTCATTACTCCCTGGCTGAAGCTCCCCCATAATGTGTTCATGCATTGCAAGGTTTATTGCTTTATCATCCCACTAACCCAATCTTTTGTTTGGCAGTGGTCCTACCCTTGCACTTGTTTATAAACAAATAACACTAAGCTTCCCAGGAGCTTAATTGCTTCTCCTTGCAATACTGCATCTTAAAATGGGTGGTTATTCGTAGGTACTTATTATGTCTCCTCATAGTACCTGCTAATAAACTGCGGAACATCATGTGCAAAATTAGCTGGAACATGGCTTGTTAATTATAAAAGGTGTCATAAAGTACATGTTTCATTTAACAAAATGATTAGTTATAAATATTTTATTGCAACAGCAGGCTGCTTGGTACACCACTGAGTAGTTAACAGGGACGTTTTCTTGCATCGGGTCCAACCCTGCCTTTTGTCACTTGAAAGTAAATCCACTCACTCAGTGCTCTCCTCAGGCACATGGCCTCCAACTTCTGCAGCAGAAGGAAAAATGCCTTTCTATGGGAGATATAACACCTTTTCCTCCATCCCCAGTGTAAAGCAGGGAATGGCTAGGCACGATAAAACTGGTATTATCAGTCAGTGTCACCTCCCATTTGTATTGAACGTGTCTTAGTGCCAAATATTTTGGAGGCAGGCCCTCAAAAGGCATTAGCTGAATTTCACGTTCACTCACATCAAGGGCAGGACGCACCCATACGTTACCATTTATGTCTGACTTCAAGGCCAATAAACACCCAAGCACATAATGTGGGTAGAGTGATAAAATTAAGATTGTAATGAAGAGAGACAAAGTGACCTATTTAACGATACAGCTTCATACATTCAAGTCCATATTGTGGAGGAACATCACATAAGACTTGAGTTGATATCAAGGCCAGGGGGATCCAATAGTGCAAGCACGAGCCACTCACTCGCTTCCCAGAAGGAGTTTGTTGTACTGTGAAGCAGTGAGATTCAACACCCACATCAGCTTCTCCTTGACAATCTCCTAAAAAAAGCACATGAGGAGCTGCCACCCCCACTCTCCATGAGCAGACAAGGTGCTGCTGCCGGGTCAGGTCTCTGTGTGTGGCTGTCCTGTCACGCAGCTGAAGGGACACTCCAGACACCTTGCAGAGAGGGAAGGCAAGCAGTATGTGACTCCCCAGCCCAAGTGCAGCATTGCAGCATCCTATTAAATACAATGGAGAATGAAGAGCCATCAAATCCCACCTGGGGTGAGCATCCTGCTTGTCACTTATGGCACAGACAAAACAGTTATTCCACAACCTCCTCTTCTGGCAGTGGGGCTGACCCTTGCCTCAGGTCTTCACAATGTGTAGCTGCATTTGGGAGTGACATGGTGGGGTCCTGTGGTTTTTAGAAAAGTGTCCAACAAGTGGTTATTACTGCACAGGGACAGATGTGGATCCTGCCTTTGGGTCAGTTTGAGCGGGATTAGGAAATCAGGATAATTTTGTATTTATATTTTGTACAAAACCCAAGCAAACTCTCATATAAAACTGAATTAAAAATTGCATACTTCAGGAGAGTTTTAATGTGAAATTTGAATCTCATGTAATACTTTCTCTCTTTAATATACCATAAGCCTTTACTAAAATCCTGTTTATGAACTTCTGAGGCTGCAGTTCTTATTCCTGTTTTTGCCTGAGACACTTGTCCTCCAAGCGAGAAAAAACAAATTACAAGACTCCAAAGCTCTCCCACACACACACACATACACAGGCACAGACACACAGACACACAGACACACACACAGAGACGAATAGAATCCTTCCTGTTGCAATGCAGACTTTTCCATGAAAAGTTTTTCAACTTGTCTATGACTCTGAAAAGTGTGTATGACACAACTTTGAGACAGACATTTTATGTGAAGAGTAGTTGAATTAGAATGCTTTATTTTTACTCAGCTGGAAATAATAGGGTTTTACAGTCTTTATTTCCGTGTTGATTTCCAGACATGTATCAGAATTTTAGGAATAACTTTTTTCCCAAATATGGATCGAATTATGGTTAATTTTACATAAAAATGTCACGTCTGTCGCAACCAAACAAATATAAGTGCAGCCCAATTTTGTTTAACACTGTTACATTCTTACAGTTTTTAGTTAAGTCATACACCTCACCCTCCTGCATTCCATAACCATAAACAAGTAAACACTCTGGACAGGGGGAGAAAATATATGTTTAAACTATAGCTTTTCCATATTACAAATTTTTAAATTGCTAATATTCTGGATTTCAGAGTATTCTGGGAAATTCAGTGTCTATAACAGCACAGGGCTGTTGAAGGATCTCTGGTCCTCAGGATTAAGTCCACAGAACAGAGCTACACTTTAGCAAAAAGCAGTCCTGCTTTTCAGGCTTTTAAAGTTGTAGTTCAAGGACAGTGCCATGTGGACTCATGCACTTCTTTATTACCCACTTGCACTTCTCCACAGGCATTGACCTATAGCCTTTTTTTTTCCAACTCCTGGCAGTGGAAGACATATTTCTGAGAAAGGTTATTTTGGGTTTGCTTAATGATCATTCATGACTGAGTGTGTTAACATGAACTTGAACTTCTCTCTAGAAATACAATATTTTTTTTAAAATCCATAATGAGTTCATTATTCCAGTAGCTGATAAAATCCAGCTTTGTATTATCTTAGGATCTTGGGAAGGATCCTCTCACCTGACTCCAGAAGATCATGGCAACTGGGCTTAATTCCCTTCTTTTTAAAGACTGGAATACTATTAAAAAAAGGAAAACCTGTTTGGCTACTTTGAGATATCTGGATGCAGTGGTATATTTATTGTTTAAGAATGAAGGAAAATAAAAGCCAGGAAAGAAGCCCAGAGCTTTTTCTACAGTACAAAACAAATTATGGTAAGTTCAGGCTCCTTAGAAATACATTGTTGAGAAAAGCATAGTTTGCAGCTTGTGAAAATCTGTGTAAGTATGGACAAGTGATTTAAAGGTGCCATGAATCAGGTTAAGTCAGAGATTTTGTGTGTGCAAGAGTGGGACAATTTTTTCTGGATACCCAGAAAAGGCCCTCCTGGGACTTGTGAGATGGCGAGCAGAGCAGCTTTCATGCAGTGGTTGGAAGGCAGTGTCTCCTTCCCTCCTTGGCCCACTCTGGGCATTTGGTCTCATGCTCTAATAGAGATAATAATTTTGCTGGCAAACACAGACCTGAAATACAGAGCTCAGGCTCTGAAATTCTTCAAGAGTCATTTGTAGTCCGAAGTTGCAAAGCAGCAGAAGAAAGCATTAGAGACAGAGGTCACCCATGGTGCTGTTGGTCACACTCACAGTGATGCTGTGCCCTACATTGCCCCAGCACCTGGAGTTAGGGCTTCTAGAAGGGGGAGGTCTGGGTTAATCAGCAGTCACTTCTTTTCCGCTCAGACTGTTTTCTTAAATAAATTCACTATATTTATGCAAGCAAGATCCCATTTATACGTCCTCCCAAAATAAGACAATGAGGATACAACACTTGGAAGGAAGCATCCTATATTTAATCCTCTGCTGTCTCCTCATTGCAAGCTGAGTGTCTCCTGATAGCTGCTGGGAGCTCAACTAAACTCACAGAAACACAGAACAGCTCAGACTGGAAGGGACCACACGTGGTCATCTGGTCCAGCCTCCTGTTCAAGCAGGGTCATCCCAGAGCACATGGCACACGATTGCATCCAGATGGCTCTTGAATATCTCCAGTGAGAGAGAATCCACAACCCCTCTGGGCAATCTTTCTCAGTGCTCAGTCACTCTTTGATATGTATATAGCTCCTAGTAAAATCAAATATGATTATAGAGAAGGAAAATACTTTCTGTACCTTTGCAGTAACCCAAGGAAAATGCTTTTGTCTATTTTCCCCTCCCTTTCCTCGGATCAGGGAGGCACAGCATTTGCTGCAAGTGCTCCATGCGCTGTTATTCATTCAGCAGCATGACAGGCAAAAATTTCAAATTTCTACAGTGCTGCTTTCATCAATAATTTACTGCACAAATAAGCTCCTTGAGCAGTAGTAATTAACAAGGTGCTGAGATGGTAGGCGATGGGGCAGAGGAGCACTTTGCTTCATTGTCAGTGCACACACTGCTGATGGCATCAGCAGGGATTGATCCAGAGCCACGCTGTCACATCAGTAACGTTGTACAAACAGCCTGGAGTCAGGACCCAGCTGCTGAACCAGGAACGGGGCAGATCCTGCAGGAGAGGCAGCAGGATGAAAGCAGCAAAGGGCTGGCTACACCACACATTTTTGTATTCTGCATAGGAAACCTTTGGGAAGAGATTTGAGGAGAGCAGGAAGGAAGAGGGGCAAAAGTGAGGTAAATTTGCTCAGCTCTCTTCCTCTTCCAAAGGCAGTCCCAGCAGGACTGTACAGGCATCTCCAAGTGACTGCAGAGCCCAGTCCTGGCAGCTCCAGCTGCTGCTCGTGTTAGGGGTATCTCTATCTCCCCTGCAGCAGAAGATCCCAGCCAGACTTGGCTTTTTAAACCCCAGGTTATATCCATCCCAGCCTTGGCTACTTCTCCTGCTGATGCCCTCAGGTAGAGTTGCTGCCTGACCTCCTTACATCTCTTTCTTGCACACACTGAGTGCATCAAAGCCACGTGTTGTCAAGGCAGGGCCCCCACACCAGCAGCAGCAGCAATGTCTGAACATGCAGCCATAATAAGAGGAGCATGCATTAATTAATATTTATATGAAGAATTTTGCCTCACGAGTAACACACAGATTAAAATTCTTATTCTGCCCTTGAATACCAATGTCAACACCATTCTTTCTCTCTCTCACCCCATCCTACTTACTTGAAAGCGAATAAATAATTGGCTGAAGAAAGAGATGGCATTTCTTTATTCAGAGAGATTTGGCTTGTGGAAATCTGCTATTCATGTAATGCACGCTCAGGTCCTGCACACAGCATCAGCATTGTCATTCCCTAAGAAGCAGCTCATGTCACTGTGTCCTCTCAGAAACTCAGCCTGACTCAGAAGAGGAAGCAGCCAACATTCATAGACAGAAATTTCCTCCAGTTACTAGTTTCTCCTGTGCCTGTCCAGCTGCATCTGCTGCCAGAGGATTCACATCCTCAGTAGCTTTTCTTTTCTTCAGACAACCCTGTAGGCTCCAGTATCCCAACTTCTCTTCCTCAGTGTTACCTCCTGTCCATCCACACATTCTTGTATTTTCTCCTCCATCCCTTGGAGGCTGAGCTCAGTCAGGAAGAACAGATCTTTACCTCAGGTCCACACTTGGAGGCTTCACTGTTGGCTTGTGGCCTGGCTGACACAGATGAGTGTCAGGGAGCAGCTTGCCTGAGCAGCAAACCCCTGTTTGGGATGCTCATACTATGAAAGTGAGAGCTTTGATTTCTCTGTCAGATCAGAACTGCCCATTGCAGAGCCAATATCCGTGACTATGGGGAGTTAGAATTGCATAGCCACTTGGATATGTTTTTGGCTTTTGCCCCACTTTCCACCTGAACCGCCAGACATGTAATTCAGCATGCCAAACCCATGGTTTTTTTCACACATTACTAGATAATTATGTTGTCCCAAACTGCCTGTGACAGCTCTGTGTCTGGATGTCTGGCTCCTCTTTGCCAAGTCCTATTCACAGAAGAGACATTTAGAAGTTGAGGGATGCACAGAGCAGCATTCATCACACACATTTCCTTTCCAGAAGCTCTTTGTGGGCTTGAAGTGAGGCTCAGCACTTGCACTCTCTGGTGCATTTACCATGAGAGACAATTCACAGGAGCTTGTAGTGACAAGGCAAGGGAGGGTGGTTTCAAATGGAAAGAGAGCAGATTTAGATTAGATATTAGGAAGAAATTATTTACAGTGGGGGTAGTGGGAGGCACCCGAACAGGCTTCCCAGAGAAGCTGTAGATGCCCCATCCCTAGAAGTGCTCAAGGCCAGGCTGGATGGAACTCTGAGCAAGAAGGTCAGAGTGTCCCTGCCCACAGCAGGAGGCTTGGAGCTAAATGATCTTTAAGGCCCCTCCCAAACCAAGCCATTCTACATTCACTAAGCTCGTTTTATTGGTACTCCCTCCTTTACCATATTGCACAGATTTCCTTGTACTCGTGTATTTGATATGTACCTATTGCATACACTTCAGGTGTAAACTCCCATGGTGTAGCTCATCATTTCCTGGGTCTATGGAGTCACTAGCTCAGTGGGAACCTGTTCCAGAGTTAGGGCTCCCACCTGTCACAGCAGCTACTATCAACAGGAAAATGTTAATACTGAAAGCAAAAGAATGATGCCCTGCTTGGTGTTTTTCCAGCATGTACTTTATCTGCATCTATGAAAACTAAATTAGGGGAAGAAGAGAACGTTGATAGGAAAACAATCCTGAAAAATTTATTTTCGGGTGACAACAACGCTTATGCTGTGAAATTGCAGAAAAGAATCGGTTTTGCCAGAAGAAGAGTCAGTGATTTCTAAAATGTTAGTAATCAAACACACTGTGTAACTGAGAACAATACACATGTAGCTCCAATCCCTGTAATCAGGAAACAGCTTGTCTCATCCAGGCTCCAGCATGCAGAAAAAGATATCCAAACATCACTGTTATACTCTTGAGCAGAGATTACAACTAGCTGAACACTTACAATCCCTGCCTCCTGTAAATCATGCCTGTGAGCATCCTTACAAAATTACTTGATGGAGCTGTGGTCCATATTGCAGGTCACATGTTAGTCCATCCTGTGGCACGATGTCACGGCTGCTCAGCACAACTGAGCTTGAATCAGTGAGGGGTTGCCTGGTTCATGCATTATAGGGATTTTTTTGTTATCTTTTGCAGCTAGAATTATTTTTCCTAACACGCCAGCAGTGGGGGAGGAAGCGGAGGAAGGCTGTACGTGACTGCCACATTGAGTTATTAGCATGAAATTCATGCATAAGACTGCAAGCAGGCCAAAAACCCTTGAGTCCTGAGCTGTTGTCGCATAGGCTGGAATTTGTGTCACGTCCACAGAGAAGCCAGGTACCAGAGACTGCTGTAAGCACAATTTTGTCTTTGTAAGCTTTATTTTGTCTTTGACAGTCTGTATTGCTCCACTGCCTGAGGTGTTGCGAGGAGCTTACAAAATAAAAACAAAGCAAGATATTAAGGACAAAGTAAGGGAGAAGAAAGCTGGTCCAATACTAAACTTGTTAGTGTTATGAAGTTAACCAAATAGCACAAAACTCCAGAAGCATTTGGTATGAACTGTATTTATCTGCTTCTAGAGTGCTTCTGCAGAAATAATGGCATGGCAGGTTGAGGAGAATGCTCCCTATCAAGTTTAGCACTGGAGAGCAATTTCTTATCCTGTAGACATAAGAAATCCTTGCAGAGCTGGTAGAAGAAGCTACCTGCAAAGTCTCTCCATACTTTCCTTCTGTCCCTCTGCCCCACTCTTCATTTCACAGCTCTGCAGTGTGATTATATGCAGCATAATGTTTCCATCTGAATAATTTACAAGCTAAAAGCACTTAAGAAGGGATTGAAAAGATTTACAGAGATACAGATTAAAAGATGGTTTTCACTTGGCCATTGCAAAGCACTTTTTTGTTGGGGCTTATTGCCATAGGAAGTACATCTTCCAATGAATTACTACTTCGAAGGCAGATCTGTTTAGTGGACTATGAAGTGTATTTTATGCTTTGTTTGGATCTCCAAATATCCCTTGCTATTTGCTTAAATCTTCAGGACATGGGAGAAATAGGTAGAAAAATGTGTCAAATAATTTCAAATCAAGCAGTCAGCATTCAAGGCAACTTCCAGCAAATGGCAGTAGAATTAGGGGAATGAGGGGGCAAACACTGCTGCAGCCCAAATGATCAGCAAAACACACTTTTACTGGGACAGGTAGCACCAGATTGACTCCTCTTGGTTTTGATTGAAACTATTTTAAATGCAAGGAGAAAAAAAACCTGAACAGGCAACACATACAGGTTTAAGATACTTTTATTTTTCATTTAGACATTTGTAAAGAATACTAATGGCTCGCTTAAAATTATTTTCTCTGCAGACTTCGTACTCACCATGGGTGGTGAGAAAGAGCTCAGATAAGAAAAACATCATTAGTACATCATCAGCTATTGCTTTGGAAGAGAACATGTTTCCAGGGTTTGAGTGTGGGTTTTTTGCTTTTTTTTTTAAGGGGTGCATATTTTATGAAAATGAAAACAACATATAATAAATTTCTGTTACTGAAAGCATCCCGTAGCCAAACTCATACAGAAATGGAGAGGTTTAAAAACGAATTGAAAGTTACAAAATTATTGTTTCCAATTATCAATACAAGAGCTAAATAGGTGAATAAAAAGCTTTTGATGAAGCTGTTGTCTATGTTTATTCACCAGACTTTGAAAATCTTGACAACACCGTTAACTTTTGTTACCAGCTCTCAAATGTTCTTGTTATTATACATGCAATGTATTTGACATTTATCCTTTAGTATCAAAAGAAAATTGAAAAAAACGACACTTCTTCCATTAGAAAGAAAGTTTCTTGTCCTTGTACCTACAGGGAAAAACCTGAAAGCATGATCCAGATTACTTAAAAAGGAAATTGATTTTCAGATTAAGTGATTTGGAAGAAATTACTTTTGATGCAATATTATTATTTATTTTACCTAATTATGTTGTAGAACAGCTGCCACTGCCAAATTTACTTTTAGATAATCCAATAATTCTTTACCATAAAGAAGATCAGGTCAAATGAGTGAAGTTGTAAGATAACTTTCTCCTTTTCCCCTCACAACAAACAAGATGCAAAGCTGAATCAAATGAACAATGCTTTAAATGTAAAAAATAACAGGCAGAAGAAAATGCTTGATGACTGAGGCAATTTAATAGAATCCTATCGGTTGTATTTTACTTGTAGCTCATAACTCACTTTGAAAAAAAGTTCACTTGAAGAAAAGACTCTTATTAAAGCCAAACAAAACAAAACCACAGAAAAAAATCTGTAAAAAATGGCAATACTACAACGGTCTGCTACTCTCACTTTGAAACAAATTATACTGATAATTTCATGTGCTGCATCATTTGTTCAACATTTTTCCAGCCATGCACAAGCTTTTCAGTGATAAGCAGTGATTATTATAATGGTATAGTTTATAAGAAAGAGTAAAAATAAAGATTCTTGCCCATAAAATACTGATGTGGTGCTACTTCTACACCTTTCACAGACAAACCTGTAAAAACACAACTGAAAAAATACACATTTCCTGTGCAACACTTCCACACTCACTCATTCCCAGTAATTCCTCATCAATTCTCTGTAGACCAATTTCTCAATGCAAGGAAATTTTAGTGGTGAGACTAAAGCCCAAAATAACCTAGATTCTTGGAAAAATCATCTAGAGAATGATAATCCTCTTAGCGAGACACATTTTTTTAAAAATTGCTGTTGAATGGTTTTAGAATATTGGCTTCTTTAGGAAGAAGGACCTATTAATGAGCAGGGGCTACTCAACAGTGAAACTGAACCTGTAAAAGCTCCACTAATGATGACTCTCACTTCTTGACTACTTTGCTATGAGACTTTCAGGAATTAAAATATCGGTTTAGGCTGTTGCCTTTGTGTGTGCAGACAAGTGGTTGCATTTTTAGGTCTCTTCAAGGAGTGCTCTCAGTTTCAGGATCCAGAAGTGCCTTTAAGGACCATCCTGGCTCCCTGCTAGAGGGTGTCCTGCTGCCTGACAAGAAGTCCTGGCCAAAGGCACCACAGCACCTCACCTGACTTTGGTGATGGGAGACCAAGACCCCTGACCCCCCACTCTTCCCCCACCGTGTGACTTTAGGAAGTGAAACCCATTTTTAAAAGTTACTTACAACTTGTTGTTGGTTACAATGCATGGCCTGGCATAACTCTGTGCAGCTGCTGCACTAATAATGGAATAAAACACAGCCTGCCAGCTTCCCTCCTTTACCAATGCTAACAGAAGCAATTTTTCAGGACATGAAGGTGCCACTTCATGTTGCACTTCAGAGGAAGCTGGGCTGAGTGGTGAAGCACACATTGCACAAACATTTTGCATGAGTAGAAAACCCCTCAGACCATGCTATTTCTCTCCAGCTGTCAAAGACAGGATCCAAACAAGGGAAACTAAGGAGTTGCTTTTTCCTTTGAGATTTCATGATCTCATTACTTGCAAGGAACTGCTGCTGTGCTCAGCTATAAGACACAGATATAATGCCTTTTTATCTAAACTTGGTTTTATCCAAACTTGTACACCACAAGTCACATCTATGAAAAAAGCAGAGCCCAAAGAGCAAGTGAAAACAGCAATTAAAGGTTTAATAAAAAAGCATTTAAATATTTCATGACAGATTGAGGAAAACAAATCAACCCACCCCACTCCAAATAACTCTGTCTCCCTAGCCAGGATCCTAATGCCAAGCATGAGTGATGAAGTACACATTTAGGGGCCGGATTTTCAGAAGTACTAACAAGCCACAAATTCCATCAAGTCAGAGGTTTGTAACTGCTTTAAAGATTAAGCTACTTGTATTTAAGTGCTTTAATGGATATTTAGTGACCTAACTTCACGAAACAAACTTTGAAGGTTTCATTTACATACCAAGGGCAAACTCTCCCAGTTTCAGGAAGAGGAAAGCCTGGACAGCAAGATGCTAAAGGTGTTGCTCATCCTCTGAGCTGAGCAGATGGTGTGGCCAGTGCAGGGCCCTTGGCTGCCCCCGGGCTGGGGGCTGCCTGCATGCAAGTGTGCAGCTGTGGGATGTAAGTGGGTGACCAGGAGAAGGGACAGGAGAACAGCTTGTCATCAGAGAAACAGTGACATTCCTGTATCTCTGAGCAGGTTGCAGCAGAGGTGCTCTGTTTCCCTCTACTGGTAAAATTTCAAGTGATCTTTTAAAAATTATTTCTGCAGGAGGTTTTCTGCTGGAAGTGCCCCGGGGCCACCATGGACTGTTTTGCTTGTGAGCCCTACTCAGACTTCTGTTGTTATTACTAAAAATCCCCCTTGGCTGGTGTCCTTTGCTGAGCTCTGTCTTACAACCATGCCTGTTTAATGTTGTTGGCTTCAACAGGGTTGGGCAGGAGTTTAAATTATTGAGAAATATTTCAAGGTGATTTATGGATATTTGAAAAGGCTCCATTGATTTCTTAGCTTGAAAGCCATTCCACAACACTGAAAATATTCCAGTCAGCTTAACAAGTCTTTTAATGAATTGCTGCTCTTTGGTTGTGTTCAGAAGCCAGAACAGAGGTTCAGTTGTTGCAAAGTCTCAAGATTACGAGGTGGTAAAAAGATGCAGTAATTGTACACTGAGTGCATTACCCAGGTATTTCAATAGCTCAGCTAAACCACATGGCCCACAGCTGGGTCCAGGAAGACTTCATGCATGACCCTCTATTTGCAGCTGCCAGAGAAAACATCAGTGCTCACATCCATTAGTGGCCTCTGTAAGTGTGCAAAATTAATTTGAGAAGCAGTGTTCTGAGCTTTCACAGAAAGCATCTTAAAGAGGTGTGGGTTTTCCATCTTACCAACTTCTGCTGCCTGGGAGACTTCCAGGATTTTTCCTTCTCTTCCACACAATCTCTCTGATGCCAGAGATTTCCCATGTACTATCCAAGCAAGTGCAATTTTGGTCTGTGGTAGCAGTAGAAAGGGTGATGTTTGAACCCTAAAATACACTTCTTATGTAAACTTCAGTTTATAACAAGAACAAATGGAGAATTTTAACTCCACAAAAACTGACTTATGGCTATATTTACTCAGATACAGAAGTAGCAACACTATTCTTGAAACATCCAACCATTCATGCTCAAGTGCTACAATTTGATAGACTGATTGAGCTATTGGACATGTCTTGGCAGTATGTTTAAACCAGCTTTTGTCTGGCAAATTGGCAGGTGCCTTTAGTAAAACTGTACCTAATGCCATATCACCCAGTGGGTCTTGTGGGGAGTAGGAATTGAAATTACAGTTAAAGAAAATTATGGGAGAAGGAGAGGAAATTGAGTGCTCTGGGGCAAAATTAGTCTGCAAATGCCTAAATACCTAATTGCAACTTTCCTGATAATTTATGAACACTTTTCTGTTGCAGCAGCAGTTGGAGGTTTTTAGACATCTATTTCTAGCTTTTGTGTGCATGCTGAAATATTAAAAATGTATCATAGGTTTTAGGTTCCACCAACTTTCTTAGTTTTCACATCAATTTGTAGTTACTTTAGTTTTTCTTTTTGATTTAATTGAAATATATAATTTAGGAGTGCAAATTACCAGCTCAGATGAAACAGCAGTTTAATAAAAGAAAAGGAAAATACTAACTGGTGAGCAGCAGCTCCAGCATTGTCCCAGGAGGCAGCTGAGGGCAGGGAGGTGCAGGCAGGTGGTACTGGGGTGGGAAGCCTTCAGTCTCCATGCATGCACAGGCATTTTTCCTATCTGGAATCACTTTTGGAGGTAGTCTGTTGCTGGACAGCAGGCTGGAGCACTGCATTCTTGCAGCCCTCATGAAGGAGCAGGGTTACATCTGGGCTACTCCTACTTCAACATCTAATTAAAAAAAAAAATCTGTGCCAGGACCTCACTGATCTCCCTGTAAGAGTTCCAGTTTCTGGCCTTGTCCATGGTCAGTTTAGATCTGTTCAGTGATGGCTTGTATTGACCATCTTTAAACCAAGTACTGCTGAAGTTCAATGCAAATTAATTTTATCTGCTTGCCTGCCCTCAACACCCCACTCTGGGCACACACATGTGCCCTGCCAGTGTAGCCAAGAAAACATGTACTTAATTGAAGCACTGAATCCAAGCTGTTGGAAAGTTAGCACTGAATATTAGCCCTGCAACTTCAGTACATGGTAGAGGAGGAACTTGATGGAAAATAACTGCTTAAATCAGCCTAATCTCTACTGAAGATAATGGGATTCCAGTGACATTACTCTGAGATTAGCTGGAAGATCATGACTGCCTGCAATAACTGTGGGCATAATTTAGCTTCCTTCTGCACTATTGTTAATGTGCAAGAAAGCGTGAGCTCAGACGGATGAGCTGATCTCTGTTTGATTTGCAGGAGAAGCTATTAGAAGAAAAAACAATGATTTCATAGTAAACTGAGCACAATTAACAGGCACTTGGGGGACAATAGACATTTTTCCAGAGACACTTCTGAAAGCAGAAAGGGCCACAATGACAAAATCACATGATTTAGAAATCCTCTAGGGAGCACAGTGTGAGAAAGAATGGTTCTTTTTGCTAACCCTTGGTAAACGATGAGAAAATGGGCAATTTCAGATCTCATTGCAATTTGGAAATGAGAAAGCTGAGTGATGCTGGATCATACATCTCATTACTCACGATTTCTCGGTACTCTATAATATATTTTGCTTGGCTGGAAGTCTCAATTTTTGTACTTTTTTCCCCACTGTGATGTTAATGAACACGAATGCTTTAATCATGGCAGAAGGACTGCTCTCTTCTTGTCTGATTCTGCTCCTTTTGGGGGTCAAACATTTGCACAATGTGATCAAGAGTTTTGTAATGAAAGGGGGAAAGGAAACACTGAGTCATTCCCATTGAACATGATCTGATCCCAAACATGCCTACGTAAATTATCCAGAGTAGGAATCCCTGATGAGAAATGCAACACAGCAATGATACTTTGAATACACATGTAGTAATTTAAAACTTCTTCTTTATCTCCATCATTTTCTCTTGATTGCTTCTGTATTTTGGTGCATGGAAAGTTAATGCAGATTTCTATTGAAATAGGAAAGACAGTTTGCAGTTAAAATTTGTCACAGGACAGCAAGACTTGGTGGGTGGATATGACAAGTCATGTGGTCTTGCTCTCAGTTTTGCACTGATTTTCCACATATCTGTTGTCTCTATTTCTGTGTCTGGAGAAAGGCAGGATTACCTAACCCTGTCTGAGATGCTTGGTGCTAATGGGGAGAAAACAGGTAATAGGAGCTGATAGTCTCCATTTGTCAGTAACAGGAGAATCATTAAATGAACCCAATGAAGCAATTTTGTGCCCAAGAACATGAAGGCCTTTTCCATCATGAAAGATAGGGCAAAACTCTTACTATCTTTTATGGCTATTGGACCTGAACTACTGAATGTCCAAAGAACTTCTTTAACAAGAGGTCTAAATATCATTCAACTGTTAATTAAGAAAACAATGTGGGGCTCTATGTGTGAGACAGCTCCTATTACAGTCGATGGATATTATTACTTGGTACCATCAGCATGGTCTAGTTAGTGATTCAAATGGCAGGCAGGTTTTGCCTTTTTTGCCAGGCAGGCTTGTTGGGTGAGTGCTTGGTGCTGCTGTCAATTACTAATGAAAGAACACAATGGACTTTGGTTCAGGACAGGCAGCAGATGGCCTACAGTCAATATATCCGCTCATTTGATGAGTTAATCTTTGATAATTTCAGCCTGGTACGTGATCTAATTATTTTTACACCTTTTAGTCACAATTTTTTTTAGTTCATGTTTTCCTCTCCTGCCAGTGAAAGCTTCATATAAGACAGCAGAGATCTTGCTGTATTCTAGATGTGTAACTTGTTTCTTATGTTTCTCCTTTACTCACAAGACCTATCACGCAGAAGAGATGTGGATTAATTTGACAGATTTTCCTTGACAAATCCATTTTATCTCTTACTCATTTTCATGTTTACAAATTGCTAATTTGTTCCAGAATTATTTTTTTTTCACAATTCAAAGTTTTAAATCCCCTTTCTTATTGTGCTGATTCTAGCTGGGTTTAATTTTCTTCACAGTAGCTGGTACAGAGATGTGTTTTGGTTTTGTGCTGGAAACAGAGTAGATAATATAGGGATATTTTAGTCATTGCTGAGCAGGGCTTACACAACATCCAGGTATTTTCTGCTCCTCTTTCCACTCTGCCAGTGAGTGGGCTGGGAGTGCACAAGGAATTGGGAGGGGACACAGCCAGGACAGCTGGCCCCTGCTGACCAAAGGGATATCTCAGACCATGTGGCACCATGCTCAGCATACACGAAGAAGAAGGAAGGGGAAGATGCTGAGAGGGGTGACTCTTGTCTTCCTAAGTCACTGTGATGGAGTCCAGCTTTCCTGGAGATAACTGAACAGCTCCCTAACCATGGAAAGCAGTGAATTAACTCCTTGTTTGGCTTTGCTTGCATGCACAGTTTTTGCTTTCTCTCATTAACTGTCTTCATCTCAGCCCACAAGATTTTATCACTTTCCCACTAAGATTCCCTCCCTCCATCCCACTGCGGTAGCGAGAGAGCAGCTGCTGGGGCTTAGGTGCTGGTTGTGGTTAAATAATTCTGTGGTCTTTTTTCTTAATTTTTTTCTCTCAATGACAAACCTGTATAAATCAGGAGATACCCTATTGAATGAGCATAAATATTCTGTTATAAAACCTCTATAAGATTAGGGGAAGTAAAGGCCATTTTCTTAGGGATCTGGCTGTGCGTGTACCCTATCGTAATTACAGAAACTGAAAAAAGCTTTCACATGAAAAGCAATTTACTGAAAAATCATGGTCTGGAATATTTTACAAGAAGCTTTAACATAAATGAATTTGCTATTTAATGTGTTGGAAGCAACAAGAGAATGCATAAGCTCAGCTGGCTGCTGTTCTACAGGGAATCCTGTAATGTTTTTAAGAGGATCAATGTGAATACAGAGCGCTGGAAGAGCAAAACACGATTGGACTTCCTTTGCCAGCCATTTTGTAGTGTATAATCTTCCAGTTAAAAACCCAAACAGTTTTATTCACACAGAATGTACAAGGTACCAACAACGAGGCAACTGCTGGAATAACTTTGCTTATAGAATGGAAGTTGAATCTGTGGTATAATCACAGCTCAATTCCAAGGTGTTTTTGAGACCAACCATTCCAAGATGGTGCAAAGTACAAGAGGCTGGGTGTTTTTTCACCCTAACTTTGATGGATATTCTGCCTTTTACGATTTTCCGTGATTTGAGAAAAACAGCTCAAAGTCTGTAACTAGGAATGTGAGGCCTTTGGGACAAAGGTTCCATTTCCTCCAGTGGCTTCTACAGACCTCTGCACAGTGGGTCGTGGGAGCAAGAGGGACTTGCGAGTGTTGCTGTCATCATAGCCTGGCCCCCTTCAAGGGGATTCCCTCTGCTCCACTTGCTCAGGGCAGCACCACAGGCATCACTCACCAGGGTGTACAAACACACAGAATGCTGTGTGTTTTCATCTTGGTAGGATCTATGAGAAAGATGTTTCTGTGCTAATTTTTCATAAGAGAAGGCTAAGGGAACAACATTCTCCAGCTCTGGAGCTCTCGTGTGGGTGAGGCTGCAGCATTTTTTGTTTGTGTATCCCTCCTGCAGAGCTCTCACTACACAGCAGCATGCTGATAACTTTTTGCAGGTGTACATAAGAGAGGACAGAATCTTTGAACATTCAGGAAGAATTGAACATTTATTTTGTTTACACTGAATATTACAAACTACACTCTTATATGTTTATATGTTTATCATCGTAAATTCATCTTGGGGGGGGAATCACAAAATAAAAGTATAAGAATATAGAGAAAATATTGTCATTTTTATTCAGACCACAGGAGTTTGTCACCATGGAGATCCTCCTGTTTTCTTCAAGAGTGATTCAAATCTTACAGATGGAGCATATGTGACAGAAGCAAAACAACATCACCAAGAATTCACGTTAAACATTTCAGAAAGAGGTTTTTGAACACCAACCAACATGCACAGACTGTTCATGCAGAAAAAATTGTGCTTCCAATTTTTTCCTTTCTAATGTTAAATAACTGAAAATTCTATTTCTAAACATAGCTGGATTTTAAGGAACTTGTGATACATGAGCTGAAGGCTGGTGTACTTCGCTATTATGTTGTGGTTTTGTACAAAGAACTACTCTTTCTAAGTGCTAAAGTACCTTAAGGATATAACAAAGCTAAAACTCCTTGAAAAGCTTGGTTTTAGTATTCCTTATGTCAGCAGAGTTTTTAACTGAAGGCAATCAAATCGTGTAAGAGATGGAGCCAAGAGCAGGACAAGGTGGTTTGTCCTGGCTGCCCCTGCAGCCCTGTGGGTCACAGAGCATGGGGAAGCTGGAGTGTGCTCAGCTCCAAAGCACTGGCAGCTCCAGAGTCATGTCCTGATGACCAAGAGCTAAACTGTAACTTCAGGAGCACCTCTGGGAAAGAAGAAAAACTGGATATGTTCCTATTGTCCTGCCTCCTGTGGCGTATCAGACTGTGTTGTTCCACTTTAGTCACTGCTCAGCCTGCAGAAATGTATTTTTAAATGAGAGTGGAAGGCATTGCAATGACAACCAAGGACAAACTAAATTAGCCTGAAAATGCATGACAGACTTTCACCCTAGCCTGCCTTTCTGCTATTCTGCCCACCTGGCTTTCTGGTCTGTGGCTGAAGTAGAGCCGAGCCCTCCCCCTCAGTACTTCCTCCACCAGAATTGCTGTGATGCTGAGCTGGGGCTCAGCTCTGCTGAGTAGTGCCACAGTGCAATGAGAGGAGACAGGAAAAGTGCTGCTCAATTCAGGGCAGAAAAGAGCCCACTGTGCCTCCCAGGTCAGAACTGCTGTTCCTTATCAGATTCCCGAAGAGAGGAACATCCTTCCTGGTAAACACCACGATGTGTTGGTGGAGAGGGGGAGAAAACGCAGTCACACCGTGTTAATTAGAGCAGTGGAGCAGCTCTAAGAGACATAAATCTGGATTTAAATGGCCCAGTAATGAATCAAAACTCCTGCAGCCATGTAACACAAGGAATAAAGGCAGTGTCCACCCACCCTGGTGAGAGTGCACACTTCACACCTGATGGGGTTTGCTGTCAGCCACTGTAATTGCAGAAAGGGCATCACTTGTACTTCCACAACACATCAGAAGATTGGGTGAAACATAAAGTCAGAACAAATATCCTGGTGTGCTCAGGCTAATCTAATAGGAGGGAAATAGGGTATTTACCCTTAATCAGGATCAGATTTGTCCTGCTGCACCATGTGGTATTAATCAGCACGGAGCTGCAAGAATAATAGCAAGATCTACTCTCAGGAGAAGCCTGGGCCAGTCTGTGGTCCATGTAGCCAGGCAGGCTCACAGAGAACAGAAAGGTGTAGGGCACCATTCAAGTAGGACAGGCTTTTCTGCAATGGCTTTACCCTAGGAATATCCAGGACACAGTCCAGATGCTGAGATGGGGCTTTGCTTGGGTTTTTTCCCTCTTCTTCCTCAGTTATCTTGATAATAATGCAAAGGAAAGGCTCAAGATATTTCCACCACCAGGGAAAAAAATATCTGTTTAGAGAAACTGAATGCCTTCGAATTCACATTGCTGCAAACAATCTACTGAAGACAGTGCAGGAAACCTGAGCTGAAATCTTAGCAACATTTGTACTTAGCCTACATAGATCTTGGAAAAACATGAACTAAAAATATCACTACAGTTAAGGGATTTTTAATGGAATTTGTCTAATCAAATCATTGTTTTCTCTATTTTCAAGAGGTCATCTTCATGAAAGTCAGTAATCAGGTTGCACTGGATGAAGTGAGTGACACCACTTAACAACTCTTTCTTAAGTCCAAGATTTTTTTCGTGTTCTGCTCTTTGGGTTGAAATACTTCAAGAAAATAAAAATGTATCAACACAATAGTTCTATCTGATATGTAATGAAAGCTTTTAAGAGAGAATATAATGTTTCTTTTACTGGAGATGAGCCTCCTTACAATCAGTTTGCATAAGTTTATTTGTCTTGATAATACCACCTGGTCTGTTGTAGCCAGTGCTCTGCCCTTGCAGACACCAGACATGTGCTGTCTACAGCAATGTCACCTTCAGGAGTACTTTGAAAAGATTTACATGACCTAGGCTTGACATACTTTTTCTCACTCCCTTTTCTAAAAAATTATTACAGGATTCTTCTTTTGCCCTCTGATATCCAGCCAGGACTCTTTGGCAGCCAGTTTCCCATTCAGAAGAGCCATTCTCTCTCTTAGTATTTACACCCTGTATTTGTTTCACTTCAGATGTTCCCTGAAGCTGATTTGAGGGAATTGTTCACTGTATTCCAGACAGTTTCTCAACACAGACCTATAAATGGGTGTTAGTTTTGGGTGCTACATAAGGGTAGTCTCTAGTCTATATCCTGTACTGTATCCTGTATCCCTTTGCCCCAAGAGCCTTTTGCCATATTTTTATTGTTTTGTTGCTCCATTTCTAACTCACTTTGACATTTGGTAATGCTTACTTCTTCTCAGTACTTCTTAACCAAGTAGAAATGGCATGTTTTGCTGTCCATGTTTTCCTTCCACTCTCAATAAGATCTTTCCTTGTTCCTGGTGGGCTTTGTTTTTGTAGCTTTTCATCCAGTTGACCATGGTGATCTTTCTTTTGCTTAGAACAAAAACTCCTTACAGTTAGGGCACAAAGTTTTTATTTCTTCAGAGTAAAGATACTCCCAGCCTTTTCCATAGACAAGACCTTTAGTTCTTTAAAGTATTAATTAACTCTCCTCATTTTATCAAAACTTACCCTTCTGGAATTAATGCCACTGTTGCTGAACCTGATGTTAGGAATAAGAATAATGGACAAGCATTTAATTAATTCCTGAAATATCTTGGGTTTAGAGTTCCTTAGGGCATGAAGAGTGTGAGGCATCCTCCAATCTCTTCCTGTGGCTAACTTCTATTAAAATTCTGGCCTGCATGATGTTAATTTGCAAGCTCCAACACGTGAGCCACAGGAGAGAGGTGTATGAGCAGGAGAGAGTGCTCTGAACGCAGGCTGGAGGGGAGCTGGCTTGGGGTCAGCAGCAGTGAGGCAGTCTGGAGTGGAAACCTTGGCTGCTGGGAAGCAGGCAGCAGGGATGAGAGATGCAAACCAGCAGTAAAGGAAGGCTGATTTCTGTGGACTGAGGCTGCTGAATCACAGTTCCCACTAAAATCTTCCAAGCAAGAAGGGTGTCCATGGGATCTAGACAGCCTTATGATGGGGAAGTGCAGACACAGACACATAAGAGGCTGTCTTCCTCCTCTCACACCCTGCCCTCAGACATTCCTAGAGAGCATCCAGCTCTCACAGCTCAGCTGCTCCTCAGCTGACTTGAAAGACAGACTTTTGGGTGTTTTTCTATTAACAATGTACAAAAGAGGCTGAGGAAGGGGAAGCAGAAGCAGAAATCCCCCCAGTCCATGGGCTGCTTTAGGCTAGAGTTGTACCAGCGAAGCCAGGGCACGGAGAGTTAGGAGACCCTGGCTATTTCAGACCTTCTGCAGGTAGGTGTGGCAAGGACCTCTCTGTGTAGGGCTCTTCAGCTCCTGGGGACACTGAGCTGGGTATTTCCCAGCGGGGCATTTGTCAGCAGGAGATACAGGCTTGGGAAATGTCTGTGTGGTCCCTTCCCTTTTGCAGATGCCATCTCTGTGTCCAGCATCTCAACCCGGCCACGAGCAGGCTGCCCAAAGTTTCCTGCCACTTATGGCTGAGGCTCATGCTTGGCCAGGCTCCCGAGGAGCCCACAGTGGTGGTGTGTGCATGACCACGCACTCCCTGTGAGCACTGCTTTGAGGACAAGCTGGCTCTCCACTGCCACAGCTCCTGGTTCCCTGGGTAGGCGGCAGTGACAGCTGCGCTGCCTGAGTCATTCCCTGCGGGCATTGCCTCGGCTCTGCAGCCCTGGGGGCAAAGCCTAGCCCTTGCAGAGCAGCAGCCCTGGTGAAGAAGACCCCAAAGGTGGGGGTTCCAGATAAGAAGGTGCCTCTGGATCCTGCTGCTAGGCTAAAAAGGGGCTGGCACCACCGTCCCGCAGGCAGAGCTGGGCTGGGCATGTAGGCAGTGTGGTTGCTCTTGGGAAAGATGGATGTAGCCACAGGTAACGTGGCTCAACAGCTGCTGGGAAGTGGCTGTGTTCAGGGTGATGGGCAAGGCATGAAATAAGCACACTTTGCACCACACAGACCATTTCCAGCCAGGACTAGAGCCTGAAAAATCTGCTGATAATCAAACCAAGTGTTCGGCATAGCTGTCAAAGAAAAAATACAAGGTACCATGAGGAGAAAGCTGTGGAATGGTTGATCAGTGTGGGGAGAGTTTCTCTCAGTGACTTATTTTCATACCATGACCAAACTTTAAAAAAACCAGTAGGATTAAATCAGCTATTGAAGCTACCCTCTTGAGACTTCATTTGAATGTAATATATTTCAATTATTGTGTATTCAAAGTTCCCATGCTAATATACAATCTGTGGAGACTTATAATGTGTGTTGGTTGAAATCTGAGCTAAATTAATATAATCTTTTCATTAAAAAAAAAAAAGAAAAAAGAGAGAAATAATCTACTTGGCTGCAAGTGCCTCAAGGAATATTGAGCAGAAAAGAGACAGGGAGTGATTTGAAAGCAGCCCTTATGGCCAATTGCTCAGAGCTAGTGCCAGGAAATACGGGAAACCTTCTTTTATTAAATGTGATTGCTGTGACCTTCTCTGGTTAACCTACAGAAGGGAAAATGAGCTTTGCACTGTGCATGATTTGTTGTTCTTACAGCTGGGCTGCTTTTCGGTGACCCTGTAAAAGCTGGAATGTTTACTTTGATGTATTTTTGCCTTGTTTTTGCTCAAAAGAGTGAAACACCTTCTAGGACTGCACATGTGCACCCATTTCTCTTTGAGCACTGTGACTGTGAGCCCTGCTGCCACCTCCCCTGTGAACACCATAGCCATGCATATCCCTGGCTCCCTCCTTCCAGGTGCAGACAGGCTCTGCGATGAGTACTGACCATTGTCCTGATCCCAGTGCTGGAAATGTAAGCTTTCCCTTCTCCTCCTTCCTCTGAGGCAAGCACCAGTAGTGTTCCCCTGGGGATTGCATAAATGAGATGGAGAGCAGCAATCTGACGTGTTTATGGGCAGCAGAGTCAAGAGGGCCCCATTGTGCCTGAGATACTCATGAGCAGAGCTCCAGAAAGGTGCCTCAGCAGGGCACCACAGGGACAAAACACGGGCCAGCAGTGAGAGCAGAGGGACAAGCGCAGTGCAGCCGTGGGTGTGCTTGCATATTCTTGTCAGCCTCACAGGTTTTTTTGCAGAGGTGCACTGATGTATGCAGCAAAATCAGGAGGGTAAGAAAATTCCCACAGAACCCAAACTTGGTGAGCTAATTATGGATTAGGTAATTTTCTATGCGCCTTCCAAGATGACTGCACGTACCTAATTAAGATGCCTGGCGTATTTTGTTTGGCCCAAATGGTGATGGAGGAGGAAGGTTATTGGTCTGGTATCCGGGGTATTGGCAGGGTTGACTTTTATGTGGATTGGAATTAAGCAGGTTTTCAGTTTCCAAGGAGTAAAGTTAAGAACAAGGTTCAGTCACACAATTACTTTGAGGAACAGTGAAATCCCAGAAAACATTTTCTCAAATCATAAGATTCCACTGAGTCATCTGTCTGTGTCATTCCTTGGCCTCGGCTCTCACTTCAGGAAAAATATTCACTTGACTTAATTTTAAAACAGGGTTATTTAAAGAATACAACAGCCATAGAATGTCTGAGGATTGAAGGCACCTGGAGATTATCCAGCTTGAGCTCTTGCCTTGCTCAGGCAAGGCCACCTAGAGACGGCTGCCCTGGACCACGTCTAGATGGGATACTCCTCCAGGGGTGACTACAGAACCTCTCAGACCAACCTGTTCCAGTGTTGGATCACTTGTAGAGTAAAAAAAATGTATTTTTTTATATTTTCAGTAGTTCAAATTACCACCCAACCATTCATTTAGCACCAATAAGAAAAGTCTGGCTCTGTATTCTTTACTTTCTCCCAACCTCAGGCATACATTTATAAGGCCCCCTGAGCCTTCCCTTCTCTGGGCTGAACACTCCCAGGTCCTTCAGCATTTCCTCATATGTCAGGTGCTCTGAACCCTTAATTGTCTTCACTGTCCTTCAAGGGACTCTGTCCAGTATGTCCACACATCTCCTGTACTGATGACCCCAGACTGGCACACAGAACTCTGGTGTGTCTCACGAGGGATAAGCAGATGGGAATGTTCACCTCCATAGATCTACTAGTGACACTCTTCCTAATGCAGCCCAGGAGGTGGCTGGCCATCTTTCTCACAAGGGTACACCACTGGCTTATGGTCAGCTAGGTGTCCCCAGGACCCTCAAGTCCTCTCTGCAAAGCTCCTTCCAGCTGGCTGGACCCCAGTGGGGACTGGTCCATACCATTATTGCCCCCAAGGGACAGAGCTTGGCACTCCTCTTTGCTGTACTTGTGGGATCCCTGCCATCCAATTTCTTACACTCTTGAGTTCCTCCTGAATGGCAGCACAACCAGCTGGTGCATCAAACTCTCATCCCCATTTTTTTATCCTCTGCAAGCGTGCGTGCACTCTGTCCCATTATAAAGTTCATTAACAAAGTTGTTAAACAGTATTGGACCCAGTAGGGACCCTGGGGTACTGCGTCAGGGCCTGGGCTCTGGCAGGACTTCATGTCACCAATCACAGTCCTATGAACTCAGCAGTTCAGCTGTCTTTCAGTCCAGCTCAGCCCTCACATACCTAGCTTGAACTTCATCAGTTTGTCTGTGGAGAAAGACTTGACTGAAATCAGAGTAAACAAAGGCCATTGCTCTCTCCTCATCAGCAGTCATCTCATCTTAAGATGCTCTTGGGCTGGCCAAACATGACTTCATCCTCATAATCCTCATAAATCATGCTGACTTTTCCAGTCATGTAGTTCATCTTCATACATTTGGAAATGGTTTCCAGGATTACTTGTTCCTTTATCTTCCCAGGTATTAAGGTGAGGCTGACCAGCCTATGGTTCCCCAGATTTTTCTTGCTCTTCTTGAAGGTACGAGTCATATTTGCTTTCTCCCTATCCTCAGCTACTTCTGATCACCACAACTCTTCAAGCATATTTAAGAGTGGCCTTGTAGCTACATTAGCCAGCTCCCTCAGCACTCATGGGTGCCTTCCATCAAGTCCCACAGACTTCTAAATGCCTGGTTGATTTACATGTTCTCTAAACTGGATCTCCTCCAGTGAGAGTAACTCTTCTTTGCTCCAGACATTACCATGAGTCTCAGGAGTCAAGGATTACGGAAGGAAACTGTACTGGAATGACCAAGACAAAAGAGTGGCATCTTCCATGCCAGTTTCACCAGATTCCCTTTCTCCTTCAGCAATAGGGCCACAGTTTCCCCTTTGCTGCCACCTTCCAGTGGCATTTTTCCTGTTCATCCCCACATTTACCCTTCCACTGTGAGATGTGCAGTGACCAGTGCCCAGGAGAGGCAGGTGACAATCATGGTGCCATTGGGAAGAAGAAAATGAATTCAGCAAGGCAGGACCAGCCCTGCAGTGCCCAACTCCCTTCTACTCTTCAAATCCACTGAATCCCTTCTCCAGTGTAGTGTAGCAAGGAAATATTTTGGTAAATTGTCTCTAACCCTGGGGTTGTATGTTGCACATACAGCAAAATGTGTGAGTGGGGGACTCTGTTGGATAACCACAAAAAAATTATTATATATCATTGGTGCGCATGGACAATTTAATTTACAAATGTAAAATAAAGAGTGGGTGTAAAAGGTAAATGCTGTCAGAGAAAGAGAATTTTCATGCGAGGAGATTGAGTTTCAAGTGTTTTTTCGGAGGGAAAAGCCTGTGGCAGCCTGTGAATGGCCAAATGCTTCTACATGACAAGTGGCAAGGAGCCAGTAGAAGTGAGAAGTGCCCGTGGTGTTTGACCAAAAGGCCCGCCCACGCATGCTGTGAGCCAAGTGCTGCTTTGCAAACAGGGTGGAGGCAGTGCCTAAATAAATGTTGCATAAACCATGTAGAGTTCATGTATGAAAAACCAGTGATGCTAAATGCCATGCAGCCAGAGGGGCTGTGGTATTTAATATCTCTGACAGGGCTCATCTGTTCTTTCCTGGGCATATGTAGTCCCATTTAAGCCATCCTGTCTCCAAGAAAGCAGTGGAGACTGCAGCCAGTGGACTCTCCTTGTGTTTCACGGCCACTTGCCCTCTTACAGGGCCAGTTCTTATGCCCTTCTGACCGCAGGCGCATCAGTGAGGTCAGGAGCATCCCGGGAACATGACAACCATGTGTCTGGATGAGAACAAAAACTGCAGTAGTAGTGCCATTATGAATAGGGCTGCTGCCATCTGTTGGTTGAAATCTCATGGGGAGCTGGAAGAATCCTTGAATAGATGATGCCATATCTAAGTTGTGGATGTACTGAGAAAGGATATTTCCATTTGAATGATAAATGTGATATACTCATGTTTTGGAAGTCAGAAGGATGGGACAAGATTCTTGATCTGCATAACTTTACCTCCTTGCTGACCTGCATATCAGTTTAAGCTCTTTGCTGAAGTACTGGCCGAAGTTTTAACTTTTCAAGCTGTGGGTGTACAAACATTTCTCACTGCAGCACTACCACATTCAGTAGCTTGTGTTGCTGATTGCTCATGGACCCTCCAAAGCAGAACGTTTACTGACTGCCATCTCTGGGTCATCAAACTGATATGGGCCAGGAATAGCCCCTCGCCTCTTTTATTTATTTAAATTTTTTAAGATTGTTAGTAAGCTGGATAAATTTCCAGGGCTGATCTCTATGTCGTCCCACAAACAGCTCAGCTGAGGGAGAAGGCCACCCATTGAGGCTGCTGAAAGATGTCCTGCTGCTGTGAGAAATTCCTGCCTGTGTCATCAGGGCTCTCAGAACAGAAGTCTGTAGCCACTGCCCAGATTTGTAAAACTTTGGGACCAGCCTATGAAATGGCTGTCTCTCCAAAGGCTGTAACTATCCAGATTTCTGCTTCTCTTTCTTCTCTGAGCTACAGAGCAGCTCAGTATTAACATTCAGTCCACCAAGCTCTGCTCTATTCTCTGCCTGAAAGTCACAGCTACAAAATAACTGTTAAAAGTAAATACTATAGATTGAGTAGCCTTGAGAGATGATAAATGTTCACTTCTCAGCTGTCTCCCCAGGTTTGTTAAACAAATCTACACGCAACAAACATTTCCAGAGTGAAGGGTTTCTGTAGTGAGTTAAATTGAACCTGCAGTCTCCCGTGTCCCCAGTGAAGTGGGTATTAGAGGTTAATGCTCATGTTAAACATCTCGAGCTGTACAGCAATTTCTCCTCTCTGCATTCTGCCAGAATGCAGCAGCTCCATGCAACCTGCCTGTTCCTCACCCGCAACAAATTTCTTACAATATTTGGGAATAGCTACTGTGCATACTGAAAAGGCAAGATACTTACCCCGGGATGTTTTTGGCCTTTCGTGGAAATGTGCATGGGTAGAAGCACCAAAATTTCTAGCAAACATGACCCCTTTAGGCTTGACAAAGTTTTTTTTTCACTTGGAGTGGAGAGTTGTTTGGCAGTTTCCAGGTTTCTTTCCACGTGGGTTGAATGGAAAGTGGAGTCCCCTAACCACTCCTGTGGCTGCCACTAACTTGGGTGGATGATGAGTTCTTCCTCACACATGATCTAGCAGTTGTTTCTCCTCACACTGCTCATGTCACTCTGCATCCAAAGATCTAGCTCCTTTTGCAGTCAGCTGTGCTGGTAGGTTAATGCACTAGTGTTTCCCACCAACTTCCAATGGCTACAGCATGCTCTCGAAATTTTAGGAAGTTTATTTCCATTTTTGTGTGATCTTGGCAGAACTGGTGGAAGCCAGACAGAGAGGAACCAATTTCCCTCAGCAATTTAGAACTCCAGCTGAACTCTTGTTCAAATTATAGGAAATACCGAAGAAATGCTCACTTTCTGGAAGCCTGCCTGTGGCTTTCAGCAGAGATTTAAAAAAGCATTAACTGGCTAGGTTTAACACTGCCTTACTCACTCTTGTAAGTCACAGCTCTTAATTCCTATTTTGCTTTGTGTGCAAGAATTACAGGCTGAGGATATGTTCTTGTAATAAGGCAAATACACGAGTACCTATAAGGCTTATATAAAAATTAATGATGAACATGCATTAGAAACCTACACAATGGTTACGATTACTAGTGATTAACAGAAGAGGAGATAATGGACCCTGACCTTCTCTGACCAATGCACTGCTCAGTTCCAGGCTCATTCCTTCGTTCAGTTTAGCACGTGGTCCATCCAGCTCTTTCCATGACATAGCTCAGACAGGGCTCACTACCCTAAATGCAAAGAAGCAGTTTTATCTATCTTAGACTAATCTACCACTGGTTTGATCATGCTTCCTGTAGTTCTAGAGATGAATAACCATTCTACATTCATCTCATCCCTCAGGATTTTGCAAATTGCAGTCATAACTCTCAGTCTCTTTCTCTTCAGAGCCTTCCTTAGAAGTTGCTTCATTACCTCAATCACTTTACTTGTCCTCTCTGCCCTTTCTCTAACTTCATTGGAGTGGACATAGGTTAACATCAGTAGGAATGCCTTCTGTGTGGGTTATGAAGAGCAATTCCCTAACTCCATGCACAGTAGCTCCCTATGAAGTGTGCTCCAGGCTTTCTGGCCCACAGGCCACCTCAGCAAGGAAGGGTTTGGTTGTTCCCACAACCATCTTGCCCTGACCACATCTTACAGGTGTGCATGGGCCAGCATGGATCCTAGACAGAAAGTCCCTCTAACTTTGTGACAGTTTATGATAAACATAGATGAGTTCACCTCCCTCATTCCCACAAAGGCACCCAATGGTGCAAAGAATAGACTGACTTTCTTACAATGCCCCTGCCCTTCTAAAAATACAGATGAGTGCAGAGCAGTGGCAGCAGTGTCCGGGTACTCTCTGAGGGCCATGCAGCAGCAGGGCTGTGCTGCAGCTGCAGGACCGTGGGGATGGCTGCTTGTTTCATAGGGCAGAACAGGTTTGGCTGCTAAAGGCAGAGGTTCTCTGGGGTGTTTCATAGAATCTGATATTTTCACAAGGTAATATCAAAACCAAAACTCAACAGGTCAAAGAAATGAAAAAAAACCAAAACATACAAACCCTCAAAGGACCAGGAAAGCACTTGGCGGTTACTGAAGATTTTTCTAGTAAGTCGAATGACTAATGTCTTTCCTGAAACCCCTGGCCCCCTTCCAGCAGCCAGCCAACTACCATGACTTGACAGCCCTGCCACGGCTCTGGGGGAGCAGCTGCTCCTCAATGCCCTCAACAATAGCCGGGGACAAGTGAACCTCCTGCCACCCAGCAATAGGAGAATGTTCAGTTTTGCAGAGAGCTCAGAAGTCCAGTGTGTAGTTGGGGTGGTGGTCAGGGGAAGATATGTGGCCAAGCCTCGCTTGCTGGCTCCACAGCCCTTCCACTTTCTGTGGAATTCCAGTAGAACCGTATCCATTTGTATGCATGCATCTATCTGTGCATTTGTAGAAGTGTCTCTATTACCCTTGCTGCAAGATTTGGCCCAATGGTGAAAAGAAAAATGTGGTTAGGAGGGAATAGTAATGAGCTCTTACAATCTGCTTTTGTCTGACTCAGCCCATTAAAGTCTGTGTTTTACAATTGTGTGATGCAAAATATGCCCATCATTAGATTAAACAGGGAAAGCAGTGCTTATCTACCTGCTTTACTATGGGTACTTGCTGGTATTCTGCAAAAGGTCTTTGGATGGACAAAAAGAAATTACTATCATTAAGAAATATGTCTTGAACATAATCTCTGTCACCCTTGCCCACGGTCAGAGCTGAGGCATAAGCTGTTGGGCCAGAAGCCAGTGTCTTTATTTGCTTTTGTGCCCTAATACAACCATGAAAACAAATTTACTGACCCAGAAGTGAGTTCTGTTTTCATGAGAGAGGTCAGATCCATGGACTCAGGATCCTGGCGATACCCAGTCTTTGCTGTGGGACTTATTAATGCTCACATGTCCTCCTTGTCCCTCTTGGTGCAGCTCATGCTTTTAGCTCAAACAGCACTGAGATGGCATGCAATGGAAGGAGACTCAAGTGTGGGGAAAACACAGGCTTTTGGGTCTTTTGGATCTTCTGAGTTTATGTTTCTGTTTGAATAAGAGTCAGTCTGCTCCCAGAAAACTTTTGCCTTGCTTGCTCCCCTCCACACATCTCCCAAGAAGAGGCTAATCCCTGTGGGCTGCAAACCACCCCAAAGAAATTTTGGCTAACTTGGGAGAGAAGTGAAGACACAGAGAGAGGATAAAGCTGCACCAGTGGTGGAAATTAAAATGGGGCCAGACCCAGCTGTGGCACTGATGAGGGGCAGTGCTGATGCCGGAATGATTTTTGTCTTTTCTTTTATATACCTTTTACACAGTTCTGTGTATCCACAAGTATTAGCAGTATGCATACTTGCAACCTTTTACTTCAGTTTAGTGCTTAGTGTTTTGTAAGTGTTCTGCAGGCCTGAGACTGAACATCCCAGAACTGCAGAGCCAGGGAGACCAAACATTCCTACTATCTCAGGGACCCAAGGTCTCCTGGCAGGAGGATTCTGTAAACTAGGGGTTAGCCCACCCCAACCTCATTATTGGGCCCCCTTGTTAGATATGCTAATGTGTAAAAGTCTATAACTGGTGTGTGTGATTGACAGGGGATGTGCATTTTGCCACACTTCACCTGGGTGAAGTGGATGCACCGAACAGGATCCTGATTAAAATACTGAGGTAAAGACCCCAACCCTCTTAACCGTGTGGGGCTTCATTTTCCTAACACCAGGAAAAAGGCATCAGTGCACGTGCCGCACGAGGCAGCAGAACAGGGTGGGGGAGAGAAACAGCCCTGATAGCCTCCCACGTCCTCCTTCCCATAAATCTGCCTCCAGCTGATGAAAGGTGACGTGCTCATCTATTTCCAGTGCAGAGGGTGCCTGTCCTTTCATAAATCTAGCCTGATATCTCTTGTCCTGTCCTTGACTGTAAGTAGCTGTGCAACTTTTGGGCATGCCAAGAATGAAAATGCGAGAGGTGTAAAATTCTGAGAGGTGAATATATTGCTCATGCTGCTCTTTGTGCTTCTTTATCCCTCACTTTTTTAGATGCTTAATACATGTCTTCTAACACAGGTCCTGTGAGGCTGCAATGCTTCAATAGCTCTCTCTGTCTTCCTATAAAGATCTTCTAAACATTAAACAGTAATTCCTCTGCAGGGTTTGAGTTTGTTCTTGGGAGTCCCTGCTCTTCCTTCAGAATGCTCCTCCAGTGGGACAACACGGTCTGTCATAGCTCTGCCATATCTCAGCATTCACTCAGGGCAATCAGATGCAATTTAGAACAGCTCCATCATTTCATGATGTGTTTCTGCCTAGTGCTGACCCACTTCTCTGTTACTCTTTGGGTATGTGTGTTTGTGTCCTGTTTTTTTCTGAGATCGAGATAATTTTTGTCTTAGGAGCCAGTACAGTGCTGTTACAGATCTGGATTCAGTATGGGAATAATGTTGGTAACACAGTGATCTTTTGGTTGTTGCTAAGCACTTCTCACCCTAAGTCAAAGACTTTTCAATTTCCCATGCTCTGCCAGTGAGGAGCTGCACAAGCAGCTGGGAGAGAGCACAGCCAGGACAGCTGACCCAAACTGGCCAAAGGAACATTCCATACCACAGAACATCATGACCAGTATATAAACTGGACACTGTTGACTGGGGGGACAGACTGATAATTGTTCAAGGATGGGCTGGACATTGATCAGCAGGTGGTGAGCAATTGCATTGTGCATCACTCACATTTGTTTTCAATTGAGTTTTATTATTTTTCTTCATTGTTGTTATTGCTATTGCTATTGTTATTATTGTTATTACTATATTTTACTTTAATTATCATCTGTCCTTATGTCAACTCATGAGTGTTTTTTCTTCCTTTCCCTAAGTCTCCTCCCCATCCCACGGGGGAAGAGAGGAGTGAGCAAGCAGATGCATGGTGCTTGGTTTCTGGCTGGGGTTAAACCACAACAGTCTGTGTTTCTCCAACATAGTGATATACACCTATACAGGTGGAATAGGTGTATTTCTGATGAAAGACAGATCTGATAATTGCATAAATAAAGCACAGATAATGGAAATGAAATCAATGTTCCCAGGCAGGAAATAAGCAAGTGCAATATGAAATGCACATTACGCTACCGACAGGTATTTTAATATAGCTTGTGAATAAGGGATTTATTTATAAGAAAAAAAGCTAAGACAAAACCTCAGAGTCTAATTATTTATCCAGCTATGCAATTATAAGTTATAAATCTCTAGAAGGGCTGAGAAAATGTTTGGGGAAATGCCAAGTCTGGCTCTGTGTGAAATGCTATTGCTAGGAACTGTGTTATTCCTAGCAATATATTATGGTCAAAGACACCAGAGATTTTCCATTTTCTGGGACCTCTACCTTTTTGCAGCAAAAAATGTGCTTTCAGTGTTGGCTTTAATATCATGTTGCAGGCTGCAGCCACACAAGGGAGGAGGAATGGAGGCAGCTCCATTTAATCCAGACCTTTCTGGATTAAATGTCTGTTATGTGGTTGCAAGGGACAACAGGGGACTGGGTTTAATGGCCCAGGTGGTCCCTTCATATTCTATACTCATATCCTCTGCTATTCAAATGGTTCCTTGGGGATCTCTGCCCGATCAAATATGAGCAGCACTAAATCCTGAGACCTGTTGGAAAAGCAGCGACCTAAGTGTTATAATATGTGCCGAGGCAGGAGAGGAGCCTGTGAGTTAGCCCAGCTCAGTTTGTCTTACCCCAACACCAAAACTACAGCATTTGAGGCATCTGAGGGTGACAGGCCCTCAGGAGCAGGGGACACAGATCTGCTTCCCTCACAGCCACTGCACAGAGATCCTTTGTGATATTGGCTCTGTTTCAGTGCTCTTTGCACCTTCCATCCAAGGCACACCTAATCCTGTACCTAAAATCTCCATGTCACTAGACTTTTGCCAATGGTAAAACAACAAACAAATTGAGTCAGTGGGGTCTCCTGGCATAATGAGCACAGTACTTTGCCCCCAGAACTTTGGATATATGTCATAATTTCATTTTTCCCCACATTTATGATGAGTATAAAGAATGAGTTATGTATTCTTGTACATGTTCCCACAGTGCTGTACCATGTCTGCGCACTTATGGTAGGGATGGATCTATTAAGCAAATCTCCCACAAATTTCTACTGTGTTTTATAAGGAAAGACCAAGAAACTGGACCAATAATCAACGTTAGAGCTCTTGATAGTGTGAAGCCTATTACACTATTACACATATTACACTAGCCAAATATAGGAAAAAGCCAATTGGAATTTGCCATCTGGGTTAGAAAACCCCACAAAGCAATAATAAAAAACACTGACATGTTTGGAATGAAACTCTTAGGAAAAGTTGCCCAGCTGACACTTGCCAAAACCCAGAGCAGACTGGTATGAACTAGGGTTAGAAGCTGTCCGTATACAAAGACCTCCTGGGATGTGCAGCCTTCTCAGGCTTGGTACAGCTCCACTATAACAAAGAGCTGCAAAACAGGCCATGCTGAAGAAACGATTGCTGCATCACCCTTTGTGTTCTCTCAGCCCAGAAAGGGAGGGGAGGAAGCATTAAGCATCCTGCCAAATGTTGTCCCAAGCTACACTTTCACAGCTGCTGGCCCTGGATTTGTTCAGGCTCTTCTGGAGGCACACTTCTGACCTGTGTCTGCCCCGAGCCTGGTGGCATTTTTGCTGGAGGAGGCTGAGCACAGGATGCAGGGGGTGTGACTGTGCAGGTTTATGTGAACTTCCCCAAGTGGACTGAGGATGACAATGGGAAGCTTTACCTGTGAGCTGCTGCTGCCATTGCCACAAGTCCCAGGATAAGTCCCCTCACCCAAGCCTAGAGGAGAAGGTTCACACCCACCTCGATGCTGGTACTGCCCTTGGGGCTGTGGCTGTGTGGAGCTCTGCACAAGACCTGTGCCATATCCCAGGCCAGCAGAGAAGTCTCCTCTCCTGGGAATGTTAGGAGATGGCTTCGTCTCCATTGCAAGCCCTGGAGCAGATTGGTACCATCCAGGCTTGAGGTTTGTGTGACTCATGGTCATCAGATGGTGCAGGGAGAGAATAAGCCCTGCCCAGCTATGGTCTTGAGGGCCTGTGGACTAATCTTTCTCTCATTTACAGTGCTGAACTTTTCATGCTACACTAATAAAAGCCATTTGTTGAAGCGTTTGACAAAGGAACAAATTTGGCAGGGTGTCTCAATTGATTTGCAGCATGCATCACCACTCTGTTCCCCTCGCCTTGCTGGACAGCCATGGTGTACTTTGCAAAATTGGCTGGGAGCAGAAATTCATCACAATATAAGATCAGCTGCACTGAGTCAACCCAGAAAATGCTTGTTGACATGATCCTACCTCTGATGGTGGCTGAGAGCGAGATCCCTGTGACTAAGTGTAAGCACAAGGCAAACAGAATGATACTCCCCAGGCCTCCTAAAAATTCTGTCTGTATTTAAAAGCAGCATTTGAGCCTGCACAGGATAAGCCTGCCCTGATCCCAAGTTCAACACCACAACAACTCAGGTATCTTCAAGTGTACCCTCAGCTACACTGAGCAGAACACACTGCACAGACAGAGATGAACACAACTTCCCACCCTGCAATTAATCTTGCAGAAGATCTGGTCTCTCAGGCTCATTCTGCAGAAGGGTGCAAACCACAGAAATAAGAAGTCTCCTGCCATTTGAAGGGATGGAGTGGTTCAGGGAGAGATTTGCTGAGTGCTGGTGCTGCAGCAGAGATGGGGATGAGACACTAGAACCTGGACTGGGAAAGCAAGGGTTGGAATAAGCACACAATGTTATGAAGCGCCTCCTTCCAGTGCCTGCAAGATATCAAATGTGCTCAGTGGTTTGTGAAGCCACAGTGTTTTCATGTGATGTGCAATCTCACAACTTAACCTTACTTTTACCCTCCCATGTGCATGGTGGCAGCACATGGGAGACCGACCCAGATCCCCTCACATCCACTCAGCAGTGCAAAAGGTTTCCCTGGGGCAGCCCTGTGCATGGGTCTGGAATGCCCAAGGACACAGATAAGCATCTCTGCATTCCCCGGGAAGCAAACACCCAGTGCATTGTGCCCAGTGCCTGATGAGTTCTGGGAATGCAGCCCTGGTGGGCTCCCGCTGTTTCAAATTAGCACGTTGAGTACGCTGTCATCTGAAAGCTCCTCAGACCACACAGGGCAAGGGAAAACAGAATGTGTCACAGAGGATCTGGGAGAGCAGAGGGAAGAGAGGCAAGGGGGGATTCAGCCTGACAAATCAGCCCACCACAGCGTGAGTGGTGATGCAGGACACTCAACACCTTGGAAACCAGGTCAGCCTCTTCCAAACACATCTTACACTGAAATACTGGAGGTAGATATTGCTGAGGTGCAAATGTGGTAAGTCTTAAGCTCTGGGCTTGCAGCATCTGAGAAATGTCAGGCTTGGGGAGGCACATGCAATCCCACAGAGAAGTGGTGGCTCCAGTGGGATGGGGACTTGTCACCTCATGGAAACAAACAGCCTGCTGGCTCAGGGCACCTTGCTGGGACAGCTGGGGTGTGAACAGATAGGAGTGTATCACTTTTTATCCCCCTTTCTTATTTTCATTCTGCTGTAAAAGACTGTTTCCAAGACAGTGTGAATTGTGTGCGAACAGGAGAACTTCAGCTGACTTTTTCTAAGGAGTTGGAGTTAATGTGTGATTAGAAACCTCTCCGAATTTGAGCCAAGTCTGTGCTGCTGCCAGCCCTGTCAGGAGGGCTACATCCTCCTATGTCAGTCAGAAAAACCCTCCGAAACTTACAAACCAAAGATTTTTTGGGAATTGTTTGGGAAATGAAAGTATTCTTCTGAAATATAGCAGCCCAGGATCAAAGCCAGGCATGGGTGAGATGACCAATGACCAGCAGGGTTTTTGTCTCCATAACATGCTTGGGCAGTTTCCTGCTGCTTTTTCACACCTGTGAGCAGTGTCACTGGCATGTCATGGGAAGGGTCTGTCCTGTCAGAGATCTGCAGCAGAGGTTGCAAGCTGGGCAAGAACCCCAGGTCAGTCTCATTTTCTGTGCTGCATGGGATGCTGTGCCCATCCTACAGGCAGTATGAAGGGACAGAAGTGGGGGTTGGCCTCTGGGTGACTGTGGTGGCTTGGTGTGAACTAGGGGAAAGACACCTAAGCCCCATAGGAGCATCTCAACATTGGAACATCAACACAGCATTCACGTCACACAGAAGGGACACATGGTGAGCCTCACAAGGACCTCTGTCAAGGTCTCCATATCCAGCAATGGGGATTAGGGAGTTGAGGCAGGTTAAAAACAAGCCAGTAAAGGGGAAAAAAGGCTGTTTTCAGCCAGATCAGGTCCCTGTGTTGCTTACCAGGTGGCTCTGCCAGTAGGTGCATTGATTAGGAGAGATATGGAGGGGACAACAAACAGAGGCATGAATGAGTGAAGCTGGCACTGAAAAGAATGATTGGGAAGCACCCTGAAAGGAGCAGGGAGAGTGAGTACATGAGATTAGGGCTATGAGGCCAGAGTTGAACCAAGAAGTGGGGTCATGCCATGACAACTATTATTTTCTGCTCTTCAGCAATGCCTCTGCTGAAGGCAAGTGGAGCGAGATACACTCCAAGAAACCTCAGTATTGCTCAACATGGCTCAGGACTGAGCTGCAGCTTGAACTGTGATAAATGACTGCCTGCTTTGGTTCATGTCTGAAGCTGCCTGGGCTGGGAGAAGGAGGTAAATCTGTGCACCAGCAAAGGTGTGTGATCCCCACAGTGGTGGGAGAACACAGGGACACACGACAACAGCCTCACAGCTGCTGGCAGGGACCTCCACCGTCCCCTCCCGTCTGCTGAGGGCAGTGGGAATGCTGGCACTGCCTTTTGAAAAGAAATTCCTTTGCTGCAGCAAAACGAATAGCAAGGAGCAGCTAGCCAGGAGATATCATGCTGTTCTGTTGAATCCCAGAGCACCAAGGGGGCTCTTGCTGGATCAGACCGATGCCCTCTGAAGTGCTGTGCCAAAAGCACAGAAAACATTGTCTGGGGCTGAAGGCAGCAGTGGCACTCTCTTGGGAAAGCACAGGAACAATAAATCAATCGTATGCTTGTATGGGTGGTGGCAAATAACAGCACAGCAGGCAGCAGCCTGCTGCTCCAAAGCCTCCCAAAGCATCCCCTGGCCTTGCAAGAGGCCATGGCACACAAGCAGGTCCCTGCCAGCTCCCAAACAGCAGAAACAGCACTGCCACAACTGTGAGTTTAACTCCACTGCAACGACATCACACCTCTATTTCTTTAGGTAGAAAACACATCCCATTTCCCCTCTGCACCCCACATCACAGCTGCCCCTCTGGTTTGTGGTTCCCTTCCCCTGAGGAGGAGCAGGAAGCCCCAGAGGACAGCATCAGTAGGCAGCCAGCACCAAGCCTGGGGAGCTCCTCTGTCTGGTGAAATCATCTCACAATGTGAAGATCTTTGCAGATTAAATTGAAAAGTTATTTATTTCTCCTCCAAAGGGCAAAAACATCCCACTGTGGAGGTTGTTTGCCCTTTGGGGCAGGGATCTCACTTTTGCCAGCTCCTGTGTTCCTACACACTGGCTGGGGGCAGTGAGATGTCCTGGCAGGCAGGATGGAGCAGAGTTGATGCTCTCCTGCCCACAGCCTCCCTCTGCCAGGGCAGGTTCACCAAGGGGCAGTTCAGGCATTGGATTGAGCTATTCCTCTCCTTGGGTCATGGGCAGCACAACAGTGCTGCTAAGAGCACCTTTAGCTCCATGGCAGCCAGTCAGCAATGCAATGGCTGATTCTCCACCCTCACCCCTTGAGGCCTGCCTGGATAGGAACTACTGAGCTGAGGTGTCCTGCACACTCCCTGGCAGCTCCAGGTATAGCAATCTTCATTTCCCAAAGGGATTGTGAGGCTTGTACCTGTCCCCCAGGTGCTCCAAAGGGATATCATGGTGTACAATATCCTTCCCTCTCCCAGGAGTCAGCATGTTCTCTGCAAGGGTACAGGGAGGGTCTGCTGGGCTCTGCACAGCCCCTCAAGAAGGGGCTTTTTCATGGGAATGAGACAAATTTAAAATAACACAATGAATGGTTTTACCACTACTCTCAGTTTCTACTGCCCTTTCTCTTATCAAGGGTGGACTATTTCAAGCATGGCTTAATCTTGTTCCCAGTGCCAACTGCAAGTGGTACACTACTGCCTTGGGCCAGTGGTCAGTGCCTTGCAGCATCTCATCCCAAAAGGGTGTTGGAAAGGTCTGTGAATATTAAACCTGCTACTCTGCTAGAAGAAAGTGACCTCAGAGGAGGTGAGAGCTGAAGAAGGTGTCCAGGGCCAGTCTTTTCTCCATGCCAGCAGAATTACTTTCCCAATCCTCAGAGACACATTTGGAGACCTGACTTGGCAGAGGTGTGACTTAGACCAAGCTGAGACTGCAAAGGATGATTTTTCAAGCTCTGGAAAACTGGGAATCTGGGAAATACTGCAGGAAACCCTTGTGGCTGGTGCAGACAGATTTCTTATTTCACTGAGATTTTACCTGCCTGCTCAGATCGTGTGCTAAGTAGGATTGCTTGCTTTGGCATGGGAAGGGGAGGGGAGGGGGTCCTGCTTCAGTATTGGGCCTTCTATTTATCAGAATAATAAAAACCAGTGTTCAACAGTAACAATACACCTGTTCAGAAATGTGGGTGCTTTTGCACTGCTGAGGGAATGGCTGGTGCCACGGCGTGCCGATGGGTCTGAGTTTCCACTAGAGGGTTGTAGTGCTGTATGGAAGCAGATGCAGTTACTGTGGCAGAAATATTGAGTGTATTCCAGGCCTTTGTCAGCAGATCAAAGGCAACCTGTGATATCCCGGCTTCCAGCAGTCTCTGCAGTCTCTGATGTGCACAGCCTGCAAGCTGAGAGAGGGCTGGTGCCTGAGCAGCCCCCAGCACTCACATGACTCAGCACCTACAACGTGGCTAGAGACGCAGAGAGATGGATAGATGATAGATAGATAGATAGATAGATAGATAGATAGATAGATAGATATAGATAGATGGATAGATAGATAGATGGATAGATAGATAGATAGATAGATAGATAGATAGATAGATAGATACTAAGTAAACACACTGTGCCTATTCATATGCAGACACAGACAGAATGTTTATCTGTGCACCTGGGATTTTGAGGCATGAACAGCCAGGAGGTGTGGCAGTGGCACACTGTGGCAATGAGCCATGGCACCACTGGTGAAGCAGAGCCCACAGCCTGGCAACACCGTGAGTGGGACAGTAGCATCAGCACAATGACAGAATCACGGACTCATTCAGGTTGGAGAAGACTTACAAGGTCAACGAGTCCAACTGTTATCCCAGGACTCTCAGGTCCACCACTAAATCATGTCCCTCAGTGTCACATCTACACAGCTTTTGAATACCTCCAAGGATGGTGACTCCACCACTTCCCTGGGCAACCTGTTCCCATGCCTGACCACCCCCTCAATGAAGAAATTTTACCTAATATCTAATCTAAACCTTCTCTGGTTCAATTTGAGGCTATTTCTTCTTGTCCTATTGCTTGCTGTTTGGGAGAAGAGACCTTTCAGGTAGTTGTAGAGAGCAATAAGGTTTCCAGTGCCTCAGCAGTGCTGAGTACAGGGGGATGATCACTTCCCTGGTCCTGCTGGCCACACTGCTGCCCATCAGCAGTTGGGAAGTGTGAGCTTCCGATAGAGCTGTGGCTCCAGGTCAGGAGGTGCCACCCCGTGCATTGCACCAAACGTGTGCTGGCCCCTGGAGCTTTCAAGCCAGCCTTAAGCAGGAGCATCAGAAGGGACTGCCACTTTTGCCACCAACCAGGTCCCCATGTGTAGTGCAGCTCAGTAGGTCCTCGTAGGTTCTTGTGTATGTGACCCCAGCACGCATTTTTACAGTGGTGTTTGTATTTTTGCAGGTCTATCTGTAGAACTGTAAAATCATAGACTGGTTTGGGATGGAAAGGACCTTTAAAGGTCTTCTAGTCCAACCCCCTTGCAAAGAGTCTGTGTGTGCAGCTTTCTGAGTAGATGGTGTGCTAAGTGCTGACAACTGTACCAACCAGATCATGATTTTGCTGCTGAAAACAAAAACTGAAGCTGTCTAACACTATGGGAAAAGCCCAAATACCACTGAAGTTGCTTCCTTTCTCAGAAAGAGTGGGAAGGCAAATGCAACCACAAGGCTTGCCTGTAATATGGAAAACACAGCATGACATTCACCAAGAATTTACATAGTGATCAATTTATGTCACACTTGTTTGTATCATACTATCACTATTTCCATTTACAGAGAGATGGAAAGTGGATTTTGCCTACATTTTAATGTCTTTTGTTATCAGAAAGGTTTTGAGGAAGCAAGTAGGAGATATTCTTGCAAAATAAAACATTACAGCAAAAAATAGGCTTTGGTTCCTCTAAAAGATGACCTGATCATACCTAAGTATAACTATGTAAAACCAACCATCCAGTCAACAGAAAATCATAGAATATCTAGAGTTGGAAGGGACCCACAAGGACCATCAAGTCCAACAGAGAGGATGCTGTGATAGCTTATCTGACCCAAAATAGACACTTGAATCCTCTCCCCTTTATAGCTGGCTCATGGAGAGCTGCTTCTCATGCTAAAGGGGGAAAGCAGGAGGTCAAGTGAGCTGCTTCTTGATATAGAGGACAGAAGGTCCCAGGAGAGATTCAACTGTCTGGGGAGACCTGCAAGGTGGACACATAGAGTTGGGAGAGTCAGCTCCCACAAGTGATGGTTTCCATAAACAAGTCCCAGACCTCAGGGAGACCAAACAGGCTGGAGAGCAGGGACTGGTGCTGGTGAAGCTTCTCCTGCTCTGACCTTGCTAAAGGTGGTGGCAGCATGAGCCTTCACTGATCCCAGCAATGCAGGAGAGCTCTGTAGCTCCAGACCACAGGGGTTACCCCTCTCCTCCTGGGGTGCTGCCATCCCTTGATGGGTTTGACCCCGTGGGGCAGAAGGGTAGTCTCCACCAAGGACAGGCAGCTGGCATGAGCTATGGAGAGAGCTGTGACAGAAAAGCACATGTGAGGAGTATTTGGAGTGTGTTATGAGAAGGAGGGGAGGGAAGGAAAATGAGTGCCCCACCTGGGAATAAGGTGTGTCAGCAGCTGTAGGTTAGAAGGCCAGATTAAATTCTTTTAATTACCTATTCTAACCAGTGACAACACTTATAATCATCATGCAAAAAAATGTATCTATTACTAATCTTTCACATCTAAGATTCCTGTAGAGCACACAGAAAAACAAAAAAATATGCATGTGAATGGCCAGCTGCAGAGGAGAGCAGCCATGCACAAGCACCTCTGCCCCATGAGACAGCACCAAAACCCTACAGCCTTGGAGCAGTACAAAGGCAGATGGCTTTCTGCACCTACTTTTGTGAACAGCTCTGCAAATGCTCTTCTCACATAGTGAGGAGTCTCATTGCCTCCCGAAGGATTCATAAAATACAGCTTTATCCATCCTGCATGCAGCAATCAGACAGGCTTAAGAGCTTAAGCACTCGTAGGGTAGCAATGTTTGAAAAGATTGCACGGACCCGTTTGCCTGCCTCGGTCTGCACCGCTAATCAAAGCGCTCCTCAGCGAGGACGTGTGTGGCACATTGTCAGGGCTAGAAACAGAACACTGAACGTGCTCATGGAAGGGGAGGTGTTAAGCTGGGTCCTTCCAGGGCCATGCCCAGGGCCATCAGCAGCTTGCACAAAGAGCCTGGTGCTGCTGCTCTTGCTCCACTCTCCAGCCAGCTGCTGAGCACTGGGACCACGCACCGGTCAAGGAAGATGGCAGCAGACAGATTTCATTGCTCTAGACTGTTTTATTAAACAAAGCCAATCAAAACAAACCCAACCCCACCGGCAATACACCAGCTCCTCATTTACACACCACTCCTTTTCCCAGCTCTGGGAGAACAAAGAGGCTGAAGTGTAAATGAGATCAGTGTGGTGAGTGTTGCGCACATGAATATTTATCAAGGAAGACCAGAGAGGGGCCAATTTGCCACCCTCGTGCAACAGCAAGAGCTTGGAAAGGGTAGGTGAAGAGGCTGGTCCATGCCTTTGTGCTGGCAGGGGCATGTGGGATGCTGGTGAAAGGCTGTTCTTGCATCTGAGGATGACTGTGGGAGCCATCAGTCAGGAACGACACTGAGAAGGTCCTAGGTTTTGGGACGAAAGCTCAGTACAACACAATTAAGAAGCAAGCATGCAATGTCCCCTCCAGTCATGCAATCAGTTTGCAAGATGCACTTTAGGGAAAAAGTTTTAAAGAATTAACAGGAAGTTGTTACTATTCCATGGCTGTGCCAAGTGGTCATGATAAATCTTTTTCCTGAGGAAAAAAACAAGGTTAAATCAAACTACAGACTTGTCAAGCATGAGATTTACAGACATTTCACTGGGTTATGGGTTCATTTCTTAAACAGTTGAATTATAGCAGCTTCTGGGCATCAATATCCGAAGCGTGCTGACCCCTCAGCTGAGGGTAGTTAGGGTATGAGCAGCAACGGAGAGATCGCGCTGGTTATCGTCTTAATGTGTATTTCAAAGTCACTTCCGAAAAAGAAGACGAGATAGTAGTTGAGTATTCCAGCCACAGACATGAGGAACAGGAACAAAATGATGCGCTTTCCAAACAAGTAACCAGGAGTGCTGAGGAGACAGAAATGGGGGAAAGCAATTTGTTAGTGTTCTCACCTCACATGAGAACCCTCAGACTTTGGACTCTGCTGTTGAGACCAACTGAAAGACCTCAGGGGCTGAGAGAGAGCGGGTAAATTTATTTTTTATCTTGTATTGCCAGAGAGATATGAAGACTTAAATGCCATTTTCAGGATCCATTTGGGTCTGGATTTGGCCTTCTGTTCTCAGCGTAGGCTGCTGCTTACAAAAATGTCTGTTCAGCGGGACTTGAATTTGTTCTCAGCCATCACAGGCTGAGGGACAACATCATAGGCTGTGAGCAGGAACTGCAGGTCCCCTGACCCCAGTGCTGCTGCACACCCGACATCTCCCACAACAATCCCCCCATTCATCCAAAAAAGAGGGGCTTTCCTGCACTACCCAGTGCCAGCAGCTCTTGCAGGCAGCACCACAAGGCAGCGGCTGAGCCTGTGGAAGTGGCAGCATCCGGCTGTGCTGCTTCCACATTCTGGGTTTGTGAAGACGCTCTGCAAGTCCTTACCTCTGAGTCCTCTCCCCGAGGTAGCCCACAAAGTACTTCTGCCTCACAAACAAGTACATCAGGCCAGCAAAGGCAGCAGGAGCTGGGTAAAGGAAAAAACAAGGCATTAAAAACACCGGCCCAGGTCTCACTGTGTGTACTGTCCCCATCTACTGCCTGGGCTGGAATGGGAAATGGGAATCTGCAGTCTTGGGTTAGGGGACAAGCACTGGAACTGGGATGGAGACCTCTGCATGGGAAGCAGCACTTGCCTTGCCCTCACTCCAGCTTTTCTGAAGACTTTGTGGGTGTAATCCTGCCCACTGCAGAGCACACACTCACCGTCATCCTTTCAGTACCCTAATGGGAGCCTACAAGAAAGCTGGAGAGGGACTTTTTACAAGGACATGAACTCATAGGACAGAGGGAAAAGGCTTTAACCTGAAAGACAGCAGGTTTCAATTATATTTAAGGAAGAAGTTCTTCACTGTGAGAGTGATGAGGCACTGGCACAGGTTTCACAGAGAAGCTGTGGATGCCCCATCCCTGGAAGAGTTCAAGGCCAGGCTGGATGGGGCTTCAAGCAACCTGGTCTAGTGGGAGTTATCTCTGCCCCTGACAAGGGAGCTGGAACAAGATGATCTTTGAGATCTTTTCCAACCCAAACCATTCTATGATTTTGTGAAATCCAGTGAGGGTCATACCAGGCTCAGGAAAGAGAGTGCCAAGTTAGGCACTGTCCTCACCAGAAAGAGAAGGCAGCTGGTAGACATACTTTACTAGGAGCAGGTGGAGGATACACTATGGTCCAGTACTAACTTCTGAGTATATAAAAAGAGGTTTTCCCCATAATTATAACTTGTCCCACAACTGCAGACAAAATCCCTTATTCTCCTGGTCAGGAAACTCTTTTTTTCCCCAGAAAAAATAGACATGTACCCCAGGTAAGCACCCATCTTAATGTTAGATAAAATCACATTGTATTGAAGGGATCACAATTAGAAATGCAGGTCAGTAGTGCTGGGTTGGCCCCAGCATAAGGGAGAGCTGGCAGTTCCGGCAATTTAATAAATTGAGCCCATTTCCTGTCCCAAAAGTGAATAATGTGTCAATAATCTGGCAACCAGGTACTAAATCCTTCACCCAAAACAAAGAGAACTCATCAATAGTGCTGGCATGGGAAATGTCCCTGGCCTGAGCTACCTTGAATCAAGTCTGGGAACACTTCTGTTGACATAAGCCAAGCCATGTCATGAGTGTGCAGCTACTCGAGCAGCATGCTTAGCTCCAGGACAGGAGGGTAAGAGAGGTTCCCTGCTGCAGGAGGGCTGGTCCCTGAAAGTGTAACTTCCAAAGCGCTCACCATCCCTTGCTGAAGGTGGTGCCAGGTTGAAGGAGAAAAACAAACAAACAAAAGACTGTTACCTTGGCTGCAGAGAAGGCCAGCACACCAGAGCACAGCGAGAAACGTAGGGTATGCATGTCCGCAGTTCTGGCTAGAACGGAATTTATAGCAGAGAAATCAGAGCACAGGCAAATAGAAAAAAAAATCAATATGTTTCACCAGCAGAGAATGGTGGCAGGTGAATTTGGGCTGCATTAGTGCCCTTGAGAGCAGACTTTTACCCCAGAGCGCTGGGAGGCCCCTGACCTGCCAGGATCTGGGCTCCTCACCCACATCTGCTTCCTTGTTTCCTCACTCAGATAATGGATGTCTTTGTGCTGCCCGATGAGGAAAACAAACCCTCCTGTGCATGTCTGGCACCTGTGAAAGCCACTTTCTCCCTAATGTGTTTGATCATGATAGAGGCTGTGAGCTTTATTGGCTTAAAGTCCTTTCAATTGAGTCACATTATAAAGCTATTGGATGAAACCAACAAATGTAAAATTGCATCACAAATAAGAGTGTCGCACAGAGTTAACATGTGTCTTTGCAGGGGAGCAGCAATGGTTTCCAGCTGCCTCCTTCAGCTGGGAATGCTTTTTGAGGGGGAGAAGTGAAGAAGTTGAGAGTGATTCTATGTGGCAAAGAAGTGGAGAGCTGTGTGCCAAGGGAGGTGCCAGAGACCAAGGGATTTGTACAAGCTCTGCCACCTACCTGCTCCTCAGCAGGCTGATGTCTCTCTGCTGGCTCTTTCCTTTTGAGCTCAGTGCCCTTGGGACTCTGGCTGTGCCTGTGCCACACTTCCAGCAGAGAAGAGTGAGCTGGTTCCCAAATGAAGGGACACTACTCGTAATGACTGCAAGGCCTATATAGATGCAGCATATGGTGGCAAGAAGGGTGCTGGATTCACCCAAGAAAGATATCCAAAAACCTCAGGTCTGAACACCAAGCGCAGCAAGGGATTATACCCAAAGCCTTCATCTGAGGGCCTTTGGAACCCACCTCTGGCCCCCAAAAGGTTTGGATTTAATGTTAATGAAGAGCATGATGAACCCCACTCTGCCCTCATGGGCTCCTCAGTTCTTGCCTACTCACTTGGCAGTGTAGACACGGTCGAAGGAGGAGGATCCCTGCCGCTGCACCCCCTTGCAATGTCTGCTTTCATGCTCCACTTTGTTAGCAAAAAAAGCTGTGAAATAAAACCACAGAGTACTCAGTCTGAGACATCATCTGGAGATATTGCAGAGGCTGGGCTCTGTGGGCTCTGTTCCCATGAGCGTCCATGCTGGACAGATGGCAAGAGGAGACACAGGTACATGAGGGTGCAGGATGTGGCCAATGTGCTCGCTCTGCCACCCAAAGGAGGTTTAACTAAACCCTCCCTGCATGCCCATATGTCTGTGTGAGACTGTGGCAGGCTCTTAACTCCAATCCCTGCTTCATCCCAATGTTGCACTTTGGGCAGTCTCTGCATCTCAGCTGCAGAAGCACTGCCCTGACTTGATCCTTTGAACTCCCAGTGGGAAAAGGGCTCTCCAGTCAGAGTTGCCAACCCCAAAACTTGCCCTCCAAGAGCGCAGGCAGACAAGAGAGTCTATTCTCTTTTAGTGAAGCCCATTTGCCAAAGCAAGGACATCCTGCAGGGCTGGTGCTTTGCCCAGAAAGGCCTAAAGAAAGCCTGGCCTTCATGGCTGATCTGTGTGTATCCTCCTTTTAAGCAACAGAATTGTGTCATAGAGTTAGCTGCTGCAAAAATGCAGCACCTCAAGATAATGTATCATGCTCTTGACAAACACGTTTTATCTGATGACACTAAACCAGAGACCATCAATCATATGTCTAAATACACCAGAGAGAGCTCTGGCAGGCTACAAGCTGCAAGCTTTCTGTTGTCGTGCACCCCATCTCAAGTGCATCCAAATCACTCTATGGCTTGGAATATTAACCAAATATATACACATAAAAGAAATCAGGAAATACATTATTATACCAATAAAAATTTAACTAGATAAGCTGCAGGATTTCATCCCTGCAATCTGAAGAGCTTTTCCCCTTCACTGATGCTGTAAATAGCTCTTTTGTGCTTCCTTTGTCTATAATAAAATCTATTGAGTTTTTTGGTTCCCAGTATTGTGTGATCCCCTGGGCACATTCAGCCCTTCTGCAGAAAACCCTGGTGCTTTAAGCCAGCACCCCTGCTCTGAGCCGGGCTGCAGTCTCTCCCCCTGCCACCAGCACAGTGCACTGGCTGACAGACCAGACACCACCCAGAGGGGCACAGAGTTCTCAGCACTTCCCTCTGCACACCAGCCCAGCCCTTGGCAAGAGGCTACCCTGCCTACAGCGACTAAGAGGGCCTAACTGAAGAGGACAGAGTTGATCAGCACTTTTTTGTCCAGTGCCAAGCTGCAGTGATGGGAACTCTCTGCAGGTCTGGGACCACATGGACTGGTGGCATACCTCCTCCCTTTCTTTTATCATGCATGGGAAATCTCTAGAAAATACCACAGCTTCTGAGAAAGCCAAGTAAGGTATATATCTCCCTCTCCAGTGCTCCATGTGCTTCCCAAATATCAGCTTGCTGCTGCAGAGGGGCTCCAGGATGCCAGGAGGCAAGAGGGTGCTTTCACAAGCCAGCATGAGAGGAGTGAGTAGTTTAATTCACCTCAGCTGTTCCAGGAGATAATGTCCTGAGGCTCCAAGGCTGCACAGACTGCCTAGAGCCTGAACAGTGGCAGTCATAGTCTTGAACTATGTGCAAGAGTTCAGTGAAAGCCTGGTTGTTTCACAAGTCCATGCCAACAGAAACGGGGAGCTGATGATCCCACATACCCAGTGCTTGCAAACATGCCCCTTCTTTCCCTCCACTTTCCTTCCTCTGTCCTGATCTGCTCAGCAATGGCCACTGATTTGCCTTGAAAGCTGCTGGATTGCAACATCTCTCTGGTAAAAGAGCAAAACTTCAGGCTGCATGCGTCACTCAGTGGTATGTGGTCCCATGAGTCATTCCGTAGGATGTGGAGATTCCATCTGAGCAAGGTGCCAGTAAATGGACACTGGGGCAGCACTAGAGCCCACCTCCATCTTTAGGCATAACAGCACTCACCCAAGCTGATTTCTAGTCCTGCACCCTTTGCAGAGAAGCATATCATCACAAATTTATATGGCACTGACTTAAGAGACAGTCAAGCAGAGGCCCAAGTGCTTCGCGGAACGAGAGCCACAGCAAGAGTTTGGTACACCTGATACCCCTTGACAAACATTTCTACTGCCTTCGTAATTGCATTCACTGCAAGACTGCATGCCAGGTCTTTCTAGACAGAAAGCTTGGGAAGAGGAAATCAGATGATACAGGCTTGAAATCTTGTTTTAGGGCCGTCTGCCTCACGTGCTCAGCACACTCTGCCAAGCATCCTGCTTCTCCTTTGCAGCAGCTGGGTCAATAACCTCACAGACAGATAAAAGCACATGGATGGAAGTCTGACATGTCCAAGTGAGAGGAAAGAAACCCTGAATATAAAGCCATATGATTACATAGCAAGAAATGTATATTTGACACATTTTCTTAATTACAGTACATGCTCTGGTCTCAATGTGCCAAATTCCAGTGATGTCACACGCTCTGCATTTAAGAGAGAATAGCATTGGGTTAACTGATGTGGCACTTAGTGCCTATGTTGAAACTAAACCAGTCTGCATCTCCTTTTTTTTTTTTTTTTTTTTTTACTTCCCCCTCTCTGCAGCAGCCCAAGAATAGCCCATTTCCTAGGAAATGGGAATCTCTCATTCGTAATAAGAAGCCTTCACTAAAGATTTCTGGAATTTTCACCAGCCCCCCCATCCCACTGCCGAATCTCTTTGAACCTGGGCAAATGTAGTGAAGCTGAGGCAAAACTCAATCCTTTCTTTGTATTCTGGGCAGAATTTCCTGCTAAAATAAGTATTTGTAAGAGAGGATGAAGAAGTTAAAATCAAATTTACACAGGAGAGATATTTGTTTTATTTAAAAGTCTTGAAGACTATACAAGGGACTATACAAGGTCTGAATAAGAACTAGAGAAAGAAACTTCACCATCTCAGGAAATGAGCAGTGTTCCTGGGACCACAGTTAACTGAGATTAGTTATACTGCAGGACGTGGAGATGCAGGAAAGCAGGAGAGCTGCCTGTCACAAATAGACCACACAAACTCCTCCAATTCTGTCCCCTTAACCCAGCTCCATGCAAAGGTCTGACCCATTGCACCCTTTCCAGGGACTTCATCCCTGCCCGTGGCAGCAGGGCTCCAGCTTGAGAGCAGCCCTGGCTCACCATAGCAGGGACCTCAGTCAGGAAAGGACATCTTAGTCATCAAATCAAAATGCATATTGCCACGGGGTAATCCAGCATATTAGTCCTTACATTAGATGAAATGTATAACAAACTCACTCTAGAGTATCAGAGAGTAGGACATGTGACTGTCAGGATATTGCCCCAATGTCACACAAAATTCCATGCAGAGAAGGCCATTTCTAAAGCCAAAGCCATGTCTAAGCATGCATGCACTTATAACCAAAGATTATCTATCCAAAGATCAGCTCAGCATATGCCATCCTGAACTTTCCTCAGCTCCCTTTTATCCCTCAAATAAATGTCTATTTTTGTCTTACCATTCTGGACAACACTGATGAGGGTGACGATGGCAAGCAGGACAATGCTCCCCAGGGTCTCCTGGTCCATTTTGGGAGCGGGCTGTCAGGGTGGATGGTACAGCCTTGGAGGCAGCTCAGTTCTACGAGCACAGAACGAGGAAGTGAAGGTCTTATCTTGAATCATGAAACACTTCCTATGGCTTCACAGGAGACTGGCAGCACCCTCTGCTCTGGTGTCAGACCAATAACCACAGGCTCACTCACTCACCATACACAGATGAAGCCCAGGGAAACAAGAGATTACATGGCTGTGATCTAAGAGGATACAAAATGTGGAAAGATATCTATTGCTCTTCCTACACACAAGCAAAACCTGGATATCTTAGTATGTCTGAGCATTTGTCTGGCTGTGTGGAGCAGCAGAAGGCTGGAAAGAAACCAGTCAGGCTATCTTGGCACTGGCAGCAAGTGCCTGACCACTCCACAAGTAGCTGGGAGGACAAACAGTGTTGACAAGTGTCAGCAGTGCTGCTGCTCTCATGCAGATGCTTCTCCTTGTCACATCTCCATCAGTCTCACCAGTGAGGAGACCCCAGGCCTGCACATCACAAGCAAAGCTCCCAAAAGCCCTGCCATATGGGAATGGGCAGTACACCAGTGCTGTGAGCATTGCTGGTGAGCACAGAAATATGTCTTTTGTTACCAGGCATGGATCCTGCATCATTCTCCTGATTAATAACTCCTTGGAAGTCAGTGACAGCTATGAGCATTCAGTGTTTAACAGCCTCAGACTGCACAGTTGTGCCCCAATTTTAGTGCTTGAAGCCCAAAATAGCAGAGCACCATTGCTGCAGCATGTTCACAGCTTGGATCCAACCCCTTGGTGAAGCTGGCACAGAAGCACAGGCTGCAGTGATGGACAGAGCAGTGGATTGACCTTGGCTGAACATCAGGTGCCCACCCAAGCCACTGCATCTCTCCCTTCCTCAGCTGGACAGGGAGGAGAAAATATAACAAAAGTCTAAGGGGTTGAGATAAGGGCAGGGAGAGGTCACTCACCAGTTACTGTCACAGGCAAATCTCTGGATGGGACTCAGCCAGGTAGGAGTTCCCAGCAGGAGCCAAACTGCAAAACCCAACTTTTTCAATGAGTACAAATTTACCTACAGTGGTGTTTTTACCCTGTCTCTCTATCATGCAAATTTTTATAATCTGTAGTCTTACATATGGAAAACTCTCACATACTTTGGATATAAACAAATACACAGAAATGAACTGGCTGAGAGGTAGGTGGTTAACACTGAGCTGTGTTATCTGAATAGGAAAAGGCTGTCTTTCTTGGATGCCTCCCCTACAGTCCATACAGATATAACTGTGTGAGAAGCAAGGCCATAAAGAATATCTAGGTTTAGATTTGGCCTGTGATTTTTGTTTCAGATTTTTAACTTTTGCCTGATTTTTGTTATGAAAGAACCCAAATCCAAGAACAAAGAGTAGCACACAGCTCTTTGAGAATGCATTTATTCAGGCTACAGCTCTCTTTTGCCCTGGAATATGATATTTTCCTCCTTGAACATCAATGTTTATGTTTTGTGGTCTGTTGAGCACAGGATTGTAGCTGGTATTTAGGGATGGCATTTAATACTAAGCAGCTACTAATCTTCTGAGAAGAAAAACCCTTCACCTAAAAGCTGTTATGGAATTAAGTCGAAAGAAGAATATTGTCTAAGCAGAGATCAACGTTGTGACTGCAAAGAGAGGAGCTGTGCATGGGCATGGGCAAGCAGGAGGGAGCTGCTGACAGGAGAGGACGAAGGGGACAGCACAGGTCTTGTGGTATCTGTGTCAGGAGGATTCCCACTCATCCTCTTGCAGCAGGCACTGAGCCTCCTCCTTCTGCTGCCTGTTTTGCACCAGTGCAAACCTAGCAGGCAGCCTGCAGATTGCTTTTAATTTACAAGTGGCAGTACAAGCACATGAGCCTGCTCCAGCTTGCCAGGAAAACACACACACTTCCCAGAGGTGGCTTCTATTCAGCAGAACTCTCTTACAAAATGAGGTAGGAATCAGGCTGCTGAGGTGTGAAGTTCCCATAATGCAAAAAACCCCACAACACACCAGGAGTTTATGCCAGAAGGATTTCCAGCTGGCTGACCCAAGGTCCATCCCTCTGTCTGTGTGCTGGCCACATCGAGAGCTGAGCTGTTGATGCCTTTGTTTTCTCCTTGTCCTGCTCTTTGTTTTCCAGCTCTTTGCTTTGCTGCTGCTCAGTGCCTCTCACCACACACTCATCCCCACTTTGCTTTTCTGCTCTACCCCTTCTGATTGTCCCCCTGTCCCCCAGCACTGCTTTGGCATTTTGGCACTTGACATCTCCAGAGCTTTTCTGGAAATCCAGCCTGCTCCCTCCTCTTACCAGGTTTGCTCCAAAACCATCCCACATGTATGCGTGGAGGAAAGCAGGGTTTCACACTCCTCCCTGCAGTAAAAAAAACTATGACATCAACTCCAGGGCTTGTTAAAATGATTTCTTGGTGTGCAGGCAGAAAAAAGCTTTGCCAGCAAAAACCTCCTTGGTATGGTTGTCTGCCTTAAGAAACGAACTGCATGGTTATGTTTTGTATTGTTTTGTTTCTGTTGTTTGGTTGCTCTTTTTTAAGTGCATCACTCTGAGGGCTCTGCTTGAGGAAGTACAAGGAAATCAAGATGGTATATGAGACATGGAAGAAGAAGTCCTTTTACCATGGAAAGGCAACACTTGTACAGCCAGATAGAGCAGAAACCCCTTGAGGGGAGGAGTATTACCTTTTCATACCCCTTGGCACTGGAATAGCTGCAGGGTACAAGGAGATTCTGGCAATTTTCTTCACAATTTGGGGAATTACCTTGGCAAGGAAGGGCTAAGATGGGGCTAAAATGACTCTGCAGACAGTTTCTTTTATATCTACACATTAAATTGCTCCCTTTCCCTGAGACCTAAACACACACATAGGATCACTGTCTGGATAAGACAAAGTTGGCATCACCAGAAAATCCCATTCACCTGGGAGAAAGATCAGTGAATTAAAGGATTTTCCTGAGTAGATACAAAAAGGAAAAGGGGATGTGGGGGGAGGGATGCACACCTTGGGAACAGTGCCTGCACCCTCTGTAATCCCCAGTTGTGGTCAGACCTCTTTAGGCACAGAAAATTCAGTGCTTCAGTGGCTGCTGTCAGATCCCAGCCCTTTTGCTTGCTGCGTGGCTGTTTGACATCCACATCACCCTGTCTGAGGAAGATAACCTTGACACAGTGAGCCATGAAGCTCACGAAAATGTGCAAAGCCAGCGAGCTTTCCCAGTCGCGCTGCGAGGCTTCCTGCACATTAATCTCCTCCTCTGGAATCTTGAACAGCCAGTCAAAATAATCCCTTTGTAGAATTGCTTTCATGGTGAAGAGGAAAGGACTGGGAACACAGATCTATAAATATCTTTTGGGATATTCATCTCTCCTCTCATGCACTCTGATCAGCACTCAGCAGCAAGGACTCCAGCGAAAGTGTGTCTCTTGATAAAATACAGGCTGCTCGAGTGAAGCTCCCACGTACAAATGCCAGGCGACACCCAGCTGTCCTGCTTTATCATAAATGCAAGGGGACACAATCCCCTTGGACTGGCTGGTTAATATTAACACTCTGCTTTGCAAACTTGAAGCGCCACAGCCCCATCAAACGTCGTGCACACACACACACACACACACACACACACACACCTGCCATCACCACAGCATCACATCCTTGCTGAACCCTCACAAAACCCCAGCGGAGCACATGAACAGAGCTGGAAATGTGAAGTGCAGCATGAAGAAAAGGGCAATGCTGCAGTTTTTAAAATGCTGTCTTCATTTAGCACAGCCAAGAGAATGAGCTGATAGAGCACTGCTTCAAAAACCCCTCCTTCGCCACATTTCACAGGCTTCGTCCTTTCACTTGCTGTCTTCATATTCCACTGGTACAAATTCAGCACAAAACACAGAGCTGGAAGACAGAAGCTGTAGTCCCTTTTGGCCCCCTGGCACAGCCTCCTCCTCCTCACCCTCTGTGTCTCCTTGTCATGGTCCAACCCAGCCGGCAGCTCAGCCCCACACAGCCGCTCGCTCACTCACCATCAGTGAGATGGGGGAGAGAATCAGAAGCATTAAAGTGAGAAAAGGGTTAGGAAAATCCACATATGCAAGCATATAAAAACAACAAATGTATTCACTGCTTCCCACAGGCAAGCAGGTGTTCAGCCATTTCCAGGAAAGCCAGGCTCCATCACACATAATGGTTACTGTGGAAGACATCACCATCCCTCCAAATGTTCTCTCCTTTCTCCTTCTTCCCACAGCTTTATATGCTGAGCATGATGCCATGTGGTATGGGGTAATCCTTGGGTCTGCTGGGGTCAGCTGTCCCTGCTCTGTCCCCTCCCAACTCTTGTGCACCCCCAGGCCACTCACTGTGGGGTGATTTGAGAGGCAGAAAAGGCCTTGACTTTGCACAAGTTCTGCTCAGCAGTGACTAAAACCCTCCCTTGGCGATCAGCGCTGATAAAAAACAGAGCTACATGCCAGCTACTGGGAAGAAAATTAACTCTACCCACAGAATTTCAGATGTGGTTTCGCCAGAGCTGAGCAGAGGAGGTGAATCACCTCTCTTGACCTGCTGGCAATACTTTATCTAATGTGACCCAGGGCACCATTACCTTCTTGGCCAAAAAGGCCTGTTGCTGCCTCATGTTCAACCTGCTGTCCACCAGGACACCCAAATTCCTTTCTGCCAGGTTGATTTTGAGAAGTGTCCCCAGCATACCCAGGTGCATGATTTTTATTTTTTCTACAGCTGCAGGAGTCTCCACTTCTCCTTGTTGAACTTCATGAGGTACCCGTCAGCCCATTTCTCCAACGTGTCAGGGCTTCTCTGGAGAGCAGCATCACTCTGCTCTGTCTGCCACTCCTGTGTGTCTGATGCTCTCTGCAAACTTGCTGAGGGTAAACTCCAGCCCATCATCCAGATCATTAATGGAATGCTGTGCAGTATTTATCTCTGGGGTACACTGTTAGTTCCTGGCATCCAACCACATCCTGCCACCAACCACCACACTCTGGACACAACAGTTCAGCCACTTTTTAACCCACCTCACTGTCTGCTCATCCAACCCACATATCTACAGCTTCTCTGCAAGCATCTCGTAGGAGACAGTGAAGCCCAGGCAGACAGCAGCCACTGCCCTCCTCTCTTCTGTCAGGCCAATCACTTCACCATGGGAGTCTACCACACTGTCAAACCTGACTTACTTCCCCTTGTTCCAGCCATACTGACCAGCTGCTGGCCATTTCTGTGTCTTTGATGTGCCTAGAGATGGTTCCCAGGATTAGCTCATCCATCACCTTCCCAGGGATTGACGTGAAGCTGACCAATCTGTAGTTCCCCCAGTAATCCTTCTTGCCCTTCTGGAAGATGGGGGTGATGTTGCTTTATTCCCATCCCTGGGCACTTTCCCTCATTGCCAGGACTGACAGAAGCTGATGGAGGTTGCAATGGATCTGCCACCTCTCTCAGCACCTGTGGGTATTTCCCACCAGGGCCAATGGACTTATGTACATGCAGGCTGCTTAAATATTCCCAGACTTGGCCCTCATCCATCTAGGGTATATCTTCCTTGCTGATTTGTTTTTTCTAGTTTATTTTTGCTGCCATTATCACGTTATTGCCTTTTAGGTGGCTGTAAAGGGATTAATAATTCATTTCACAGAGCTGAGGTGAGGCTGCCTGGGCAGCAGATTCCCAGGTCTTCCTCTTCACTCTGCTTTGAGAAGTATCTTTTGCCTGCCTCATTTCTGCCAGTATTCTCACTTTCCATTAGTTCTTGCAAATAATTATCAAAGGTCTTTGAATCAAAGGTCACTGGGGGGTGAATTTTGTCTTCTGTTCTTCACGCCTCTGATCACAACTACTCCTTTGGTACTGTAGTTACCAGAAGGAAAGATTTTGGATCCTTTGACCACCTTAATAACAAGGCAATGCTAATTTTTGCCTTCCTCATCCTCAGCACATATATTTTTCTACTTGTCCACTCTTTCTCCAACCCCTCAGGAAAACAAACAAAACAAGGCCACAGAGAAAACAAAACAACAGAGAAAACAGAAAGGAGAGCAAAGGAAGGACTGTTTTTCAGATTAAAAAAGCAAATGGGCCCCAAGGCTGGTGGTGAAGAACCAACCTGCGCACCTGCAGCCCGCGAAGGAGCGAGGAGCAGCAGGAGCACAAAGGAACACAAGACAACCCAAAAGAACACAAACAACCACAAAAGAACACAAACGAACCCAAAAGAACAGAAAAGAACACAAACAAACACAAAGGAGCACAAGGCCCGCCCCAGCCGCCGCAGGAGTCAGCCGTGCCTCGGCGGGGCTGCACCTCAGCGCGTCTCTGTGGCGCAATCGGTTAGCGCGTTCGGCTGTTAACCGAAAGGTTGGTGGTTCGAGCCCACCCAGGGACGGGGCGCGACTACTTTTTGTGAAGCGCGGTTGTCTTTTTTTCTTTCCTCCTGCCAGAGGCGGCGGCCGTGACGGGCCCGCGCCGCCTTTACACCGGCGAGAACTGGCCGAGAGCCGCTTTTGGCTGCGGGTTCTCGCTCCTCCTGCCCCGCCGGGAGGGGTTTAGCCCACAGCACACGCACACAGTGCAGCTCCGGGTGCTCCCGCCAGCGGTCAAGGGGGACTGCGGGATGTGTGCCCTCCAACGGGAGTTTCCGTAGTGTAGTGGTTATCACGTTCGCCTAACACGCGAAAGGTCCCCGGTTCGAAACCGGGCGGAAACACCATGTATTTTTCTTCTTCTTCCCGTGTCACTGCGGCCATTCTTCCTGGTTCCTCCTTTATTCGGGACGCGGCCGCGTGGGGCACATCCCCGGCCGGGAGTGGGCCAGGGCGAGGCTGGGCAGAATCTCTGCTTCATTCCCATGCACGATCCCCTCGGCAAACGCGATTTTCCCGGGAGAGGTCGCCTAGAAGAGGGGAAACGGACCTCAGCTGAAACGGTCTGAACATCAAAAGAAAATATGGGACAAAAGCTACAACCACTCGCTTTGGGCATTACAGAATCCCCTTTAGATATTAATTTATATAAAAATAATAATATGGATCCAGGTCTGGGGGGAAGCATGTCCTGAGGGTTTCTTCGGCGTCTTTCTCGAAAACATGCACTGGAAACACCCTGCCCGTACTTCCTCACCCTCCTTTCCCAGCATTTCCTCTCCCGTGTGACCCCTGTGGCTGCACCGTGTTCTGGGCTGAGCAGCTTCAGCATCTCCCTCGCAAACAACCACGCCGAGTTGGTGCACAGCAGTGTAAAACTAAGCGTGCCTCAAACTCCATCAGCCTCGCTATCCCACTAACCTCCTCTTCTCTCTTGCTCTGTCTGCACGCTGCCTTTGAACCGTACCCAGACTGGAAGTTCTTCCATTCCGAGACCGAATCCTGATGGACTTTTAAGCACAGCACACAGCAGCATAAGCTGCTTGAAAGGTAACGTGCTTTGCTCTGAGCATCAAGGGGCTCACACCAAGAGCAGCTGTTCAGCTTTGCCAAAGGAACACAGACAAGACACAACTGTTCTCATTGATACATTGTCGGGAAGGGAATAATTATTTAAAGCAAAAACAGTGATGGAAGAATAAATGGCAATAGCCAGCCATGAAAGACATGAAGATCAAAAATCAGCACCACAATAGATTTGTAGAACAGTGCTCTAGCAGGTATACAGCTAGAAATCCATCCAGGCAGCTCCTTTGCAGATATGTTGTTTTATTGTAGGCAGGATGTGAGAAGGCAGCCCTGTTTTTCACCCTTTATTGTGTTATAAGAAGTGTTTGGATCTATCATCAAATAGTAAGATCTGAATCACAGCACCATTTCTGCAGAGCCAACTCCAAACTTTATGCCTTTCCCAAATCAGAAGACACATACTAACAAGACTCTGCAGAGAGACTGGACAGGCTGGATTGAAGGGCTGAGGCCAATTTTGAGAGGTTCAACAAAGCCAAGTGCTGGGTCCTGCCCTTGGGTCACAACAACCCCAGGCAGCACTACAGGCTGGGGGCAGTGGCTGGGAAGCTGCCCAGTGGAAAAGGACCTGGGAGTGCTGGTCAGTGGCAGCTGAACACGAGCCAGCTGTGCCCAGGTGGCCATGGTGGCCAGTGCCATCCTGGCCTGGATTAGGAGTAGTGTGGCCAACAGGACCAGGGCAGTGATGGTCCCCTGTACTCAGCACTGGTGAGACCACAGCTCCAATCCTGTGTCCAGTTTTGGGCATGTCACCATAAGAAGGACATTGAGGGTCTGGAGTGTGTCCAGAGAAGGGCAATGGAGCTGGGGAAGGGTCTGGAGCACAAGTGCTGTGAGGAGCAGCTGAGGGAGCTGGGGCTGTTCAGCCTGGAGAAAAGGAGGCTCAGAAAAGACAGTGTAGCCAGCTGGAGGCAGGCCTTTTCTCCTAGGTAGCGAGAGACAGGATGAGAGGAAATGGTCTTAAGTTGTGCCATGGAGGGTTAGATTGGATATTAGGAAAAATCTCCTCTCTGAAAGGATGGTTAGGTACTGGAAAAGACTGCCCAGGAAAGTTGTAGAGTCACCATCCCTGGAAGTGTTCAAAAAATGTAGATGTGGCATTTGGGGACATGGTTGAGTGGTGAAGATGGCAGTGCTCAAAGCCATTAGACTTGGGGAAATTTTCCCTAGAACACTGATAAAATCTCCACAATACAGTGGCCAGCCTCTGATCACTACCTGTACTTGCTAAATGCCCACCCAGTGTACCTCCAATTGACAGAAAACTACTAGAATACTTTGCATTTTCTTCATTGCAAATAAAGATCTGCATTTAAAAACTACTCTTAATATAAAACATCCAGTAACATTTCAAATTCCAACCAGGTTCTTTGGTCATGGGGCTTTCATTCAACCTCAGCTGAATTCTCACTTGCACAGGATAAGAGGCAGTAAAACATTTATGGAAACAAACAAATCTGCTCTGCATCATATTTAGCTTTCTGTTTCAGAAAAAAAAGGCAGCCAGGAACATGCAGCACCAACAGATTTATTTTCATACCTACTTTAATCTCAAGTGCTGTTTGTTTGCTCTTGGAGCTTCTATATATACCTGTACCTACACTAAATCCCATGCAGCTGCAGACCAAACACTCCCAACTTCTGCCAGTGGTGACCAGAGGACCTTGCTTCTGTCAAGGTGTATCTGCACAGCAGGTGTGCCCCCACACCCTCCCTCCTCTGCCATGAACCTCATTACAAGCCTCACCACCCCCTCATCTTCTAGCAGGGTCTCTTCCTCCTGCTGTCCTGTGCATTCTGCATCACCAACCCTGGGCTCACTGCTTTACTCACCCCTGGGTCTGAGTTGTGTCCCAAGCCAGTGGTGAAGGAGATCCCATGTCACAGCTGCAGGTCACTGCAACCCATGGATAAATCAAACTCTCATTTTGGTCAGCTTTTTTGTTTGTTTTAATTAGGAAATTCATAAATGGGCAAACATTTCACAAGCAGTAAACCAGCCCTTAACATTCAGAATCCATTCATTTGTTTTCTATTGTAACATTACCAATTACAGTATTTAAAACAAAGAGGAAGCTCAAGTTCTTTACAAAAACTTGTATTTCAAGAATGAAACCATTCACTGCCTTAAGTACCAGTCTGATAACAAGGTACCCAATTGCAGCAGAAATAAGTTGACACAGCGAGTTCAGGGCCCCTAATAGTTTTTCAAACACTTTTAAAACCTAGTTCAAACAAACAATCCAAAACCATTAAAATCTGCAGTCATGCCTTTTAATAGCATTATGTTCAACTGCATCTACTGGAAAAGTAAGACTGAGCACTTAATGTTTTGAACTTGGTATCTAAAACAATGAAAAAATGCAGAACACCTGTAAAAATGCCCGATAAAAAACACTTGCTGATAAAATCATTCTTATTTCCAAGAACAAGAAAAATGTACAGTTAATCTAACGTGGCATATAATAGCCTCAGCTTTGTGTCTATGCATTTTAAAAGGAGTCCCATCTAGCAAAATGAAAGCTATACAAATCCAGAAACACCAAGGTGAGAATCCTTCTGCTTACTCACTGCTGTCTTGCCACATTTTTCCATTACTTTTTTCCTACTGACCTTGCCTCTCCCTGGCATCTCACATACGGATGGGGGTGCACTGCTTGAGTAATGAAAAACTCCAAGTGACAAAAGTAATAGGCATTAATTTACAGTTAAATTAATTCTTAGAAACCTTTATTTCATTAAATGATTTTGCAGCTATGAGTACATCTGATATTCTTTCTTAGTGATGCAAGCTCTGGACCAAATCTTACTAATTCTACTTTAAAAAATAACCTAGCTCAGAAGAATATTCTGCCAAGTTATATTTGCAGTTGCCCAGGATTAAAACTCAGTGGGTGCTGTAATTTTAAAGAGGAAAATTTCTACCATGTATCCATTTTTTCTTGGATACAAAGGGTGTATACATCAGCTTGTGCTTGTTCAACAGAAATTCCGTAAGGAGTTGAATGCCAGCCTAACAGAATGCCAGCCTCAAGTTTATAATGTTACAATATTTCATATCAGAGGATGCAAAATTCCCTAATTACAGAAGTTACTTTAAAATATTTTTTCACATGTTATTTAAAATAACTTCAGGAATTGAGTGATCCTGTAAAATAAACCACTACTACATAAATAGTATTTCTTACATGATTACATCATTGAGACTACAGACCTTAATTATTTCTCAAACTCACTAGAGTATGGATGTTTTGCATATTAAAAGCAGCAAAAATTAAGACTCATAGGAGCTTTTAATTAAAAATCATCATCATATCTGACAGCTAAAATAACTGCTTCTCAGAAAAATAAAATTCATTAAACCCTGATTTGCTTGTTACAATAATGTCAAGAAAAAAAATACCTCAAATGTAAATTGTTCAAGTACAGCCAGTGTGCAATTAAACTAGTTATAAAATATAATTTAGTAGTGCTTTGTTTCAAAATATACATAATACTGAAAAAATACTTAAACCCAAGAAACTGAGTATTTACCAAGTTTCAAACAGAGTTTCATCAAAATGAGGTAAATCTAAGTCACCTGCCATTGAGCTTGGTGCTGAAATGGAGAACAGGTCTTCGAGGATATCATCTCTTGTAGGACTTTCAAAAGAAAGTTTTTTCATGCTGTGTTTGTTTATTGCCTCGAGCTCCAAATTAGTGTCCTTGACAGGACTGTAGTAATTGTGGTCCTCACTTGTCACTGCTGCCTGTGGCACACTGGTGTTCTCATCGGGTGCAGTCGGTGCCACGCTGCTGTGCACCATTTCCATGTACATACACTCATCTTCGCTCTTTGGAGCCTCCAAGGAAGCCACCGTTGAAGCAGGGGACAGTAACTCTGCCAGTATTTCATCAGTGTTATTATTGCCAGTGCACCCTGGCACAGCATTTGCATTAAATTCAGATTCATGACCTGTGACATCAATCTGATACTGCAGCTCCCTTAAAAAGCTCTGCAATAATTCACTGTCGTTTTGAGATTCAGTCTGCGATGGGGTGCTTATGTCTCCACTCACAGGTTTCTCCTGTTTCATCTGTTCCACTGCTAATCTATCCAGTGAAGCCAACTTCTTCTTTTTTGCATTAAGTTTTTTTAACAATTTTAGGCGAAGTTTTTTTGTTTTGTCACTGTCTGACTCTTCTGCCTTACCAGAGTTATAGCCAGGTGAAGGCAACTGAGTCACTTTACCTGAGGTACCCAATGTACTTCCTGACTTATTCCAAGTTGGACCTACAGTAGTGGTATGATTTACTGTTGGAAGACAAGTGCTTTGAGAAAATCCTTTGCAATTTGATAAAGGATGAGTATTATTACTCTGAGGAGCCAGTAACTTCGGGGTCTCAGTTGTGTTCTTTGTACCTCTGCTTTGAAATCCACCAAAGTTACTTGCACCCTTAATTGGCAGCCGAACTTCACTTATTTTTTGCACTGAGGAAGTTTTGCAACTTCTCTCATTCTTGAGAGCTGAGGCACTTGAAGGCATAAAAGAAGTATTCTTGCTTAATAATTTCTTTACCCAGCTTCCTACAAATCCTCCTTTTCGGTCTTTGTGTGAAGACTGAACTGAATTATTGGCACCACAAGAATTGCCAACTTGAGAATTAATTACAGTTTTGCTTGCATCTTTCAAGTCAGGTGATTTTTGTATAGTATTTTCTACTGCTAACAACTTATTGTTTAGCAGTAGTTCTGAATTTAATCCTTGTTCTCTGTTAGGTAAATTAGTTCTGTCATTTGTTTGAGAAGGCAATGAGTCAGATGAGTCAGGGTCATGTTTTTTGGGCACAGGAGGAGTAATATTTACTGGGTTCAACTCTTCTAGAGGTAAGCAAATACTGGAATTTTCATATAACATGGATTTATTGTTCATATCTAGACCAGTTCCAGCAAAATCTCCTGTATATGGAGTGCTAAGGGAAAAAGCTGGTTCCTGCTGTTGTGCTGTGCCCCATCCATCAACAAAGTTATTTCCCATCATCTGTCCGTTCACCAGCGATTTATCTTCCGAGTCAACTAGAACTTCTTCAAGCATCAGTGTTACAAGATCACCATCTGCCAGATTTTCTAAACCATGATGAACAACACTTTCATCCTCAGCTACTCGTTGCTGTTTCTTCTCTGGAGTCCTCACAGAATCCTCTTTGCAGTGTTGTGCAGATGTTTTGCTGACAATGTTATCAAAACCACAATGCCACACTGTCGAATTTGACTGTACATTATTAAGAGGAAAATCTTCACTATTTTTCCTCTGAAACCCTGATTTCAGTTCTTCTGGCACATGGGATGCTTTCTTTTCCCAGATAACAATATGAATCTCTGAAGGAGGAACTTCAAATCTTTTATGTCTCTTGCAATATGGACCCTTTAAATCATCACACTCAAGCCAAGTTCCTGAAAAACAGCAACCAGTGCAGAGACTCAGAGACTTTTAAAATTGAAGTCACTACCCTCACACTTGTCAAGTATTTTTATTAACCCATTCCCCTGAGAAGCAGAAAACCGAGGGTTTTTTTTCCTGCAGAGAAAACTAGGAGATTTCCACTGTAAAAAGATCAAACACAAGAAGAACTTGCAGCGATACTATTACAGGTCAGAGTAGGTCAACCATAAAACAAAGCTAGCTAAGGGGGTTTTTTGGCTGAAACATCTTGTCTGAAAATACCCTCACAAGTCTATGGTAAGAACCACCTCTCAAATTAAGTTTCTCTGTAGACCTTTTCATTGCCTGGTTAGGAAGCACAGGGGATAAAAAGAAACTGCTCATTTTAATACTTGTCTCCTCACCTGCAAACTGTTCATAGATCATGAAAGAATATTTTACAGCTTCAAGAATTTAAAAACAGATATATATGACATATAGGAGGTTCTTAACTAGGCATTTCCAGCTGCTTCCTCTTCTTTTTTATCCCTGGCAGTATGACTTAGACAATTTTCATGTTGTCACAGCATATCATAAGACTGCACTCAGTGCTCTCTAAAGAGGCATGATTATCAAAATATCACCTTTTCACCTTCTCTGATTATGGATTTTCCATCAGTGCTACAACCATCTTACCATTAGTAATGTTTCTATCATGGATTTGTGCCTCCCACCCCTCAGGTACCATAAAGTTCAGATATAAAAAATAACCTCATTAACTCCTCATAGTTCCATAGGTTACCTTGCTTCCAGCCAAGAATGGATGAATCACTGTTTTAAAAATAAACAATATTATTTGTTCCACAGTCAGACTGCTTTTTGAACTTTTACGAAGTTATGAAGGGGGGAAAAAATCCCCATAGTCAAATTACTTTTCCCAGTAAATGCACTGTAGGACAGCACAGTGCAGTTAAACCAACCAAAAACCTTCTCTCTGAGAAACAAGTCCCCCCAGTTATTCCCAACATTTTAATATGAAGTTTAGAATGCAGACAAAAGAAATCTTTGTTACTATATATCAATGGTCCAGACTACTGCAGTAACCCATAAACCAGTATTTCATGTAGACTCATGAAATATTATGGTAGATAAGAACCATAAACTCTATCTTATCTTTCTCTTTTATGAGGAAAGGCTGAGGGAGTTAAGCCTGTCACCCTTGAGAAGAAATGACTGAGATGGGACCTCATCAGTGACTGCAAGTATCCAGAGGGAGGTGTCAGAGGGAGCCAGGCTCTGCTCAGTGGTGCTGAGCAATAGGACAAGAGGCAATGGCAGAAACTGATGCACAGCAAGTTCCACCTGAACGTGAGGGAGAACTTCTTTACTGTGCAGTGACCACACAGTGGAACAGGCTGCCCAGAGAGGCTGTGAAATTACCCTCACAGGAAATATTCAAGAACCATCTGGATGCCATCCTGTGCCCTGTGCTCTGGGATGGCCCTGATGGAGCAAGGAAGTTGGACCAGATGACCCCCTGTGGTCCCTTCCAGCCTGACCCATTCTATGATTCTTACCATCAGGATTCAAAGACCAGCTTATGAAGTGCTTCTTATCTGTTTGGTACTGAACAACAGATGTTATTTGGTAGGTGTCTTCCTCAAATTGAAACGAATATTTCTCCAACTTGTTATGTGGCAAGCCTTCCACAAAATGTAACATTAATATTGAGGGTACTCTGACAAAGAAACAATGAAAAATCAGTTTATTACAATAAAACAATGGCAAAAGTTCCTAATGAAAAAGTAACACATCTCTAAGAGTATGTGGTTCTGTCCTTCCTCACAGGGGCTCTTCCTCACAGGACTCTTCAGATTGCACAGTAAGTGTGAAGGGAAAAGAATTACCAACTGGATATTCAATTATAATTAGAAAAAAAAAACAACCCAACACCAAGTAAGGAATTCAGGGGGTGGGGAAAAATTGAAAAAAATCACCCCTGTGCCATAAACATAGTAGCAAGGAACATTGATTCAAAGTCAAGTAAGTAAACAAATGATCAAACAACTTTTATCCACAGAAGGGGCTGTGAAATGGCTCCCACTGGATATCAGGTGTCTACTACTACTACTGTCTGTCTTATTACTTGATAATTAAGTATTTATGACCAAGCTCAAACACATGTGCTGGTCAACATAAACACCTCCACGTTTAGTAAACACTATTTGCCATTTCAGCTTTTAAGAATGATCTAAAATCTTTAAAAGTGAGTACTGATCAAAGTTTAATGTTTAGAATCTCCCCAAATCCACAGTAATAGTTTGGTTTCAAAAGTCATAGGTTGAATAAATGAAGTCTCATTATGCATGTTACTTTCAAATTGATGTATTAAAACTTACTTTTCCAAGATCATCTGTCGTCTTTGAGATGCATTACCACAGTTATCACAAGGTCCAGTATGAACAGCATTAAGTGGATGCCAATCAGGGATTGTATTTGTAAATGTTGTTAGTGTTTTCTTCAATCTGGACACACCCACACAGAAAAGAGTAAACTGAGTTGGTGATCAGAAAACAATAAATATACATACTTTACCAGGAGAAAAAAAGTTATAAAAACATTATGGCAAACCCAAATTCTATTTATGCCATTTGTGTGGAATTCACTGTGACAGCATCACATCACAGCCCTGAATTCAGTTCTGTCCAAGAGCATCAGTCACAATTTGTTTTCAGCAGCCCTGTGGCCTTTAGTTTCACATTATTTGCTTTTCTTCCCTTTTAAAGTTATCTCTGTTTCCTTTCCAACAAAGCTTATACCAGGATCTGCATAATTTACTAGCTAATACAGAATCTCAAGAAGAGAAGAAAGCAGCAACAAATTACCTGAGAATCCTTGTTATACAAGGTCTTGTTTTTAAATCCAATAGATTCATAGCAGAGGTTACATTGTATGAAAATACAGTGTAAGGGATATTAAAGTGAAGTAACATGGTTTATTCATTCATTAGCCACAAAAAGGACTTTCTCTACATTCAAGCAAAGCTACATTTTTTCCACTTTTAGAAAACACAGAATGTAACAAAGGCTCTTAAAGACATCCTGTTAACCAGGCCTACATAACTTTCCAGAATAACAGATAGAATTAATCTAATTTCACTTAGGGATCTAGAATGTTATTATAGAAACCTAAGACAGTGGAAAAAACCAGACGTTTTTCAAATAAAAAGAGCTGTGTTCTGAAGGTGTCTCTTTTCCTGCTGATTGTAAAAGGAGCCTAAATTACAAGCTTGTACCTGCAGCTACACAGAACTAAATCAATTCTCAAGAAATTACTCCCTTGTAATACTATTTTAGAATAGATAAACTGTGTTAGAGAATCTCTGATTTTTTGTAACCCAAATGAATATTCCATGTATTTCTCAATAGCAGAAGTGTATTAGGCATATATTCTGTAAGCCACAACAATTTGTATACTCTCAGCAAAATATCAGAGTGAACATGTCCAGAGACTCACATGGTTACCTATTCTTTCTTTCTTAATTAATTGATAATGTGGTTGCTCGAGACATGGGATAGCAGTAAACTATTTGCAAATGAAAAAGCAGATCATGTAAAACTTCAGCAACAAGCTTAAACTGTATAAACCCTGGAAATCTGAAGAAAACCAACGATTATGTACAGATTTTAACAGGAAAGGTAGGACAGCTATACAGAAGCTACTTATACAAAAATCTCACCTGTCCTGGTATTTGTGGCCACAATGTACACATTCAAACTTCCATGAAAATGAATGCAAGAACAGTTTCTCAGCTTGTTGATCCAATTGTAAGAGTAGCTGAAGAGCAAACACTGGATTCTCCACATTACCTTCAATTATGGGGCAGAAAAAAATAGTCACTAAATATTTGGAAACACCTTTCAGTACCTCAAAAAGCAAGAAGATAAGCTTATTACTATGATTTAAATTTCAGTTATTATTTCAAGGCTTTATGTTTAATTCTCACAGCAAAGGGATTGATCCATGTTATTAGGTTGTTATCAGTGATTATTTCATGACTACAGCATAATTACAAAGATTATCTACTCTCTATAAAGCCAAAATGGGCAAAGAACAGACCAGTTGATCACACTGCAAAGAATGTGCAGGCTGCCAATAGAAACAGGGGTATTTCCAAACTTTCTTGTATGCACACATAGACACATACTTTCATGTATGACATAAAAGGCTTTACATCTAGGGTTTCCTAAAAGTAATTACTGAGATGCTGCACTAATTACTTACCCAATTCACGCCTCAGCTGAGGCTGAAGTTCTGTAAACATTACATTTCTGATTTCATTGAGCTGAGATTCTGCTTTTGGAAGAACATCTGAAGAAAAAAATACATATGTGTAACAGCCCCACACCTTTTCACACACATCTGCACCCCTAGCATGCACTCTCTCTCTGCAAACCAATGCCTTTCATTTTGACCCACACTTGCCTAAGACTTCTTGGTAGAACAGTCAATTCTTGGTATTAACTGATTTGAATATTATAAAAGGATTTACACAAGTTACTCACATTTTACTGCAGTCTGCTGACTAAAACTTGATCTGACTTAAATTATGACTAAGAGTGTGAAGCAACAGCTACATAGTAACAATTTTAAGGATAGTGTGACCACTCATTAGAAATCCTACAGATTCAGAGATTAAACGAAAATTTTAAAATTTAAACATTAAGATCAAAAGCAAAAAAAGCTGCTTACATGTTTTCTAAGGTTATACAATTCAAATAATAAAACATTTAAATGTATTGTTTCAGATTAAATATCAATTTCCTATGTGAGCCTTTAAAATAGTAAAATTACTTTAAATTTACAAATAATTTTTGACTTTATATATCTTAGTATGTACTTAAATTTTCCAAGTTTCATTGTTTCAAAGCAAAACATTCTTTAAGCACAAGGAAGACCATAATTTCTACTACATAATCATGATCATAACCTGCAGAAGTTAAAGGAAATATTTAGAATAGTGGTTGAAACTGTTTATAACATATAAACTCTGTATATAGAAAAAATTTACTGCAGTTATGTTCCTTTTGATTCTTTTTAAAAACAGCTGTATGTAAGACACTGTAAAATTACACAGAAGAGCAGAATAAATTCTACACCTATTCTCCACAACAATACTCTTCACCCAGTCCCCTCTCCACTGTTACCCAAATAAACCAATTTGTTTTGCAGCAAGTGAAATGTAAAGGCTTAAGTTCTCTCAAACAACACTGTATTCCAACACTTAACATCCCCATTTAAGAGTTACTGCACACAAGAGCTCCTTAGCAAATGGCCCAGCAAAGAAAAACATCTCAGACAGGCTCTAGGATGGCAGAGGGCTTCCCAGTAAGAGCTGAACACCTCAATTCAAGCAGCGTGACTTTCTAGCAAGCACAGCACATGAACTAGTTCAGAATATGTGGGGTTTTCTCCCTACTTTGTAAATGATTAAACCACTTTTGATACACATTATTTTTCCCAGGAAAGATATGACATTCTTCAAGTCACCTAGGGCTGTTCTGCGACTGTGGTTTATATATCCAAACACTCATAGTCCAACAGAATGTCCACTGAAATTATGAGAGGTACTGGCTAACCAGAGAGCTTTATTCCTTCTGTAACAGAGGATGTCTTAGAAGTTTAGACTTATGACACCAACTGTCCAGCTCAAGAGAACTAAAAAACCCACGATCTTAGTTTAAGAGTCTTAAACAGAACCCACAGAAAAGGCCACACCAGAGACACATCCTCCTCAGTTACAGTCCTGCCACCTGTTAAGCTGAGCTGACCTGTTAACCTTGTTAAGGGTTACAGAGTACTCACTAACCCTTTCCAGACCACATATCCTGGTTGGTGTGTTGGACTGCTCCTGACTGAAGCAGGTTAGGAAGCATTGTCATCCACAGCAGCTTGCTGACCTCAGGGGAAGAATCCTTCAATGAGCACAGCTGGAGCCAGGAAATAACTTATGCTCCCAGTTTTACTGTTTTTGGTGTGACAAGGCAACTGCCCATTTACATATAGATATAAACCACAATGGGAATTGTTCTGAAGATGAAGATTAGAACAGTCTCCTAACACATTTAACCAACAGAGGGGAAGGGTGAATTACATAAATAAGTCATAATATCTTTATGCTGGATATGACCAAAACAATTTAAGAGATGCTTGGTGCATGGTTAATAGGATTCTGCTAGATAAAGCACACCACTCTGCAAATGGTAATAGTTGTATCTTTGGTGATCTTGAAATAGAATAGAGGCATATGTAAGTGCACTAATCTAAATTCCACATATTTGTAGCAGATCAGTCTGACAATGAGAAAGCAGCAGCTAAATTTACTCACCTTTTACTTTACTCCTTTTACAGGTATTCAGAAGAATAGATGCTTGATTATACTTTGTTAAGAGTTTCTGGAGTAAACATCTTCCATTGTTATATTCCTCTGCTAGAGCAAATTTTAATGTTTCTAAGTGTACCAGTGCTGACAAAATACAATCTAACCAACAAAGATTATGTACGTTTCTCCACTGAAGACACAAATCTCTGTTAGTAGTGGAACCTTTATCCTCTTTGAGTGAAATTTCAGGTGCTGTTGACAAGAGTTCAGGATTTGGCAATAGTTTTGTTTTGGGACTAGAAGTCTTTGGTGGACTTTCTTGGTAGCTGTTGGTCTTGGTGGCTGTTTCAAAATCCACCTTCTGCTTGCAGGACCCCACATGGTTGCCAGGGTTTTGCTGGTCATTTTGTAATACATCACGTAGGCTTGCCTTGGGAATGCACAAACTATTCTGGTAGCATTTCACAGCAGAGTCTGCATTAATGGTGTGCTCAACACTGAGCACACTGTTAGTTCTTGCTTTTTTTGGATCTGATTCAACAGCAGAAAAGTCACTGGTATCACCCAATTTCCTTTTCTTGTGAGTAGATGGAACTTGATGTTTTTCTGAATCAGTGGAAGTAATTATGCTGTTTAATGGTTTATAACCAAGTGGGTAGATACACTAAAGGAAAGAAAGAAGGTTACAGTGAAATCTACAAAGCAATTTTAGGTGATCATGAGCTAAAGGAAATATAAAACAAAATTTTAAAATGGAGTGGAATCACAGAATCATAAATTGGCTTGATTTGGAAAAGACTTTACAGATCATCCAGTTCCAAACCCCCTGCTGTGGGCAAGGACACCTTCCACTAGATCAGGTTGCTTAGAGCCCCATCCAACCTGGCCTTAGGGACTTCTGCAAAGTGATATTTTAATTAAATCAATACATATACTCAACACAGGTATGACAGGAACAGTGTGTTACCCACCACTGTCTTAAAAGCAACTGCAAAATAAATATATCAGTAGTGATAATTCAACACTACTTTTCCAGTAAATTCTTCAACCTCTGCAAACAATCTAATTTTGCTAAGAAGAGTCTTCTTGTCTTATTCTGCTAAATCCATTCCTTTAGGGTACAGATTTGACATTATTATCTCATGCCCACTGGTGCCCAAACTGGCAGGGTATCTTTCAGGCTAGCTCAATGACCAGGTGACAACCAGAATATAGACAAATCCCTTTCATCAATCTCCAGAACTATACTGTAATTAGTTACAAGTAGGAAAGAATGGGAAAAACAACTGTGAGACCCATATCTAGACTATTTTCTAGGGGTAATTTAAGGGCACCAGTCTGGGATTGCTATACCCTCCCCAAATACATGGGGCAGTGAAGGGAGGCAGCAAAATAACTCAAATATTGAGCAGCACAGAAGTCCAGCTAAGGTTAAAATGAAAAAGGGGGGAAAAGAAAAACATTGTAATTTCAATTATAAACTTATTTACATTACCCAGACTTAAAGAAAGGAAAATGAGAGACTCAGATCTGCTAGAGTCATGCACTAGTTACACGGATTATCAAATATTCACTTTCAACTCTGACTTGTACAAAAAACTATTTAGTATCACTTGTGGCCCCTTGTTACAAAAGAACTCTTCTTTACTTCATTTTAATTTATTCTTTTTAATCCTGTAGGGTAGCTACCTATGCCTTAACCCTGCATTTACACAGGTTAGTTCTGGATTTCCCTACATGCAAGCAAATATCTTGCAGCATACAGACTCAGAGGGCTCCTATTTCAACAGTCTGCGTGCCACCAACAAAATCATGGACTTAGAGAGGTGTAACTGCTGAAGGTAAAGGCCTCTGCAGGGCCAAATAAAACTCTCTATTAGTGTAATACCTGAGGATTTTCACAAAGGAAAATGGACTCTTCAAAATTAAGGCGGTAACTCCGTAAACCTTGGATCTGACCCTTCTCTTTGCAGACTGGACAATACTCACGTGCAGTTGTTTCCACAGGATCACAGTTCTAAAATAAAAATAAACCAAGAAAGATAAAGGAGCATAAATTTATGTATTTCATACATTATTCCAAGGTAAGACATACTTATCAAGATACAAAATCATTGTTCAACTCCTAGATATAATACAATTTAATATAAAAAACCAAATTACATTAGTTTCTTTTTTATAATTTTTATTATGTTTGTATAGTAGCATGTTTTGAATAAATTTATACTTTTATTTAATTATTGAAATAAGGTGTATTTAACAACACAAGTATGCACATTTTTTTCTACTTGAACTAAACCACAGGACCCTTACTGCCAGGGAACACAAGCTCAGATTTTTGAAAGACAAATCAATTTTCATAGGAATGCAAACAACTGTAAAAATAGTGCCAGTAAAAAAAACATAGGCACATATTTACTTAGAATAATCTTTCGCCATTGTTATAGATTTCCGTGGAAAATAATTTTGAGATTTTTTTTTTTGTAAAATTAAGACCAATTAAAAATCTCTCAAAACAGAGAAAAATATGAACTTTGCACATATGTAAAACAAGTGTCAACTGACTTTTCCCAAATACCCCACCATGTGGAGTGTCGATTTCCCTATACCAGTCCCTTCTCCAATCACTTGCAAACCATTTGTAGTCTTCTGGGTATCCATCATTCTGAGCCACTGGCTAATTTATGTCACTTGTAACAATGTCATGACCACTAAGGATTTTTCAAAGACTCCTGAAAAATAAGAAGTGAATAAAACAATTAAAGAAAAATTAGACTGAAGTTTGGGAAAAAATAACCAACAATAATGCAGCGTGCATAATTTATGGAAATTAATTCAGTAGAGTATTTCCTAAACTGAAAATACTTTTTTTTTTTGTTCTAGTGCAGACTATGAACTTAATTTTAAGAACTACAGGGACTCAATCCTGCTCCTCTTGACTTAAAACTAACTAGAATAAATATATATCTCTTCAAGATGCTTGAGGACGTTAAGCTGAATTACAAAGTCATTAACGTAGAATCCTTCCTACAGCCACAACTGTTCCCTTTTCATTACTTCACTGAAAAACATTCTCCCCACACCATGATGTCCTTTCAACCGTTTTATACAATACAGCAACAACTCTTAGAAAAAAACCCTAAATTCCTCCAGGCATTCTTGAGACCAGTGTAAATACTAGTTCAACCTAAACCTACTTATATTATTTGGTAAGGAGAGACCTTACAGAACTGCATGGAACGCTAAAAACCAACAGAGTATGAATTTAAAAAGCACAGTAGAAAAACAAAACCACTCATTTCAAATCAGACCCCAATGGCAACTTAAGAGCGGGTCAAAATGAGATTATATCCTACGGACACTTTCAGTGTGTCCAGCAGCACTTTCTGGAATTGCCAGACAGCATCATGTACAGACAGTACTCCCTGACTGATGAAACTAATGGTTGTAATAGAAGGCAAGATCATAAAAATATCAATTCATGTGCCTTAGAGCATGTTTAGCTTTCAAAGTAATTTGTAGGGTGCATAAGAAACAGCACGGTCCAGGGCTCCCACAAGGTGAAAATTAATGAATTAGCTCAAGGTATACAAGCTTGTTGGAGTAAAAAGGAAAGACAAGCACCCCGACTTCTCACACAGTGGCCACAGCACTATCACACTGCCACTCAACTCTGTTATCATGTATTTAGTCTAGCCAGGAAGTTGCCTTGTTTTATACAATTACAAGTCATACAGATAACAACCTTTGTCATAGGATATATCATACTAAAACACGTAACTGTATTTTTCAAGGGACTTTTAGTCAATTCCTTGGCCTAAAAGAGTCTCAACACTCCAGAGTAAATAAAAAACAGACCATATGACAGAAACTCCTGAGAAATTTCTCACCACAAAAATTCAACACACACTCAACAGGTTAGTAACACTAAGAACCTGCTTAAGAAAAGGTTATTCCTTTTTAAGCATGGGCCTTGGTTTTATAAAACATATTTATTTCTTTGCAAGGCCCTGTTTACCCTGTCAGCTCTCTCAAAAGGAAAGCAAGTTGCTTTTTCTGATTGTGTTCACAACCAGAAAGAAGTTTCTGTCACTTCTGCTGTTCTTTTTAAAGCGCAAATACTGAGATGTATAAAATGTTCTGAGATGTACAATACCTCCCCCAGCTATAATCACTCAGCCAATAGTACCACAGTACTGAAATAAAGACTTTTACTGCACTTACGAATAAAACAACATTTTTAAAAAATTAATTATCCTTTTAGCTCAAAGACAAACACGACGAACAAATAAAATGGGTCTGGCAGTACTAGATATGCAGAGTGGTACCAAGAGGCCTGCCTGTACTCTTCAAAGTCTCTAAGATTACAAGAAGCTGTTGGTGATCTTTGCACAATGTACAAAACACTGGGCATCAGACCAACACTGCCAAGAAAAGCAGCCAAGTAAAAGACTGCTGCACCAAGTACTGCAACAGCTCATTGAAGCCACGTGCAATACCTGCATTACAGATGCAAATGCACATTCAACCTTACTGGGTCATGTTCTACACAAATAATGCTACTTTCCTTCTTTATGTCTGAATATTGAAAAATGTCATGCCAAATATGCTATGAATGTGATTTGATTATCCTTATGCTATGGCTATGCTTGAGTAGATGGGTTGATCTAACAACATCCTGCCGCAGAATAGGGGCATCACTTTGTTATTTTCCTTCCCCCCACTTTCCCTGACAGCTCAAGCCCTCATGAGACTTTTCATGAGCTAAATGAACTCACAAAACAGCAGAAAACTTATTAAAATACAAGTTTACTGTTCCAGGGAATTAAATTTGACTTCAACAACCTAGGAGGGCAGAAAACAGAAAATAAGGAAAAACGAAAGAATTGGAGACATACAGGATTGAAATGGAACTGCTAAATGGCTAAGAAACTGGTTGGATGGAACTGGTTGCAGCATCCAAAGAGCTGCAGCTCAGTGTACCAGGCACAAACCAGTAATGAGTGGTGTCTCTCAAAGGCCCATACTGAGACCAATATTGTTTTTCTTCAGCAGTGAGACACAGACTGTGGGATCTGGATTCTGCCCCTCTAGTCTGCTCTGCTGAGAGCCCACCTGAAGTGCTGGGAAGGGAGCAATGATGTGGACCGGCTGGAGCAAGTCCAGAGCATCTCTGCCATGAAGAAAGACTGTGAGAGCTGGGATTGCTCAGCCTGGAGAATAACGGGCTCTGGGGGAACCTTACTGCAGCCCTTCAGTATTTGAAAAAGGCTTGTAAGGAAGAGACAGAGACCTTTTACTGGGCTCTGCAGTGACCGTACAATGTGCAGTGGTCTTAAATTTAAAGAGGGCAGATTTAGATTGGATGAAAGGAAGAAATTCCTTACAATCAGGATGGTGAGATGCTGGGAGAGGTGGCTCAAGGAAGCTGTGGATGTCTCATTACTGGAAATGTTCAAGGTCAGGTTGGACAGAGCTTACAAGAACCTGGTCTAGTAGAAGGTGTCCCTGCCCACAGGGGAGTTGGAACTACACCATCTTTAAAGGTCCCTTCCAGCCTGCAAAAAGCAGGCAACAACAGTGATTACACTACAGGGAACAGAACATCTCCTTGTTTAAAGGCTAAAAGGACATTTCAATATAAAGCTTTTGTAAATCACCTTATAAGTCTTGGTTGCTTCATCAAGGGGATATTGAAAAGCTTAGAAGAAACAAATGTGAAGGAAAAAGGTGTTAACTACCTTTCAGTGTATAACGTTTTTTTCTTTATCTGAGGTCCTAACTACGAATATCCAAGTCACGGTCACTCCCTCAGTAATTGACGGTTTTGGCCACAAAATGTATTTCATTACATGCAACAGTAACATCGTTCCTGTCAGAAGTAACTCCCTCTCCAGCACAGCCTGTAAGTGCTGGGCAGAACTGCAAATCTCCACGGTGTGGGAGCAAACACAAATTCCTTTCCTGAAAATAGCCTAGCATAGACTAAGCAAATAAAGATAATGCTGATGACACTGCAAAACGAACCAGTGTGCAGCATCATTACTCCACTGTTCTAAGAGCTTCTTCTACAGGCAGACTTCTCTGAGACCTCCACACTCTAAATGCTTTTATGGGTGCAGGATAAGGGATGGGGACCACGTTTTGTTAACAAATCATTCAGGACTCCTGAAAGAAAAATGGGAGTGTGGGAAAAGCACGGCCTAAACTAGCGGAGTTTATTACAGCTGCAGCTAAGAGAGGCAAGATTTCAGGAAGGGAAGAGATCTGTGTCCCAAGGCAGTGGAAATGAGAGGCACGGGGGGTGGATGTCACCTAACCAGCAGCCAGGGCAGGGCCGGCCCAGCGCGGGACTGCTGCCCTCCCTCCGACACCGAAACGTGCTCGGCTTTTACACATAAACCTATGGTTAAACTGCCTGCAGGGCTCTTATTCCACATCCAGAGTGATCCACACGCTACGGACAGACTGCAGAGGAAAGAAGCGTTCACAGAGTTAATCGCTGCACGGGAGAACACCGCGCCAGGGGCGGATGTGCGCGGCCACACACGCGGTACCTCCCGGGAGCATCCCTGAGGAGCGGGGCGCCGAGGGCCCGCGCCCTTCCCCTCGCTGCTACTGACATGAAATACTCAGTCGGCATTTCGGGCCCCGCGACACCCCC
>JAHLSL010000023.1:8112301-8133570 GCA_025920805.1 Petroica traversi
GATGATCAACCCGCGGGCCCGTGAATGCCTGCCCAAAGTCGCGCCCAGGGTGGGGTTTAACCTTGCCCGAGCCTCCCGTGTGACTGCCCGAGAGCCCAGGCCGGCCAGTTCTGCTGCCGCCGCCGCCGAAGCGCTGCGGGGATGCGCAGCTCCCTGTTGACAATCTCTGCGCTAAATCTCAGCCTAGAGCTCGCCTCGCAGGCGTTTTTAGAGGTTTCGGGCTCCAGAGGTGATGTGGGGGGCTCGGCGAACGTCTGCAGCCTCGGGCTGCAGCAGCTCGAGTGTTTGTGAGGCTGGCACTCGAATCCACGCCGGCCCCTTTTCCTGGAGCTGAGCTGCAAGGGGCTCAGCAGCCGCGGCATTTAGGTCAGTGCTCCGCTTCTCTTGCGTCAGGAAAGCTGTCAGTGCGGCCCCTGCCAGCCCGCTCCCCGCGGCTGCAGTGAGTCAGGAGATGCTTCTGGTGATAGCACAGAAAATACCTTCTCTCCTGCTGCCTGCTCCGCTTTCCTGACGCGCTGCTCCTCGTTGCTTTATTAAAAAGCGTTTAGCACTCTGTGATTTGCATCGTGAAGTGATGTGTTGCTATAACGGGTCCGTTGTAACATCCGTAATCTAATTTTTTTGCTGTAATTATTCCTTTAATTTGTGCAGCAGTGTTTTGAAGGTTGAATGAATGTTTGAGAGTGTTCTGTTCTCTTGGGGGAAGTTTTATGCCTGACTGGAGAAATAGTGCGATGAAATTTGCTAAGAATTTTGTCACGAGTACTTCTTTTTAGATTGATGTTGGGGTTTGCTTCATTAGTGCTTTGTGGAGAATGTTTCTTTTTCCCTGTACGTTCATCAGGAGTGTAAAGCACTTTTGGGTATAAGAAGGAACTCAGTTGCTCTACAGTCCTTGAGATGAATGTTCCTACATACGCACAGTGCATTTGATATCTATTTAATCTCTTTTCCAGTGGCTCTGTTTAACTGCTAAAACTGGTTGAATAATGCAATCTACTGAATAATACCGTGTATTTCATTCGGTAGTTGTACGTTTGCAGTGATTTTTCTCCTGGCATTTTAGGACTCTCATAGCATTGTGGTTTTAGCCCTAATAATACTTACTTGTAGCTAAAATATGGTGTTAGGATGTATGAAAATTAATGTAAGTTCTGTTTATTAATATCACTAACAAATATTTAGCTTCTCATTGTACTGTAAGTTTTTAGTTTTCCCAGCAGTGTCTAGGGTCTGCTGCTTTGTTTTGGCCTTCCACAAACTTTTTTCCAAGTGTGTACAGCCTAGGAGATAATGTGGTAAAGGGTGTTTGCTTGTGTGTGTTTGTGATCTGGAAGCATTAAGCAGATGTTTTTCCTGCGTGTTAGCATGGACTGATTTTGAAAAAGCTCTAGTACTGGATCCCAGTTCTCTGGTAAGCTGGAATTCATAACTCAATATTGTTAAGACTTTTAAAGCCTCCATTCTCTGCTTTGTCTCCTCCCTCCATCCCGCCCCCAACTTTTTTTTTGTAAATTAACTTATATTTGGGGACAGATATTTTAGCAGGGCCTAGGAAGAAATACTTGAGGGTGGTGATAAACTGACAGGTGGCCAGAGAGGTGGTAGATGTCTCATCCGTGGAAACATTCGAGATAATTTTGGTCAGGGCTCTGAGCAACCTGGTCTTGTAGATGTCCTTGCTCATTGCATGAGGTTAGAATAGATGAGCTTTAAAGGTCTCTATCAACCCAAAGTATTCTATGATTTCAGGTATTTTCTTATATACTCTTAAGTACCACAGTAAGGTTTACTGGTGTCCTTTCTTTTTTCCTCCCTGACATTCAAGTTGATTAAAGGAAAGCGTGTGCCAAAGACAGAATCCTGAGGTTTCTCATATGCTTGAGGAATGGAATTTGTGTGTTGGCAAAGAAAATAAACTGACATTTTTCATCTCATTTTACCATAGAACTTCATTTGTCCTGAACAAAACAGTCCTATAGTAATAATTACTACATGATGCCAACTCTACAGTCACTAGGAGTTGATTTGAGTGTTCCAGATGTGGGCTGGTAATGGCTTTGGGAACTAGTTAGACTGCTGTTTGCTCAGTGGAGTTTTCTCTTGCATGCTGTGTTGATTTGACTAGGTTTGGTTTTGATTTAACTAACATGCATGAGCATGTGGCTTATTTCTTGTTTTATCAATTTGTATCTACCTTTTGAAACTTTTTTTTGTAACTCAAAAAGAATTAGCAAGGTTTTGAGATACAATTTTTGATGCTCCTTTGGTTCAGGCAAGTGAATGAACATCCGTGTCTGATTTAACTTCTTGAATCAGGGACTCATCCTGTTGTTGTACTCTGTTCATAATTTGCCAACTTTGTGATTGCATGGACGCAGTGAAGACTCAGAGTATCCCCCCCAAACCCCAAGATGAACTGTTGAAATGAATGTTGTTAAAGATTTTATATTCATGGTGCTTTCAAAGAGTAACAAATGTGTACAAGAAACCATTTTCTGGAACATAGCTAAGAATGTCAGGGAAACAATATTCAATGCACATATTTAGAAAATTGTACTCAGGCTGAGAGCATATGCTATTCATGTGTGTCTTCTAAAAATATTTTCCCATGCAAATTGCACACCCGCAGGCTGCTGAGTTCTAACCATGTTGCTGCTGCACGATGGTCCTGAGAAACTGAGTATGGAGTGGGAGGTACCAGCTGAAAACTTTTGCTCTGAAGGTTTTGTTTCTTGGGTTTAACTTTTGCTTTACTTTTTTTGTTTTTACAAAACCTGACAAGAACAGTTCCAAAATGGCACTTAGCAAGTTTAAATTTTAATATAGGAATAATAAAGTAACTAATTATATATGTACCTCTTTTTCTCTGTTTAATGCTTACATATGTTAATTATGTTCTATATATCAAGTACAGACCACAAGAAAGCCATTGTCTCACTTAGATAACTTTTTTTGTGTATGAAGTCAAGGTGACTGTGATTGTAAACTTTCTTGCATTCCTCAACTATTTTTAAGCCCACAAATTAGTAACATTACTAATTTTAATATGTTTATGTAGTATCTTTTGGCTATTGCATTGCAGTATTTTAACCAAAGGAAGGGAGATCTTTTCTAATACAGAGATTCTAAAATAAGTAACTAAAATAAGAGACCAGGTTTTTTTGTCAACTGCTGCCTGTTTAAACTCCTTTTTTTTTTTCTAGAGTAAAAACCTCTTATATTTTTATGACTCATTTTCAAAAGTACAGGAAAAAAAATAAAAATAAGTGCTGCATTTTTTCCCTACTATGGAGCCTCTAGCCTTGTCAGAACAGGAGAAATCTATATATTGCTCTGAAGTAAAGGTAAACTTCTTTTTTTCGACTCTTATACAAGTGCCTCTTATTTTGTCCTCCTTAACAGGAGTGCATTCTTTGTTCTGTAGAAAGAGAGAAGCTAAACACTTGAGACCTGATGCAGTGCTCTCAGAAATCACTGCAAAGATTTCCATTTGGAAATTGCAGCTGGCCTTCAAAATACTCCCTTAATTTTCATTATATTCTTTAAGTTATTTTACCTCCTACAGCCTTTAGGGTTCTGACCCCATTCTAGTAGGGAACAATAGCCAAGATTTAACTTTGTATCTCTTGTGTTTTCAGAAATGAATTATTTTCAGGGATATTTCTACTGGGAAAATATCAATGATGAAATGTTGGTTCTGAAACTCCTAGAAAGATGGGTGGTGTCTGATATGATCATGGTGGTTGTGTTGTGTATTCGTGTCCTTAGGATTCTTCCAGTTAGGTTATGTTCCTGTGGTGTAGTGATGTTGAGTTGCTACTCTTGTGAAAGTCAGCAAAACCAGAAAATACAGCTTAATGTTGATTGAAGGATTTGGATGGTACTCAGCATGAGGTAGTTTAACAACAGTCAAACAAAATTCATGTCTGTAGTGGCAAAGATATTGGCTAGCTTGATGTTAAGGACTTGAAAAACTGACCTGAAGGTTTGGAGTTGCATTGGTTCAAAGACTTTCAAAGTAAGAAGGATTACAGCAAGCCAAGTGTTTTGAAACTAAATGAACAAATAATTAGTATTTGCCCAGATGTGGTATGCTGGTTTCTAGTTTCATACATTAATTGCTCTTTTAAAGCAGGTTGTATTTGACTCTCGTTTTTGTTTGGCCTTTATACTGGTTTTCTCTTCCTCTGTATGAAAATCTGGGATTTCTAAGGTGGTTTTAGGTTTGACTGATTGACTTTGGCAGAATTCAAACATTTATTATCAGTAAGGTTCCATTCATTTTAAGAATAGTGATTTTTCAGCAATAGCTGCTAAAGACAGTGCTGTACAGGACTTAGAAAAACTGGGATGGTGTAAAAGGGGTTATCACTCTTTCATGTGTATTCATTAAAGGGAAATGAATACCAAAATATATCTATGCACGTAACCAATAATTGATGTAATGATATTTGTTCAAAGAATCTTGTTTCTTTCTGTTTTAACACTTTGAAGGCAGCTTTGTTTTCTTGAAAAAAGAAAAGTAGTTATCAAACATATTAGTTAAAGTTGAACCCTTGTGAATCTTGGGGGGGAAGATTTCTAAATATCTTGCCTAGAGAGCCTGATTCCTATGTTAGCAGAGCAAAGAAATTGGCCAGTTCTTTTTACACTCCATAATGTGCTTCAGGATACTTTTCATGTATTCCAGTACTTTCAGAAGGAAGGAGTCTTTTCAAGCAGACTGATTCTATGTTTGTAAGATATCAATCTGTACTGAGAAAGGAAAAAGGAGCAATGATCCATTTTGTGAAGTTTAAAAGTGACAGATTATCTCTTCTTACCTGTTAAAACTTACACTGATGTAGCATTACCTGTCCATTAGAGACTTTCCCCTCTGGTACTTGAAGCACTTGAGCTACATTTTATCACCATTATCTTGTGGTTCTTTTCTTATTTAGTCTTGGAGGTTTTTGCTTTCTGCAATCCCATTTGGTTAAGCATCCTGTGTAAGGATGCTGGTATTGTTACAGCCACTTTACACTGAGTGTGAACAGAGGCTCCAGCTTCTGGCATCTGGTTTGAGTAAGTGCTGTGAAAATGCAAAGAAAGACTGATGCTTATTTTGAAGAGTTTAAAATGCCTGTCCTGTCTCCTCTTTCTGGAATTGCCAGCATATTGCATACTTTCCTGATTTTTCACAGAATTGCACCAGTATAAAGAGTTCGTTAAAGTTTGCAGGACTAATTCTGTGTAAACTTAAAGCCTTTGCAAAATCTTTCCTGTTTCTGAATTATCCTTTGGTGGTTTTGTTTGGTTTTTTTTAATGTCTGAAAAGTGTATTTGGATGTGAAGTCATTCCTTAGGTATGGCTAATGAAAGAAAATAATTTATGTTTATGAAGGTATAGGACACAGGTATTTTTATATTACAGTTTTCATTTGCTGGTGGTGCTGAAACACCACATCATGATTGAGTTTTGTTATTCTGGTTGCTGTAAGAATGCATGTGGTTCTTCACCCTCAAAAAGGAAACATTTTGGGCCTGGAGACCACTATCTTTTCTAAATAAATCATTTTTTAAAATCACCAAACTGATTTTCAAGCATTTTTCTGTAATTCTTGGATTCCATGCTGTGGAGGGGTGTGGGGAGTGGATGAGTGGGATCATGTGATGACAAAAAACTATTACCTTTCTTCCTGGAGCCTAAAATATCAATAGTTCAAATTCTAGCTGAAACTAAATATTACTGAGTTCTGGTTTGCTGATGTAAATTTAGCCCCCCTCTCATTCTCAGGTGTTGCAACCCGTTGGCCTGGTAAGTGCATCTAATTGTATGTCCTCTTCCCTGTCAATCTCCCAACCTTTCTTTATACTTTAAACTTAGAGATATGTTCCAGAGCTATGGTAGTGTTCAGAACTTGTTCTATATAAAGCATCATTTCTGCCTTTGCGTTTAGAACAGAAGGGAATGGCTGTAATTGTCCTTTTCAGCCTGATAGTGCTTTTTCCTTATGTCAGAAGTGTTATTAACCAGCCACACTGGTAATTTTTATATAACCTGTGGTGTGCTAATGCAAAAGTTTTGAGGTGTGCTGTTGTCACTCATGGTACACAATATGGTACAACTTCTTTCTCTCTCTCTCTCTTTTTTTTTTTTTTTTTTTTTTTTTTGTGTTGCTTGTTTTCCAGTTAAAGTTTTCAGTAAAGTAATTTTGCACCTTGGCCAAAACTCAAAACAAATAATTTGCTTTTTCCATGGCAGCAGCACCTAGTGAGGTGTGGGCAATGTACTGCAGAGCATCTGCTTGCCCTTTGTTCTCTCTTCCCTCAGACAGGTGCCAGGACAGGGACTTGTTGCTTGGTAGTCAGGTATTGCCCTTCCTTTTTCAACTAGAATGCCAAGCACTACACTCCCATTAAAGGTTGCAAACATGGAAATGCAGTTAGTTTTGTTGCAAGCAACTATTCTTCAGGAAAATTTTCTTTTTAAAACACAAAAGCAATGTAGTTTATTGTTAAAAGGGAAATTAAATATTTAGTAGAATCCATTACTCATTTTTATTAATCAGAAAAAACATTGAAGTTTCTTAACACAAGTATAAAATAAAGATATCTAAAGTAGAAATTTGCTGGTGAAGATGCTCTATCAGTTTGAGAATCTGACTGACCTCTCATTTTTGGCCTTAGAGTGGCTGGATTGATTGCTGTCTCTTGCTGCTTCCTACCTGCATCTTTCAACCATGTCCCTTTCTTTCATGATTGTGTGGTTGATGCAGGTGCATCATCCTGTGGCCTAACTTCTGCCACTTAAACACTGGAGGGAAATTTAACTCTTTTTGTGGATATTTAAGAGAAAATTGTTGGAGTATCCTGTAGTTTAAGTGAATGAGGTCAAATAGGGACAGGCCTTCTATGGAACCTAGCAAACAGCAGTGGCTGTTAATGAATGCTTGAGGAAGGCATGTAAATAATGGCTGGAACTGTAGAATTTGAAAGATTTTCAGTGTATTTAAAAATACCCCAGAAGCCCTGTGTTTTAAAATAAATGCCTTTTGGATAGTCCCAAGACCAAGGTTAATGAAGCTGCTAAAGTCAAGTCTTTTTTTCTACATATCCGGCTGCTATTTTGTTTTCTTTTTGCTATTGATACCACTTAAACTATTTAACATTTAAAATAGGGTCCACAGTATTACTATTTGAAGTTATTTACAAATTAAATATTATTTAGAAGATGAGCTTTTCTTTATTTAGTTTGTGTTGCAGAGTTCAATTATTGCCACACAGCACAGATAAACTGTTACTGTATTTCATTCTTCAGAACAGACGACGTTGCTGAACTAATATAAGGCAAATTTATTTTGTAATTCAACTTGTGTCATTGAGTAATCATGGTGTTTTAAAACATTTCAACTTCTTTTGTTATTACTTGTGGGTTGTTTCAGTGAGGGTTTTAAATTTATTTTTTTTTTAATTGGCAATGCTGTACCTTATTTCATGCATGAAATGGAGGTGTAAACTGAAACACAAATCCAAAATAGAGCTCCTTATCAGAGCAAAACTGGAGGAACAAAACAAAATGGCAGTACTAAAGCAGAAGTTCCCAAATTTACTCCACTGAAGTTTGGTCACTGACCTTGATATCTATAGGACTGTTGGTGCCAGTGGTGTTAATGTCTCTTTATAGGTATTTTTTAGGTTTATAGGTATTACAGATATCTCTCAGAGCTGGACCTCTGTCCTACATTCATCAACCTGTGAACCATCTGAAAGCAGGACCCAACCCTGTGCTTCTGCCTTGCTTAGGGGTTCATCACCCTCTACTTCACTCCTCCATCCTTTTGTCATCTACCAAAATCTACCCCTGTACAGCAGCTCCCCTTGGAAAGCTGCTCCCATCACAGTGCCCAATCAGAAACATTTAAAATGAAATGTGAGTGTAGTACTGGTTATGAGTACAGCTGGGAAGTGCTGTTATGTTCCATGCTTAGGAATAGTGTGTGGCCAGTGACTGGTCCCACAAACCCTTCTGCAGATAAGTAATCCTATCAAAGGCAGTTGAGTGCATTTGATTAAGGATTACATGTGATTAGTGGTCTGCAAGGTTAAGAGTACAACTTGTATCATTAATGAGTATTCACATATTAATGCTGCTTTGAGCAGAGATTGAACTAGATGACCTCTGAGGCCTATTCCAACTAGAATGATTTTTTTTTGTTATCACACTTATATTATGCAAAAAGATACTTCGTTTATTAAAAAATCCATTAGTTGGATAAGCTAAACTCTACTGAGTCACTGTCATTATTTTACCTAATTGCATCATGTTGGTCCATGGAGTTCAAATTTGACCCAAGTCTAAGGTTTAAAACAGTAAGAGAAATACACCCATGCCTTGTTTTGTGTATTGGTTCAAATCCTTTGTATGCAGTTTTATGTCAGATTGAATTCCTTGTATAGGAATTCCTTCTTAGCCTAGAGTTGCCTTGTTCTAGAATTAGTCCTGAGTAGAGTGCCTGAAAATTTGATGCTTTATGTGCAATTGAGGTGTGTGAATGGATTTAAGCTAACTCTGCCTAATTCAGGTGCCACTAGTACTGAGACTACAGTAACAAAGGCATCAGTGCAGATTAGCAGCCTAAGAATTCTTGTATTAAAAAAAAAAATCCTAAATCCACTACCACCCCAACAAACCCCCTACTGTTAGAATATACTGTGTAGAATCTGAATATATGTAGATGTTCAGACACAGCTGGTTGAGTATAATAAACAATAATCCTTCTCACATGCAGGGAATCATGAATTTTCTTCCTGTGTTTGGATAAAATTTGTACCCATTGATACATCTATAACTGTTCTCATTTAGTATTGTTAATTGCTTGCTTTTAAGCAAGAAGTTGGTGATAAGAGAGAAAATCTCTAAACTGCTGCCTGTAAAAGACCAATCACTTTCATATGTATGCAATTAGAAATGTTTTTATGTAACATTTTAAGCCCCCCAATATTTGAATTAATCTCAGTAACAGGTTATAGTTGTTGTTTTGTCTTATTGGTAGCAGTGTATTTCAGGGAAACACTTGGTTGTATGCTTTTATTTGAAAACACAGGAGGATAGTAACATCACAAGTAATGTGTTAAGGACCTGGCAGGTCCCTTGGGCTTTTAGGGAGTATAGAAAGCAATTAAAAAGAATAAAAGGTGCAAGGAAGGAGTGGAGTTATTTCTTTATGCTTCTCTACGCCACAAGGATGTTGTGGGCATTTTATTCTTTTCATGTAATGTTGATTGGATGTTATCTGATTATGGGATTAGAGAAGCAAAAGATTGAATGCTAGAATAAAGTGCTAAAGACTCCTAAGTCACAAGGACTCGATGCTATTCATTCATTTAGTGGTTCTAAAGGATGAAGTGGCTGATCTGCTAAGAGGAATGCATCTCGTTATGATGAGATGCTGTGCCAGAAGACCGGAAGCTGTCGAGTGTTGTACATACTGTACTTTTAAACTGCACACAAGGAGCAGAGCTAGAATTTGCAGACCAAGGACTCTTATTTTAATGCCACTTAAGTAGATTTGAATTCTGCATGGATAGTCAAGTAGTTCTGTGAGTACAAGATACAACAGCTTTCTATGCAGTTGTATCTTAGAGGTAATGAAAAATACCAGCTGCAGCTGGGGTTCTTGTAATGTGCCTCTTGCTTATGTGTTGTTCCCTAATAACACAGGCATGGCTGCATCTCTACTTCAGTTTGGTTGGTTTATGGGTTGGTCTTTTGTATCTACCTGCCCAGTACTTGGATTTCTGAAACCTCTGGATTCTTTATTAAACTGTGAATGGCTTTTCAGTTTTCCTTTTTGATGAAGTTTGAAAGTAGGTAGTGAATTAGGAAGTTAGAAAAGGCCAGGCCTAACTTAAACAGAGATGTTAAACTGTATTAATCTCTTCTGTGTTTAGGAGTCTAAACAATGACTAAGTTGCTTCTGTTGTTAGTAGACAAGAGAGGGATGGACCCACATATTGATACACTCACTCTGTGTAGTTCATCCTGCCTTAAACTTGCAGTGTATGGCCTTTGGCAGGAAATTGTACTGCAGGCAATTTTGGTGAGGCTCCACAAGTTATCATTTTTGATGCCATTGTGGGGATGATGAATGGTGATGCAGAGGTGGAACTGAAAGTTAAAGCAGTCCAATAGCAGGCTATACTGCTTTCAGTGGCAGAGCTGTGATTTACCTTGTAATTTACACTCGGGTGACAGCAGCAGTTTCTTAAGTGCTGGCATTTGTGGCTGCAATTAGCTGCGTGGTCTTGTTCCTGCACTTTCCCTCCTGTTGTATGAGCACAGTGATTTGTGCCATCATGCAGTGACTTGAATCATAAAATTGATCCTGGCTTCAAGAGGATTCTGTGGAAAGCAGCAGTTTCTAAGCTAGTTCCTCACTCTGGTCTGGTGGGTGGTTCCAGCAGGAGATGGGATCGTGACCCAAGGATGAGAACAAGCAGCAGGAGAGTCCTCTCTCCTTAAAATGGCATTTTACCAGAATAGATGCTCATCAGATTATGCCTCTAGAATCTGTGACTCATCTTGCCCTCGAGTAAACATCCCAAGTAAAATACTGCATACATTCTGTAAAATCAGAGAAAGTTGTGGGAAACTTGAGGGCAGCCTTCTAAACCTGTCTGTATTAGCATGGTAGTGGTAGATGACATTTGGTGTTTTAGCTACAAAATAATTCATGCTGGAAGGAGTAACTTGAACACTTGGAGATAATTCTATATTACAAGCAAATGTTCTGCAAAAAAAAAAATGTATCATTGTAGATACCCACGTGAAAACTTCTTTGCAGAGAAGAAATATATAATGTATAAGAAATATCCCTAAAACGTATTGAAATGGTGCTCTGCAGTAGCATTAATTGGAAGTTCTTTATCTGAGCATCTCTGCTCAGAGAAACTATCCATCTGGTGTAATGAATTCATTTATACTTTATCAATCACTGCATATAAATATCCTTTATGTGTTTTAAATGCTATTGTTAACTAACAAGTTCTTGAAAACTAAGTAAAGTATTTTCAGTAGTTTTACACAAAATAAAATCGCTGTGTTTCTTGGTTTCAGTTCAATTCCTTCAGATGATCTGTAAGTTTTCAGTGATGGCAATACATTCATTCTGCCATTTGGAGGAGCCTGTGCCACAGAATAATGATCTGAAGAAAGCTCTCCTATTTGCAAGGAAGAATCTTCATGTGGGAATTAGCACCGATGCATCTCAAGGGTGCTTTTTCAAGTCCAGGTAAGTTTTCTTAAACTAAACTTACTTGGGTTTTGTATGCTGGCATTTCATTTAAATTAGCATAAATGCAGTGTCCTGTCAGAGCCTTTGTGTTGGTCATTTGACATTTGAGGTATGCTGAAATTGAAAGACACATGTAGGAGCACACATACTTAGGAGATGAGTGGAGGGAAAATAATTCTAGCACCATTTTTTATGTCTGGAGCAGCTGTTGATGGAGGTTATGATCTTAATTGAACAATTCCCTTTTGTTCTGTGCTTCTTCAGATTTTTCAAATGTGTTTATTGTATAAATTCAATATTTTCCTAAGCCAGCATTGTTGTTTTGGATCAAAATGTGAGTTTCTAAGTCTCAAGTCATTCAGAGGCAGTAAAAAGGAAGTCGCAGTTGGGTTTTCACAACTTGGAAAATTTTCTACTCAAAAAATCAGCTTTGGAATTTTTAAAATTTTGTTTTTATTTTATATTTTTAAAAATGTGTTCTTAAATCTTGGCATTGACCAGGATTTACTTTTAGACTAATGTTTTCTGCAGGTGGTGTTTCTTTTTTTCAAGACATCCAATTATTTTTATAACTTAATAGTGACTTCACAGCAGAAGTTGATTTCCAGTCAAATTCTGTCTGGAAACTGTATGTAATGTATTTAATGAGAAGTATTAGTAGATAAATAAAGTAATTGTGAATATTTGAACTTTAATTTCTTATGTTCCCATTGCAAACTGCAGGAATTCTTTAACTGGCAATGGGTTTGGTGTTCCAACCAGCAGCCAAATAAATGATAATTTGGAAAAAAAACTGAAACAGCCAAATGCTTCTTATCAGACAGAGTACAGTTTGTCAGCCTTTTCAGTGGTACACAAATCAAGACTCTTTTAATGATACCTGTCTACTTTGTTAGACAAATTATTAGTAAAATTACTGGATCGCTTGCATCTTGCTAGATGCATATGTGATCTGAGAAGCCTTAAAAATATCATTTGTCTTGGTAAAAATCTTCAGAATTAAATGGATTTCAAACTTCTTGGATATATTTCTGTGGTATCTTTTGGGTCTGGAACAGAGGCTCCTGTTCTGTGTGTTTTCATGCACATTTGACTTCTTATCAGTGCCTTCCTAGTAGGGTACTGATGCTGAGAACTTCGGTGACACAGAAAGAGCTTACTTTTTTTAAGTGTATGCCTTTAGTTTAGTCCCTTCATACTTGTAGGAAACATGAAGATATTGTTTTAAATAAATGCTTAATAAATGTAATGGATAATTAGAAGTCAGAAACTAGTTAAGAAAAGCTTTTGAGCTGCTAGTGTACTCCAAACAGGAACAGCAGTAGTGAAAACGAGGTTATTGCTTCAGTGAACTTCTAAAAATTGAAATGTATGTCAATAAAGTTATCACAAAACAGAATTCATTCTGGAGCTAGTGCTTATATTTTCTTATCCTATTTGGCACTATGAATGCTATGAATAGTGTTCACCAGATACAATTTTAAAATGTTTGTTTTAAAAATGCTACAGAATTATAAAAACTGAGGGCTTTGATGTATCCAAATTTATTTTTAATGTAGCTGAAGAACAATATTTATACTTAAGCTTATTAGGTTTTCCTGTTGGTGAGAATCTATTCTGGCTGCACATGAAGTCAAACTTTAATGGAACACAGTTCCACTGAATCCAAAGTAGGACAAGAGTAAAACAGAAACCAAATTCAGTATTATTCATAATAATGCTTATGGTGTCTATAAAATGGATATGCTAGCAGCAAGTGTATTTTTTTTTCAGACTTTCAGCAGAAATGTTAGTTTCCTAGCACAACCTCTGTTACAAGGATAAAGTTGGGTTTTTGTCAAAGAAGAGAGTCCTGTATCTGTAAAGTAAGAAGGTAAGATATTTGAGATTATATCATTTCAGCAAGTAGATAGCAGTAATTTCAGTTACTTGTTACTTTGCATACAAATATAAAAAATTACTTGATTCATCATTCATCAAGAAGTCTCAAGCATTTTATATCAGTTCCTTTTTGCTGGTTGGGGTTTTTTTTCCCCTTTTTATCTCACGGGTGGAATTTCTGAAAGCATTCAGCTCTGCTTTCTAAATGTGTTTTCTGTGAAATCAATGAGCTGACCTGAGTGGGAATAAAGGTTGGTTTATCTTTGGTGAGACAAAGTTAAGTTGTCAATAACTGATGTTGAAATCCCATCCTTGAAATGCTAGGTCCTTGACACTCAGTGGGATGAGAATCTCAGAACAGACTACTGGGGACTCCCATGCTACAGATCAGGTAAATAACTTCTTTGGAGGAGGAAATTAAAGGTATCTTCTTTTTTAAATTATGGTAATTAGATAGCAAAGTGTGCAACTTAAACTATAAATATTTCCCACTTAACATTTAATTTAAAATAGGCATGTCTATATTTGTGAGAGGATTTGTTAGTTGCAGTTTGAGCCTTATGTAATTATTTAACATTTCAGCAGTACTGTTTCTAAAGAGGACCACTACTGACACAGAATATGTCTAGTTCAAATCCCATTTTCCAGCATGGACCTGTGTGTAGCTGGTCCAGCTACTGTGGTTTCCATTTTGCAAAGACAGAGATGTCTTTTGGTATTGAATGTGTAATTTAGAACTAACAGCTTCCATATTAAAGTGATAGGGGTAGATCATGGGATGAATTAACTTGGTTTGTTTCCTGCTTCAGCTGGCCCCCACTTTCTCCGAGGACAGGGCAACTCAGTTTGTGTAGTGACAGCTCAGTACAGTTTGTTAGAGAGAGCCTTAAAGTCACCCAGAACTGATGCTGCTGTACTTTATTTCTGCTCTTGGAAAGTACAGTGGTGTAGCAGGTGCTGCTGCCTGAGTACTGGAGGCAGGAAACTTGGAGAGGAATGAGTGCAATGGCAGCAGGAGCTATTATGGCCTTCTCGAGTAACTTGTCCTAGTTCACCATCCAGAGTCTCTTTTGCTGTGCTTTTTTGGGGAGATGGGGAGGAAAAAGTGGAAAATATTACCGTAATTATTAGGAAAAAGCAATAAATTTTCCTTGTTAAAAAACAAAAAACATTTCTTCTGTAGTAGTGATTGAAAGAGAAAGCATTACAGATTTGGGTATTTGTTTTTAAGACTTACCAATTTCAACTATAGACTTACTTCCTTGTCACCTTCAAAACCAGGAAGATAATATAAAAGGTTCAGTATTTTGGGATCAAGATCAAGTAGAAAGATTGGGAGTATTTTAAGATAAAAGATTGCAACAAATCAAAGAAATGCATGTATTACCTTATAAGATATTTAACTTCAATGGACTGTTAACATCAATGAGATATATTTAGGGTTTTCTGTGTTCAATTCTATAGGCGATATAGAATGTGAGAGAAACAGCTCCATCTGCAATAGATCATCTGCTTTAGGAAAGCAAGCACCTATTCCTGCCAAGCAATTGGTTAAGAAAACCTACTAAAATACAAGTGGTTTTATAGTAACTTTCTCATTCATTTAAGTAGGTAGAAGGAGTATCACATGCTTGTAATAAGTTGCATGTTCCTAAGTGGTGAAGAATACAGGATTTGGGGTTTTTTTTCCCCTACAGAAATGAGTAATCTCTGTAATTCTTGCTCAGGATATACTAAAAAATTGGGGGGAAATTTCTGCACCTCTCAAATTTTTAAAGGCGTGGAAAATATGACCAGCAGTTACTAAAGGCTCTTTATAATTAAAAAAAGAAATCACAGCACATTCAATTTTAGAGAAGTGACATATTTTAAGAAGACAGTTCATACCACTGTAGGCAAGTTTGTGCCAATAGCACTTTAAAATAGAAAAAATCTGAGCAATACATAAGCTGTGCACATACCTCTCTCTCTGGGTAACCCATTGATATATTAGTTTTATGAAATATCTTTATCCTACTGTTCTTTGGAATTAGCTTCCTTCCCGCTCAGAAAGACATAACTTATTCTTGGGACTTGTGTTCTGAGAATGCCTAAGCTCATGTGGGAGCTGATGTGTAGCTTACCTTAGGATTTAACAACAGTGGCAGGACTGGACACCACCCAACGTGCTATGCTGGTTTTGGGTCCCAGCATCATGACATTCTTTTGAGAGCAGACCCAGGAATTTGTTATCCTTACCCAGCTTAAATGCTCTCCTCTTGGATCCCAGTCTTTTACTTGTCATATTGAACTGGTTGGTTATGTTTTTTGAAGGAAAAGACTCTTTTGCCTTATCTGCAATGCAGCTATGGGAGTTCTAGGATGTTCCAAGACAGGATGTCTCATTCCTGACATGCTCACCAAGAAGAGGTGATGAAGCCTATGTAGTGCTTTGAAGATTAACTTCATTATCATGCTGTGGAATGGTAATTGTGTTATGTCATGGAATACCATCAAAAAGAGCAGTGAAGTTGATTTATAAGGAGTAGATTTAAGTATTGCATCCTTCAAGATGCTTTCTCTAAGTGTTTTAGATTAATTTTTTACAGAATTTCATAGCACTGAGAAATGATAATTTCTGTATATAATAGACTGCATTTCTTACAGGCCTTTAAAGTGCTCTGTTAACTATTTGCAATGAGACAATTTTTTTTTTTTAAAAATAGAGATATCATGTTTATTTACCAATATTTTCTATCTAATTATGGGCTTCCCATTAATTTATGATAGGATGCTATACAACAATTGTAGTGTTGGGGTTTTTTTTCAACTTTTTTTTCTTCTTACTGAGTTTGATCAACTAGCAAACAAAACTTCCCCTGCTTTTAAGCACCTCACTTTTCAACACAGGTTCATCCCCAAGATGAGAATATTTATGCTATAAAAAGTAAATATTTTATTTTTTAATAAAAAAATAATATATCTATCACTACATGTTATAGGATATGGTCGCTGCAGTTCTTATTCTTAGTGAGGTATATAGAGCTCACCTTTTATAAGTGAGTTACAATTGTAGATATTTCACTTTATCCAAAGATTCCTGAGAGCAGAGGTCTTATTTTAGGGAGGGGCAGAGATAGGGAGACAAAAGCAATGCATTGAGTCTGTTTTGGGAGCTGCTGTAAAGAGGAAAATGCATTCTTGTTTTATCAGGTGATTTGGTGTCTGAACTCAGTTGTCTGGGAGTTACCATTCATAATGTCCCAGGGACGACACAGTGGTTGAAACATTTTTCATTTGTTTTCTCCTTTAAAGAGTATTTGGATAAATAACTACACTTTGTTCCTTTACAAGCAAAGAAGTTTTGGTTGGTTTTTTTTAAACAGCCCACCTGGAATTGTCAGGTGCTGTTTCAAACAACCAAGTACAGGTACTGTGCAAGTTCTGTTGTGCAGCTGAACTAAAGGGATTTTGCTGGATAACTGCTTACCTGTTATTGTCATTGGCAAGTCACAGGTAGTTTCCAAAGCTGTAGTCTGGCAGAGGAGTAATAATTGCTTTTATGTATTTTTCAAGCCAAGACACACACTTTACTTTTACCAGTGTTTTTACAAAGATTCAAAATTACCACAACACTCTTGCTAAAAAAAAAAAAAAAATTCATTTTATAAGGAACAGGAATGTGAAAAGAATAGTGACACCTGAGTGGCACAGAGAAAACTTTTGTCAGATGAACTCCTGACAGAATCTGGCAGAAAGTCAAAGTCTGGTTTGTCTCTAGTAATTCCATTAGCATTTCAAAGGTTGGTGATATTCTGGGAATGACACAGGAGGGATTGTTTTTTAAATTAAGAATTAGTACTCTGAAGTGTTGCCTGCACTAGGAAAATTGTTGCTATTTTGCAATAGGTAAATGGACTATATCTGAGACACTTGGTTTTCTATCAGAAGTTTCTCTACTTTATCTGTACTGGCATAATTAAAATATCAGCCACCTTTCCCCAGTGTGAATAGAGCTGTATCAGTATAAAACTGTATCTGTTGGTAGCTTATTTCCGCATAGAAGGAAACAACCTAGGAGGGCTGGCCCACTTCCAGAGATTGTTTTCAATTATGTTGCAGTTGCTATGCCTGTATAAACTATTTCTATTGGAGATCTCGCACCAGATGAAAAGGACTTCAATCTAGTTTATTTGCCCTTATCAATACAGCCCCATAAAAAATTACACCATTTCAGTATCATAGGTTCAATTTGCCTTTGTAGGTAAACTTGCTCTTTACACTGACTTATCTCCATTTATGCCAAAGGATGGATAAATGGATGTTTTGACAATGGAAATGTATCTTCTGTTCTGATACAAGCCTAATCTATTCAGTTAACACAGAACAAGCACAGTTTACTGTGAAGGTTAGAATATTTCCATCTGGCTGCGTGCACCAGACTCTATAGAACAGCTGTCCCTACCCCAAATCCTAACAACTCTGTTACTCAGCATGGAGTGCAGTGTTTTAAGTACTCTTATCAGCTTTCAACTACTGTTTTATAGATCAGTGTCTTGCCTCACTTTTTTTGCTGTCCAGTATGTGTTACCTAAGAAAGAACTAGGAAGGCTGAAATCAGAATATCAGAACTTGGATCAGTTGTCAATAGGACTGATCTCCATGTGCTTGTTTTATACAGATATTGTTGAGCAGATTCAGATCATCTGTGTTTTAAAGCTACAAGTGAGGGAGAGATCTTTGATCCCATCTTAAAAGGTGGGGAGGGGATTGTGATGGGGAAAAGAACTGAAAATAAGTATAAAATAAGTCTAAGTATAGTGCTCTGAGCCTGGGAGCAGTAAAGAAAGGACCTTGCCAGAGACTAACTCACAGGAACAGAAAGAGCCAAAAGTCCAGGGACCTTTGATCATTCAGAGAACATTCACTAGCTTTAATTAGCTGTTCTCTGTCCTGTGCTTACTGTTTCTTCCATCTCTTGCTGTCCATTTTACCTCTTCACTTCTGCTTCATTCCTGCATACTACACATGCTCCCCCCACTCAGTGTGCCCTCCTTACCCTGTACCACCTCCTGAGTTGTTTGCAAGTGAAGCCACCTGCAAAGTAGAGCTACTGTTACATTTACTGCAGTCCTGCTGTTTGTGCTGTGTGTGGACTTTTCCCCTGTGCTGTCTTACCAGTTTAGACTTGTGGCTGGGGATCTTTTACTGTTCTGTGTATTTGCTCTGTCCAGCTTAAATGGAATTTCATTTGGCCTAAGTCCTTAGAAGACCCTAATTATAGTTTAGAATAATGTTCTTTTAGAAAAATCATTTGTAGGCAAATGACCACTCTTAATGAGATGAAGTATAGGAGATTCCATGGGATAAAAAGGAATTTTGCACTTGTGGTTTTTCTATAGGTGAACCAGTGATTTAAAAGTATAATGTTACAGCTGTGGTTATATTAGTGTCCAGCATAATAGAATGAATGTTTCAGAATGAATTTTCTATTGACTGTGTCTGCATTGCACTTGCAGTGGTTTGCAAATTGTTGGTTTGTTTTCCATGTCTTACAGCTATATAATTTGCTTTCTAGAAACCGTTTTGGTAGGTGTGGGTTGCTTGTCACAAATCCGTTCCAAAGCTGGAGTGCAAAGGAAGCAGGGTACTAATGATGAATAAGAATGGATTTCTGGAGGATAACAATGGATATGGCATCTTCAAAAGCAGTGGCATTCTGGTAAGAATTTGCATGTAATTTATTAAACACTGTGTGATAGTTCTCAGTAAAATGTGTTTGTGTCTCTCTCTGAAGATTTGTCTGATGAAATTTTCTTCTAAAATGTGAAAAGTAGGAGGATTGCTCTATATCATGAAGTATTTTAAATTCTGAGGCAGTGTACAACTTTACTTAGCAGTGACTTCTTGCATATAAAAGCAGTATAAGCACCTTTTTAGAAAAGTAAATTATTTTAGAGAGGGAGTTAGTAGCCATTTATGGCTCACTGTTTGTGAGCCTGTTTCTCTGAATATTTAGAACTGAATATTTTTGAACTGTCATTTAAAAAAACACGGCTTTTTTTCCACTCAGAGTATAATCTCTCGTGGCATATTTCAGGAGTACACATATGAATGTTCTAACATGCGTTGAATCCAGCTTTGCAGGAGATACAAAACATGTAATTATTGACAAACTAATCATAGCTGGAGACTTTTAATCCTCATATTGGTTAAAAAATTATGGCAGCATGCTTAGTTACTGTACTGGTACCTCTTTGCTGGAAGTTTCACATAATTTAAATCACATAATTAGAAAGTGCAAATAAAAACACCAATGAAAGTTCTACTGTTACTGCAGTGGTTCCTTTAAATTTAGTATTTAAAATAATTTAGGCCAAGAATTCCCTGAGCAAAAATTCTTGTTTTCACCAAAGCCAAGTATATTCTTATCTGTGTATATACTGACTTCTTGAAATTTACAAAGAATTCATTTCTCTTTTTCTTCCTACTCTTTGAATCCCACTGGTGGTTGATACTGAAGTGGAGCTGTTCAGGTGGCAGCTGGCAGTTCCTAAAGCTTCTTGGTGAGGATATTTTGAGGTGCTGGATGTGTATATGCTCTGTAGTAAAGAGCAGCACAGACACTGCACATTCTTCTGATGAGCTGGTTTTATAACTGAGAGAGCTGTTCCAAAGCATGCTACTTGGAGCAAAATAAGGGTTGTGACACACCTCAGGAACTCTTCATTTTGCCATGCCCTGCAGAGGCAGCGGTGGCTCGGGAGCTGATTCACAAGCAGATTAGGCGTTAATCGGATAGGCTGTGCTGGTCAGAGGGGTGGTGGTTCATGTCTGAGTGCTAACAGCGGGCCTGGCAGAGCTTTAGCCCTGCTGAGAGGCAAGGATAAGGAGCTCAGACACATCCTTGTGCTAACACAGATACTTCCCATGCACAGGCAGTGAGAGCAGGAAAACAGGGGTGTGTTTTCATGGGGGTGAGTACCAGCCAAGCTGACAGAGCCCAGCTGCACTGGGCTCCATTGCACGGTATAGATGTGCAGCATGACAGGTACCTAGGGCAGCATTAACTGAAACACAGCATCCTCACTAAAATATTGGGGGAGGCAGGACAGAGAATGCCTGGTAGGTGAGCTCCTGAGGGGTCTGTGGTCACACTCCAGAGGTCTGATATAAGTGCATAAGTTAGACCTTAAAAGATTAATGTAAGCAGTCTCTTTATTTGAAATTAGATTGGCAAGGAAGGTAACTAAGAGTGACTACTATTTAATATCACTTTCTGTTACAGTGAGTTTTTCATTTTTACTTTCAAGGTGGGAGGGAGATAAAATCTGGCCTTCAAAGTACTATGTACTCATTCCAGTGCCAAAATACAAATCACAAATCAGCAACTTAAATTTAGGGGCATACTAGGTTCCCTTAACTGCACTTGGACATATATGCATGTTAAATATATGAATGTAAACTTAGATACCTGCTTTGATGTACTTATAAATGGTTTTCTGACTGCTGTGATTCTGTCGGCTAACGTAGTAAGAAGCTAATGGTGAGGAAGCTAGGCTGCTTACAATTTTTTTTTTTGGCCAGGCTAATCTTTCACTCAGGTTCATTGCATGTCAAGTGTTTGGTTAATTATTTTATCTTTTTATATTTTTAAACCAACTTTATTTTGGGGGGTGGGGGAGAGGGGCTAAGGGAGTGGTGACAAGTTCTTAGTTTTAACTTCCCTCAGATTCTGAAGGAGGATATCAGTGAAGAAAAAACCTAGTTTGCAGTTTCCATGTCGTAGAGGTATCTTATCTGTAGTTGCAGTAGTTATAAAAGTCAAGTCAGGAGTGTCTATTTTGGTTGGTCTTTTCTAAGATGACTGTACTGACTGGTATGGTTTCAAATAAAAGCAGTTAAATGATTGACTTATAGAAGAGTTGACTGTCATTTACTGCTTAATTCCTCTTTTGCTGAATCATTTATGTGATATTAACTTTATTTGTGACACTTTAGTAGGTGCAGGCCTGAGGGGGAAAATGTTATAGTTCTTTCACAATTCATTGGTTTGTGGATATTTCTGTTATGTTGTTTCCACACTGAATGACTCATATGTTAAATGAACATGCCAGCCTCAAGGCATGC
>JAHLSL010000023.1:8133970-8152056 GCA_025920805.1 Petroica traversi
GGCCGGGGCCGCGGCTGGAGGGACCTTTGCCCGCCGGCCCCGCCGCTGCCCACCCCTCGCTGGCTTCGTGTCAGCTTTCTTTTGTTCCTTTAGAACAGAAACTTAGCTCTTCCTTCTGTTATAAATGCATATTATAGTGTTGGTTTTTTCAAATAATGAATGCTATGTGTAGAATATTGATCCTTGGAGAAGCAGTGTTTAAATGTAGCCATTCTAGTTTTGCTTAATAATTGAGAAATAACTAACATTACTATGTTCAAAATTACTCACAAACCACTCCTCAAGCAAGGCGATTTACTCCTATCAAGATATTCCTGGATAAGAGACTCCTCTGCCAAATTGACAAACAACTATGCAAACTTTTACTTCTATCAAGATATTCCTGGATAAGAGACTCCTTAGCCGGAGATTGATAAAGGACTAACTGAATTCTTCAAAAGAACTTCATCTGAATTATACAACAAGCTGTAACAGTAAAAAATGTATATAAAGAAAGTCTCTCTCTAGCAGAGGGGTGCTCTGGCTCTGTGCCAGTACACCCAGCGTCCTGGGACGCCGTAATTCCTTTGCTTTGTCTTTGTCTTTTCTTGTTGTTTTTTTTAATTAAAAACCTTTGAACTTTAACAGAAAAGGACCTTGTTTTTAACACTTCTGTCGTTATGCAGGGGATTGTGGCACATGTTCGCCTTCAAAATGTGCTCTGGCTAATGTTAAAATACATGGAACGTAATGGCTACATGATGTTCAAGACAAGACTTACACAGCAACGACTGTGTATCCTGCTGAACTCTTTGTAGTAGCCTGTTTGAAACAAGACTTTAAGAATAAGAGTTCTGACCATTAAATTAGAATTAGAGTGGAGGAGAAGTTGATATATTATCTGACACTTGGCTGCTGTAGTGCCTGTCACAAAGTAATGGCTCTCTTAAACTGTACATTAATCATCAACAACAAGTTCAGAAATGTCTGTTTCAGTCCAGAAACTCTTATTACCCAATAAATAGCTTTGGTACTGTTGGAATGAGCAAAGAAGTGTCCTTAACAAGAAATTCCTTTACATCTAAATGAAATAAGTTTACACCTTTTCTCCCAGGAGTTTAGTTGATTGCTCTTGCCCACCTTCTACTTAAAAGGAAAAAAGCATGGGGCAATTTTGCAGGTAAATGTCCAGTGAGGTATATTTCAAATTATGTCCATTCAGAACATACTGCCAAGCATATAATAGCTTTAGAAAAGGGAAATGTCCCTTTTATTTTAGAAAGTGACAATATTTGTTAATGGGATATGTTATTAAAATGATCACAGGTAGAAACTGTACAACTGGAAGGTAAATCTGCCAAGTGACAGTTCTTTCACTCAAATACACAGACCATGAAATCAGCAGAACAGAGTAAGTTACTCAAGGAGAATAATTTTTATGTTCTGTAGTATCCTGGTGGTGAACGGTCTGCTGCTTTCTGAACACAGATGATGTTGCCTTTTGGGTTCAGAAATTTTGTGCAGCCTTTCTGCAACCTGTTGCTTTGCTTTTATTCCAGATAGCTTTCCTGTCACTGCTGGCCGTAAGGTCTTCTCAGTTCCACAGCTGCCCATGGACTGAAATTCCCTTCTCTACCAGAACCACAGTCTACATTCAAGCATCACCACATGAAGTTCATGTAGCTCTTCATATCTCTGAGTTTCTTGTGACCTGGTACAAGCTGTTTTCTCTCCAGCCAAGAAAGAGTTCCCAGGCAATCTTTCTGGTTCTTTGTGCTCTCTGTATTATTGACGTTTGAGTCTTCGCTTCCACTGTCTGGTGATGCTTCAGCCTTTTACTTCTGCCCTGTTTACTGACCCAGCCCAACCTTGCATTGACAGCACTGGCAGCCTCTCCTGCTCCCCCACCTCCAGACAATATCATATTCTCTTTACTTTCCCAGGTATGATGGAAAAAAAATCAAGCAAATATATGAAGCCCACATCCTTATGCTCTCTTTCATTTTTACCATGCCTATCTTAATAAAATTAAGACTCTGCTCTTTGAGAAAAAAATTATAATGTTATATATGTTTTATATAGATTATAATATGTTTTTGTAATTGCTAATACAACAGGGCAATGTGGGTCTGAGTATGTGCAGTGACAATGTGCATTTCAAACTAAACCAGGATGATCTAATCAGGATAACCAAGCAGTGTAGTGGTGGCATGCCAAGGATTCAGTGCTTAAGCTAATTCTAGCTTGCTTGTCTGTGGGTGAACAGTAAGTAGTCAGTTTTTGGGTGCTTGTTAGAAAGATCTGTGATGAGAGTCCTTGTTAAAATAATCCTTTTAAAAAGTGATAAAGGGAAAACTGTTCAATATCAGGTCTTGAAAAATAGACAGGCTTCTAAGAAACTGGCAGTGATGGGAAATGAGGGGAAAATGTATTTTAGATAGAAACTGCAGGGATGGAGTGAACAAGTTTATAATCGTGCTGTTTTTAATTTTTCATTTAATTTGCCTTTACTGCTTATATAAAAGCTTAATGTGTCCAAACTTTAGTTGTTTCAAAACCTTCTAAAGACAGCTACTGTTCTTAATGAGCTATTAATAGTATTTAATGCAAACTATAGAAAGAGTTACTGTGAAATTGTGACTAAAATTTCAGTAATGAAATAAAATTGCTATTATTTTTTTTTTTAATTTATATTTTTGCATAGGGATTATCATATTTGCTTAAACCATAAGACAGTTTCCTGTTTCACTAGTAAATACCTCCTAATGGTTCAGTTGATGTTAACTCCAAATAAGTTGCTTCCTGATTTCTCTATGTAGCAATTGGTTTAATCTATACTGTCATTGATAGGGACGTTTTATTTGGATTAATAATTGAATTTTCATAATAATCAATATGAATGGATTATATATGATGTAAAAAGACATTTCTTCTGCTCAGTTTTGAATTTTCCACACTTTCAGTGTTTCTTTGTATTTTTTTCTTGTGTTGTGAGATAGGAAGCCTAGAAATGACTGATCTGACCTCTCTACAGCAATTACATTACATGTCCATGCATAATATTCTCGATTTGAAACTTTTTAATTTCTCCTCATAGGATATTTTCTATCCTATGGTTCCACTTGAACCCTATCCATATCTTTCATATCCTTTTGGAGAAAAAGTGGCCTGTGCCTCATGTGAGATTTTTTATTTTTCTGGTAAGGTCACAACACTGATTTTTATAATCTCATTGCACTTGATTTTCTTCTAATTGTCTTCCATTGTTTAAGCTGCCTACTTTATTATTTTGATTGTAGTGGTGTGTGGAGTAGAGATTTTTCACTAAACTACTGAAGTTGGGCCCTGGTTTATTCCTGAGGCCAAAGCAACTGGCATGTTTTCCCATTATGGGATAACTGTGATCTAATGATTGACTTCCATTTAACAGATGCAATCCTACCACCCCCTGCACCTGACACTGGCATGTAGTGATGGGGCAAGGGTTAATGGCCTCAAACTGAAAGGAGACAGAGTTAGCTTAGATGTTAGGAAGTAATTCTTTACTGAGATACGGGTGAGCTTCTGGACCAGGTTTCCCAGAGAAGTTATGGATGCCCCATCCCTGGAGGTGTTCAGGACCAGGTTGGGGCTTTGAGCACCTTATCCAGTGAAAGGTGTTGGCGGGGGGTTGGAACTAGATGATCTTTAAGGTCACCTCCAAATCAAACCATTTTATGATTTTAAGACTTGTCTAATTGATATTGATAATTAAAACAACTCCTGAAATGGAACGAGGACTTTATAGCTGATGGGCCTTGTCTTTTGTTTTTCATGTAAGTTATCTTGGCCAGAGCTTTAAACATATAAATGTCAGTGCTTGTAAGTGAACATAAGACTGTGAGTAAATTAACTCCATGGGAGAATAAATGTTAGTGACTAACATCAATTTATCTGGACATTTTGTAGGTAACTGTTACCCTCCCTTTGCCTAACACATTGAGTTTTACTGTACTAAGTTCCTTACAGCTGTGTCTTCAATCTGAAACCTCAGAAAACAGACTGGTTTTTCTATGGGTTTATTTTAGTATGTGTCTGTTATCTATCTGTCATAATTTAAACTTGATTTAGTGTTTCTAAATTTTGGTTAGATTAATAATTTTCCTTGATTCTGAGTAACTGAAATAACTGCAGATTTTATGCCATGATACTTGCCCCAGTTTCTGAATTATTAATGATTGTACCATCATACAGGACCAAGTACATCTCTTTCAGCATTTTGCAGTTGACTCTGTGTTATTAATGAAATTTATTATAATGAAATCAAATAATTTAATTCAATATTTTTCCCTTTTTAGATTTTGATCCGATTTTGATCTATGACTGACTGTTCTCATTTTTTTGTTTGTTTGCTGTAGGAGGCATTTTTCTCTTACTTTGGGCTTTGAAAGGACTTATTTTCTTTTATTTGGAGCAAGAACTAGATCATCACCAGAAGCAATTGTTCTATTCTGTTTCCTTTTTTACATGGTGCCTGGTATGACTTTTGATTGTTGTTTATATCTAATCACCCTTTATGTGAAGAAATTCTTCCTGATACCCTAATTCTTCCTAATATTCCTATTCTCCCTTTTCTTCTTCTTTAGCTGTGTTGATTTCTCTTGAGGATTTGCCCATGATTCACACTGGGAAGAAAAAAAGCTGGTGCCAGCCATGAACACATTCCAGGTCTTTGTTATAGGATTGAGGAATTCAGTAAATACCAGAGTTGAAGTTGGTGCACAGAGCTGTGCATCATCCACCACGCGTATGCGTGTATAGCATTGTAAGACTGCTTTCGTGTAATTGTAAAATAACTAATTCCTGTGATGCTTTGCTTCATGCAGATATGGGCTGGAAAGAATATTTGCAATTTTAAATCTTAGCAGTGTAAATATAATACAGCTGAAAGTAGAAAATATACACAGGGGAGAAGGGAAATGCTAGTAGTCAGGGGGAGCATTCATACTTTAGGGACCCAGCTCATGGAACTAAATCAAAAGCCTGATTTCCTTAGGCCATTTCCACAGTGTATGCAGAGACTCCTTCAGAGGACATTTTGCAGTGTTTCAGGAGTTCCTTCAACCAAATCGCTCTCAAGGAACCTCTCTCTATTTTCTGTAGGGTAGGATCTGTCTCCTACATCCCACTCTTGCTTACTTTAGACATTTGAAAATGGGTGATGTGTATATAACTACTTATCACACATTTTGCTCATAGGGGCTATAAGGGCATGTTAGTAAGCTGAATTTCAGAGAAAGCTTTGAACAACAGTAATGCAGTATGTTTTCAAATATTTAAGGGAGTTTCCCTAAAGTGCAAGGTGTAAGACAGGAAAAGGCACAAGCGTTTTGTTTGAAAATACACCATGTGGGTGTGAGAGGAGCTGAAAACTGGACTCCTGACACTGAGTGGCAGGTGGGAGATAGGAAGGGAAGAGATACAAGAAGCATCCCTGAATTTCATTTTTTATCAGTAAAAAGTGGAGGGTTTTTGAAGTGTTTTAGCCATACACAACATAATAATCAATTTAGACAGTGTGATCTAATGGTCTCTTCAGCTTTACGTTATATGAAAATTGGCCTTGCTTCAAACATGAGCTGTCTTCCTGACAATGATTAGGGAGCAGAAGGTGTGGTGGTGATAAGCAAGGATGGGCCTTGAAAGTGAAGACAAATGGTAGATGCTGCAGAAGTAGCCAGGGAGAGCTGTGGTGGCAGTGATGTGTAGGAAAAGGGTCTTTGCAGCAGTTCTCTGAGTGAATGTGTGTGATATTAGGCTGTGTTTGTCAAAAGCAGAGAGAAAAAATGTTGCTGAATCAAAAGGCAGAGAGCAAAATCTTGCTGAATAAAAACATGATGATGATGATTAGCCCGATTGAATAGTTTAGCTGATTGGGAGGATTAAGAAAAATACCATCTTGGAAATGTTGCACTGAAAGTATCTGCAAATTATGAATATGAATCTTGGGATTTGGAGTATCTTTGGGTTCTAAGGTGATGCTAGAGTTACATGTCTGAGCAATAAGCAGGATGATGGTGTAGCTGTGCAGCTCTGTGTGTGTCACTGACAGTTAAGTCATTCACAGAAAATTGTAAAGATCAGTCCTCAAATATAATTGTATTATTTATTATTTGACGATCTTCACTCCTACAACTGCTTCCCACATAACATTGCTTAGAATATTTCCCCACCTGCCACAAAGGACTGCACTTTAATTGTTGAGTTTGATTTGTAATGTCTCAGTGGGGTGCCTAGCATGAAAAGATGTATTTTGTATTTACTGAGAAGGCACTGATCTTTTAATTTGGATTATAGTAATGGTGAACACAGAGTAATTTCCTTAAATTAAATTATGAAGTCAAGTCTTCTAATAACAATACTCCATAGTATTTCAGTAATAATTAATTGATTCTGTTTCTTATTCTGATTCTGCCTGATGATATAAGAATTCCCCCCAGGAGAAGGAAGCTTTCAGTTTGCTTTCAGAATTTTGTAGCCAGGTCCCATACCAGCCCTAGTCAAATTTTCCTTCCCCTTTCATCCTGTACCAGAATGCACAGGTTGAGAAAGGACAGAGCAAATACATCTGTTCTTGGCTAATTTTCCAGTGGTGTGTAGTTGTACAGACATGGTAGCAAAAAGGTGTGAATTAGAATTGTTTCTAGGCTTTTCTAACTTAAACCAGAGATGAGGCATCTTTAGTATCAAGGAAGGCATAGTCTGAAGAAAAAATCTAAACAGCTTTTCTTTTTCTTTTCTTGTTGTTTTTCAATAAATTTCCACCAGGTGTGGAATGTATGTTAATGTATGTTTGCAAGAGCAAGAAGAAAGGTTGTCTTAGGTGTCCAGATTAAAAAGATAAAGCTTGTAGTATGCTTTGGGAAAAGAAAACCTGCCTTTCTTTGGAAAGGTAACTCTGGCAAGGAACTTGATATTAATGGCCCATCAATAGTTTCAGGTTATTCGAACAAAGAGCAGTGATAGCCAGATAAGGCAGTAAATTACTCTTTGCTTGCTAAAACTTTGTGAAATCATACATTCATTGAACAATTTAGTGGTTTCACGGGCACACTGCACCTCTGCCTGCTCCCAGCAAGGCTGAGCCCTGCTGGCTGCATCTTTCCCTCAAGCCTCAGTGTGCCTACAGAGTGACCCCAGGTTTGAGGCTGTAACTCTCTGGAGATAAAAGAACCAAAATCTGACACTATATTTGAAGTCCAGTGTTGTAGATTCTTTACCATGTGCCAGTTTCAGACATATGTGTGGAATATAACTGGGAATTCAGCATTAAAATGGGAGTAAAGATTTTGGTATCTGTCCTGACCTAACAGCAGCTCTAAAAAGACAAACACATTTCCTTTCTTCACAAATTTTGGAAATCTCATCTGCCTTGTATATTTATGAGTTCCCTTATATATAAGTGGTCCAAGTAAAGTCAGTGTCTCATCTTGGCAAAAATGGCTTCTTAATGTCCATGTGCATGGATGTCACAGCACTCCATGGTATAGCCTGTGATTCCATGTGCTTGTGCCACCATAAATCTGATATTCCTGTAGTGTCTTCACTGCTGCTGTCACGCACTCCTGTTGTGTTGAAGTCTAAATTTCAGTGGGGAAACCTCATTATGATGGAGGCATTTTTTTGCTAGAGTCTATTTTCTCATTAGCAGTTTTGTGATACTAGGTGCATGCCATGGGATTTCACAGGAACTTTAGGGAGACACACTGCAAGACAGAACTTCTCACAACCTTCAGATAGGCATAACAATGACCCTTCTTGTAGAAATATTACTTACTTTCTGGCAGTTTTAGAGTGTTTTAAAATACGGGGAGATGATCTCATTTTAGTTTTGGCCATCATGTTACTAAGAAGCTGAAAATCTACATGTCTAGAAATGAAGAGCTGATGAAGTGAAATATATCACCTTTATTGATTTTAGACCACTCTCTTTTATTAAAAATATTAAAACAAATTACATATAACAACGTAAAAGCAGCAGCACACAGGAGGTGAGCAAACACACTGCAGGTACTTGTGTTTGCCTGAAGGGGAATGTGCTGTGATCAATTAATGCTCTATAAATCTCTTGGTGTAAGATATCACTGTACCCTTTACTTAGCTGCAGCATTTTATGGTAAAAATACAGATTTTGTCATGGTCCAGGCACTCAAATTATTTTTCTGTGATTTATTTGGTAACTCTTTAATTAGATCTCTGTGCTGTGTTACCTGATTTCATCCTTTTTCTCTTTACATATTTAGGTCCTAATCCTGCGACTGGATTTGTTCAAATGGATCTCGATAGCCTGAGGGCCTGAAGAAGTTCAAGGGACTCTGGATGGCTGCAAGATCTCACTCTGAAGATCTGATTGTAGGCCTGAACCTAAATTTCTATTTCATTCCCCTTTCTATTTGGTTCTAGATGATGAAAACTATCCTTTAAAATGGTGTTGTCTTTGAGTCTTATGCACATCCAGTTTAGTAGTGTTCAGACACCATGTGCCTGGGATGTTTTCAGACATTGTTAAAATATTTCTGTTTTGGTGTGTGCCTAAACCTCATGATTGCTCTGATTATTGTGTTTTATTTTTACATTTAGTGGCTTTCTACCTCAAATGAAGGAGATCATCATCTGTGTTATCAGTCATTGTCATATTTCTCTTAACTCAGATTTTTGAATTGGAGTAACTGTTGAAACTATTCAGGTTATTTTAAAAGATGTAGGTAGATTTGTTTATTTCCTGCTGGACACAAAGTATAATATTTTATTTTGCAAACTTGGTAGCCTAGTATTACTGAAAGCTTTCAATATGATGATACTCTGATGTAATAAAATAAGTAGGAAAAGACATTACCTTTTACTAACCCTCCTGTTGCTTTTCTATTCCTGTGGCTGAATTTATACAACATACAACTGAGAGTGAAGATATTTTTATTTTTTGTGAGCCAATGAATACCTTTTGTTAACAGTGAGTGCTGTTCCATGTCCTATTCCACGCTGCAGTTTCATTGGATACTAAAGTTGTAGCCCTGACAGAAGTTATAGAAAGGACTTTGCAAAATCACATACAGAGTGTGATCACAAATAGAATGTGAGAGGAAAAATAGATGTGTTCTATTTCTATACGTGTTAGCATTGTATATATTTTTAAAGCAAGTATGTAACAGTATATGATAATTAGGAGACTAAAAGATCCAAACCTTCCTTTGTATAAAGAGAATCAGAAAATTTTTTGGTTGTTTTTGTAGGCTTATTACAATGATATTAAGGAGCTTCAGATGGATTTTTGCATATTCCCAGAACAGCAGAAAAGCACCACTGTCCTGTTAGACCAAGGAGAAAACTGAGCCTCTCCTTTAGCCAGTAGCTAAGTCAATGACATTAATTGGATTCTCATACCTTTTAACCTTGTGCCTCCAGCTCCATTATTCCCTAGAGAGTCAAACCTTCCATTATCATCATCTGCTCTGCATTTCTACGTAAGAGGCCCAAGGTGTTTGTGTTGGACTACCAGAAAATGAGGAAGACAAGGTTGGTTGGCCATGTGCCAAGGTGTGAGGTCTGACTCTCTCCTTGCTCACAGGGGCTGCTGGTGAGGGCAGAGGCAGAACTGAGTGTTCTGTGTGGCATTCAACTGCCTTAACCACATGCCCATCGCTCTCTTCCTGTAGCTGCCTGTCTTGTTCTCAGCATAACTCCTAAAGGCAGCACATATACCAACCTATAAATAATCTAATTTGATGCAAGCCCTGATTCACTTCCTGAGCTGTGTCCTGCACACACAGGTCCCATGGAAAAATTCAGCAGAGTGCACGAGGCCAAAGAGTAAGGCTGTTAAGTGTTTAAACTTTGCAGTGAAGCAGTGTTCTTTTAATGTCACTTATTATAGCTGTAGCTTGAAGTATTTTTAACAAGGAACAAGAGGAAAATGAAAGCTTTTAGAACTGGTTATAACTGATTCCCTGTCTAGCATGTGAACATGAATATCCAGCTCGGTGAAACGCAGAACATCAGCCCATGGGAGGAGGCTGGACCTCTCCAGGGAAGAAGGGAGGGAAGAAGCCTGAGTACTTAACACCATGGGTATATCCAGTTTGCTTCCATGTTTCAGGTACTATTTGGGGAATGTTGACCCCAGCTCTTTAGCCTTTGTTTTCTCTTCAGCATTCCTATCCCCAAAACTCAGCTCCTCCAGATATTCTCAGTGCAATAGACATTGAGGGTGTTGCTGTAGTCTGCAAATAATTTAAAAGAAGAAACAGAAATCAAAAGTGGGCTTTTCTTCTATGCTTTCCTGTTGAAAAATAAGAAAAGAAGCTCCCAGTTCTCTCCACAATGAATTTCAGGGTCTATCTTTCTGATCCTTGATCTCACAAATAGATGGCAAAACCCTTAATAATAGAAAATGCTGCTCTTGGCTTACCCCTTTAATCTTCTTCCCAGTCAGACTGCAGTGGCCTACTGTGTTTGTAAGCTACCAAGGCTGGTGTGTTGGCTCCAGAGCCAGGGCGATTGTGTTGGGAACACAAGCTCATCTTGTCATCTTTTATGTTAGAATTTGGTAGCATATTAGGGGTTTTTTTCAGAGAAATCTTGCCAGACCCATGGTCTGTGTTTCAGTTTTAGTTAATGTCTGTGTTATCTGTGGATGGTGCTTGATTGGTCACCAAGCCTAGGTGATTTGCTACGAGGATCACAAGCAATCTCATACTTTGCTTTTGCATGTTTTTGTCTGGGATATGCAGTCCTTTCTCATAAGTAATGCAGCAAGTTCCTGTAAAAAGAACTGGCGGGAATATTGTTAGGGATAATTTGGTCTACCCATTCACTGAAATTCATAAAAATCAAAATACTTGCAAAAGTATTCACTGGCATTTTGTTGCAAAATAAAAATGATAAACCCTGGGTTTTAGCATTAATTTTTTAAAAAATAAAAATCAGTTTTCAGCTTTTGTAGCTGCAGAGAAATTGTGGGAATGGGGCAAAACACTCTTGATATGCAGTGTCACCTTAAGTCTTTATCTCGACTCAACACTTTGTATCATGAAACCCTAGCCTGAAAGTGCTGCCTGTGGTACCAGATAATATTATCATTTATTTATTATGTTACTTCATCTTACATCTTTTTGTAACCATTTGGCAGGGATGAGGGTTTTGTCTCCGTTTTAGGTGTCTTCTTTGGGTTTGGGGTTGGGTTTTTTACCAGCACCTAATAGAGCCCTGATCCAGACTTGGCTTCCAGGTACTAGGATAATATGGGTAGTAATAATGCCTGCTGCTAAAAAATTTCTACCTTATTTCATTTGCATTTGTTTGCCTTCAGCTTCCAGTCATTGATTCCTGTTACGCCTTCTCTGGTGGATTAAAGAGCTCTTTAGGACTCACTATTTTCTCCCCAGGAAAGTGCTTTTACCCTATAATCAAGTTACTTCTCAGTGCTATTTTTTTGTTGTTGTTTGTTTGTTTTAAGAAAAAGCTAAACAGATTGAGCTTTTTAGGGTTCTCATTATTTATTCATATTCCTGGATGATTTTTGTGGCTCTTTTCTATCCATAAAACTATATGTTACTAATCACATATACAGCAGTAAAATTACTTCTCTAGGTACACTCGTGTTAGTATGGTTAGAAATTGATGTTTTTGCAAGGTCAGCTAAAAAAACCTCTACCTAATATGACTTCTACATATCTGAGTGTAGTTATTAGACGACAGGAAAGGTTGGATGATTTAAAAAACATTTAAATGTTTTTAAGTGATCACAAATCAGCAAGAGTGGGTGTGCAGGAGGGATGCCAAAGTATTTATGTTGAGGTTTTTAAGGAGCTAGAAGTGAAAATAAAAATAATAATTTTCATTTTAAAGCAATAATAATACATTAAAACTTAAGTGCTGTGTTTAGCATAGTAATACATTCTTGCAGAAATTTTGTAGGATTGGATGAGAAATGTTTGTTATTAACATACTGTTGTGGGCCACTGGAAACAGAGACTGTGAGTGGATGTGAATATACATATCCCTTACATCCATTTAATCCTATAAGTAGCCATTTGCTCATATTTGGAAATCCAATGTGACCTGTTATGCTGTAATAGAAGAAATAACATAGTATTAAGAATTCCTTTTGTTATAGAAGTTGTCACTATTGAGTCATATAAAAGTTCAAACAATCAAAATTTGCAGCTTCAAAGAGGCTCTTGAAAGTTTCACTGCTTCAGTATTTCTTTCCAAAGGGGTGGCTGTTTATTTTGATTTGCATCCATACTTTGGGACAAGGTTAAGTTAAATTTACACGAAGGAGACTAATCAGATGCCTGTCTCGTCAAAACATCTCAGCCTGCCCAATGACTTTCATACATATCAGCATCTGAATTGAATCTGCACTCCCAGTCCCACACTTTTCCTTCCTGGAAACCATCAGACTTTCATTAAATTCAGCTTCAGACCATTTAAACTCCCAGTGCTGCGCATTAGTTTAATGCAAGTTTGTCTGATGTTGTGTCTGACAAAACTTTGAGGTCATCACGTTGACTTTCTGTGCAAACTGACTTTAGTTTGGATTTTGCAAAGAGTGTGTCTTTCCATTGTGGCAGCATTCCCTCTGTGAAATTCAGGGCATATTCTTCAAGGGTCTTAATTTGTTTCAGCAAAATTAAAGTTCAGGGGAACATGGTAAATGAGGAAGAAATGAGATTTAAAGTAATGCAAAAGATTTAGAATCCTCTAAAACATGTGGAAAAGAAATAAAGGCAAAGAAGAACTGAATAGAAAGCCAAATGGCCTCTAGTTAAGAAAGTACTAAGCTAAATAGATTCAGACCACAAGTTTGTGTGTGTTACTGAAAAAATGATTATTAAGATTTTGGTAACACTGGGTAACTTTGGGTAGAAGTTGTCTCCCTGCAATGATGAGCTCACAAAGCCTTTTTCAAAACAACTACCTGCTGTTGGAAAAGATGAGAGAAGTGGGCATTCCCTTGAATACTTTTTGGTATCACAAGCTTAGACAATATAAAATATGTGATTTCTTACACCCTAGGTTGCCTCAGTTTCTTCTCCTGTGTCTCAGAAATCCAGGAACAGAACCACTAAATAACAGGTGATGACATCATTAGGACAGAAGATGGTAGAAGAAACAGGATGATTATGATAGAAGCTGGGGACTGTCTCCATGAGAAGGCCAGCATGACTCCATTTCTCAGAACAGCCCTTTAGGAGGTGATCCTCCTTTCTGAACCAGTAATAAATTGCTGTGGCTGCATGCAATGGTAGGTGTTTGACCAATGCAGAGTAGTATATACTGGAAAATGGTTTTGGAAGTGAGGGGAGGGGGATCTGGCTAGAAAATTCCCAATATTTTCCCAATAAGTAATCCTACTGATGACTATTTGGTGAGCAGGTTCAGCTGCCAGAATGCATTTTTCAGCTTATTTGCTCAGGAGCGTGGACAAAAAAGAGAAGAAAAAGGGGACAGAAAGGAGAGATGGATAGAGAGCAGCAGTTTTTTGAGGCTGCTTCTGCTCTCCCAGGATATGTTCTTTACCCTCCCCAGTGAGTGGTATATGCTGATAACTTGTAGTACTTGTAATCTTCCTTGAGCACTGTGTCTCCTTGGGAAGTTAGCGAGTTTACAAAGCTCCCGAGTATGTGGACAACTCCTCAAATGAATGAGAGCCACTCCTTTGTGTTGAAAGGGATGAGACAGACACTACTCAGTGACACCCATGTACACTTGGCTGAATTCAGCAAAAGGGTAAGACTGTCCTGCCCAACTCTGCAAGTTCCCTTTTTGAAGTTGAGAGCAAATGGTTGTTTCCTCCAGCAGTTCCTGTAACTGCTTGTGTGCAGTCTGCATCACAGTGGGTCCTGGGTAGTTACTGGATAATGTGATGTGTGCTGCACCCTGTTTCTTTGGATATCAATGTGACATAAATTCACATTATTAGTTTGTGGAAATAAGACTGTGCTAGGGTTTCTAATATCAGAGACCATGTTGGCATTAAGGTGTTGTGTTCATATCCAGAAGGAGATGGTTTAGTTTGTGTTGCAGTCCTGTATAAAAGATCAGAGTGCAGGTCATGTGATGTTTATATATTGGGTATTTTCAGAAAACATGTAGGTAAGGGAATGGCAGCTCTGTCCCAGCACTATACCTAGCTCTAGGAATCTTTGCAGTTTTACATGGAGCATTGAGGTCTGTCTAAAGAAGTCCTGGCTGTGAGAGAGTTTATCTTTTTGAATCATCTGGGCTGGATAAAATAAGAAGGAAGGGAATCTCATGTGTTTTTCATCCTCTTAGGCCTGTTTGGATTCTGCCTGTTGAGGTGTAGAAGTCTAACAGTGGTGTCAGCATCAGAAGCTTACCTGTCTCTAGTCTGGAGTGAGGGAGACTGAGTACTAACACCTTTAGAGAAGTGCCTGTGAAGATGGACAGCAGCATTTTGGATTTATTAGAAGCGGCTGATAACTCTTATCTCAGTGGAAGGTTTGAGTGTACAATACATAAATGATCTGGAGATTTTGGAGGGGATTGACTATTTGATGCTGTGTTTCCTGAAAGTTGAAGACATAAGTGGATGTTGCACTGCATGTTGTGTTCTCAGCAAAGCAAGCATCTCAGCAGGTCAGCGATTTCAGAAATAGTGCAGTCCTGAAAGAACGCTTTTTGAACTCCTTTTTGCTGTTGAAGCTGAATACAGTTCCATCTGTCTGTAACTGCACATTGAGAGCTTCACAGAAGCACTTAAAGTTATGTACTTATGCATAAGATGCTAAAGGAATCATATTTCATAGGAGTAGGTCTGTTAACCTTACCATAAAATGGTTACTTTCTATACACATACTCACTGTAAAAAGTGTTCATGGTACACTGATTATCAGAGGAAGAGTCCATACTGATGTATCTTCACCATCTTTTTGAGCTGAAAAGTGTGGGTATTTGCTTTTGCTATGAAAATCTGTTTGCTTGGATACTTTGCCATACATCTGTTAATTCCACAAAAAAATCTACAAATTTTCATGTTACCCATTTTGTGGATAAAAGCAGTGTGTAAGTACTGACCCTGATTTAAGAATGTATGAGCTCTAGAAAGGATGGAATTGTCTTCAGGGCTCACATGTCAACAAAAATCAGCTGATTCACAGGTGAAGCTTGGTGAGGAAGATGCTGCAGCAGCCCCAGTGCCATCCCTGCTCCCTGCCTGCCTCTCCCAGGCCACTGCTTTTAGTCAGCTGAATTACCTTGCCTGTCTGCCACTGCTCCACAGTTCCCACTTGCACACCTGGGTCAGCCAGCCACTCATCCGTGGGGAAGGACAAACAGCCACCTGAACCCCTGCTCACTGAGAGGAGAGGGACAGCAACATACGCAGATTACTTGGCACAGTGTGAGCAAATCCAGACAGAAAGGTAAAGCAGAGCAGGTTCCAGGCACTGGTACTGTTTGCAGACATGCTGAGTCTCATTCCTTTGAACTGAGTCTTTCTCTTCCAGAAATGGTTTTAAAGAAATTTTTAAAGTGTATCTCCTGATGAGTTCAGATAAGACACCAGAGGAAAAGATTGGCTGCAAGTCTGCATCTACTAAGCAACTGAGAATTGTGTTCATCTGAGCTGTGCACAGGCTGGCCCTACAGACTCAGGAAAAGGGAAAATACGGCCAGGGCTTTTTTCAAATACACTGTGAAAACCCTGCCCGCTGTAGGGATAGAAGTGTTCAAAAGCAGCAGTGACAATCTACATTATCAGCAGCTCCATCAGAAGTGCATGTGCCCAGGTGCCCTGCATCCACAGATGTTTTGCTCTCGTTTTGAGCTGAAAATGTAACTTTTGTGTTCAGAAAAGGCTTTCAGATCTTGTTAAAAATAGCCTAATAGTAGCTTTGGATTTGACTGAAAAGCTAGTTGTTACTATGCCATTTTCACTGTTATAGTCCAGTAATTTTGACCCAAAGAAACAGATCTCATTCCTTGGGAGGGAGGACAGAGTGACAAAATCTGGTGGTCCCGTGATGACAGTGAATCTCTTCATTGACAAAGCAAGCTATGAAATCATCTGCTTTCCTGGCAAATCCCACTGGGGGGTAAGCAGTGTCCTTCACACACATTTTGCAGGAGAAGATGGGGCCACGGGAGAACCACATTCTTGCCCCACGGGAAGTACACTGACCCACACCCTGTGACTTCTGGAATTGATGAAGTGTGTTTTCCTACCTCTGTCAGCAACCACTAAAGTGGGCAGAAGCTTTCTAAGGTTCTTTATATACTGAGACTTCATCAAAAATTCTGCTGGAGTAGTGTCACCAATGTGTTTCAGTTGTTTTGGGAATGGGGGAGAAGGAGATCTCTGCATCTGTCTCTCAGTCAGGCTCCACTGTCAGCCAGGTAGTCTGTACTTGCTGAAATTCTCCATCCTTGTTTGTGTTTGCTAGAAGTTTTTGATTGTGAGCTATGTGCAGGATGATAGGAAGTGAGAGGAAAATTTTAATGAAACTTTTTTCCATCATTCAGTTGGAACTTTTCTGTTCCTACTCAGCAATACATTGTTAAGAACAGTTCTGCCTTTGGAGAGGCCTTCCTCTGTTACCTCAGAGGTAAAAGAAAACTGGAGAACAAAAGGACGCTTTAAAAAAAGTTTGATAATGTACAGCTGATATTTCCATTCAAGTTCAGCTTGCCTTGGAAAAGGAATTGAACCAAAAGGCTCCTTACAAACATTTGTACTAATTTCCAAGTGAGTAGCTACAAAAAGTATCCTAAAAACTGAATATTTGAAAACATATCTAATAGAAATCTTAGTTTTACTCTTGCTTTGTAATATGACATCCAATCTGTGTGTTTTTTCCTAAAGTACACCCTAGTTTGCAAAACGCCAAAATTACTAAACAGGATTTTGAAACTTCCTCTGCAGCTACATACTTTTTTTCTTGGAGCAGTCATACTGGGCTGTTGTGACCCAAATGTTCTGTGGACAAAGCTTAGATGCAAGAAGTCAAAAGTGTTTTGTGTTATCCCAGTGATCTCAGTGACTGCACCTGTCTAGTGGAGTGTAATTTAAAACAGATTCGAACTCCAATGAGGTTTGCAGAAGTTTGTGAAGTATCAGAAGGGATGTGGCACAGCATGAACAAGAGAAGAAACATCTATTGCTTCCGTAAAAAATGCTACTGTCTGCAATTGATGAGTAAATTCTTTCGTATTTCTGACATCAAGGGTTGCAGAAGAAACCCACTGGAATATTCAAACCTGTACAGGCCTGAGGATACAACTAGCAGAGGTGAAGGGAAACCCTTAAAGGAGTATGTCACGTAATCAAGTTCTCCTGACTTGCCTTTTACTGAAGTGTCAGCTCTAGACAACAGCAAGAAATAAAACCATTCCCTTGCCTTCCTTTCAGGTCAGGTTTTCACAGAGAAACCTTAAAGAAGTTCAGTATGTGCATAGCTATCAGCTTCTGCACACTAGACCACATAAATACGAGTGATTTTTACAGTTTTCTTCTGTTCCAAATAAAGGTTTAAACTTTGGGATGCAAATAAGAAAAAAACCTCAAACCACAAACAAAAACTTTTCTTGGGACAGAAATGCTGGTGCTCCTTACTATTCATGTATTTTTGTGTGATTTCAGGTAGCAGAATCACTGTCTTCATATGTCCACCAGCACTTCTGCATAAATGAGGCAGTTTTAGAATTAGGGACGTTATTTAGAAGGATCTTTGACTTCCATGAAGCACCATGCCATTGCTTGTGTGTCAGACCACAGGCCCTTCCAAAACTTCATGGGCAGATTTTGAGAGAGCGTGATAATTTAATCAGTTATCAGCTATTTACACTCGAATATTTGTGACCAATGTACACCTCTCTTCACTCAAGTTTGTGTTACAACAGCAAGTGGGCTGACACTGCTTTCGGGGGAGAGCAATGGATTTTTGGATTTTTCACAGCAGCGCTCCTCCCAGCATTGTTTGCACCAATAAAGTAGATGTAAAGGATAAATCTGATGTTCAGGGGTATTTCTCCTGTCCGCTCGTCCTATACAGCTGCCTGGTGCGGTGCAAGTGACAGTAAAAAAGCAGGGACAGGAGCAGCAGCGA
>JAHLSL010000023.1:8157056-8203572 GCA_025920805.1 Petroica traversi
CCGAGCCCCGGCCCGGCCGAGCGGCTCCACGGCCCGCAGGAGCGGCTCCTGCTGCTCAGCCCTCTTGTTTACTTGATAGAAACTTCAAACCGGACGTGTTTAGTCACAGAGCAGAAATCTGTTTCTGTCTATCCGCCAAACCGATAGGAAATGCAGCTTCTGTGGCAATACGGGCAGGCACTGCCTGCCCCCTTTTTTTTCCCTTTCACGCTTTTTTTTTTTTTTCTTCTTTTAATTCGCACTGGAAAGCAGAGCTTGTCAGGGTGCAAGTGACTTTTTCCAGGGAGCTATAAAGAAATACTCTGAATGTCTGACTTGGGTGTGAAAGTTCCAGGAAGGTATTTTTCAGTCCCTGAAAGTGTCAGAGAGGGCTCTTGCTGAGTGCAGCTCTGCTGGCCGTACGTAAATGTTGTGCTTCTCCCTGTGTAGGCTATTACATATTTGACCAAGTGAGCTGTTTCGTTTCTGTATTTCAGGATATACCTGCAAAGAGTAGGCTTTTGCAATACACGTGAAGAAGAGTCAAAACATATGGCATAGAAAATAATAAAAAATATATATTTTGTAAATAAGCACCCAGGGCCTATAGGGGAAGAGGTGGAAACATGGGCTTTAAAAAGGAAAGAAATGGGTAATCCAGAAGGCCACTGAGACAGGATACTTGGGTACTTTTCCCCTCCTTTCAATAGTTCATTCTTCCTGGGCATGTGATTAATACACCAGTAATAATTGTGGTGTGTGGTCTACACTGCAGTACTTGCCTTCAGATTGCTTGGAGGGATAGTTCCTGTTTGCAGGAGACCAGAAGTGCACGTTTTGAAGGCCCTTTGAGATTTCAGGTTGCTTGCACCCAGGTCACCTCAGACAGGGATGACAGAAATCTTCAGTAAGTTTTCCAGAAGGGAATCTTCTTCCCTTTGTGTGATTTCAGAATACTGCTCCAGCAGGTCTAGTGTGACATGATCCTTGCTTGTGGCTTATTTCCTGCCTTGGTTTGTTGAAAGTACAAGTCTTAAAGGTGTCTCATTTGCTCTGTTACAGAAAATCAGCAAAAATGGGTAAAGGAGATCCTAAGAAGCCGAGAGGTAAAATGTCTTCATACGCCTTCTTTGTGCAAACCTGTCGGGAGGAGCACAAGAAGAAACATCCAGATGCATCAGTGAACTTCTCAGAGTTCTCAAAAAAATGCTCAGAACGATGGAAGGTAGGAATAGCTGCTTTAAAAAAGCCCACAAAACCTTAAATGACTGCTTTGTGTGCAATACTATTCAAGATCCTAAATTATTTGTGTAGAAATAGAGGTTTTTGGTAAGTATGAAGTACAGTTGTAAGATAAGTGGTACCTATCCATTGTCCTTGTCTAAACTTTAGCTTCCCCAACAGAAATGGTGGAATGGACTCTGGCACGTTTTTGAATGTTAAAATACTGTTTTGATCATTATGTGTCCCTTCTGAGGTATTCTGTGATTTCAATTGCCTTCCAGACTATGTCTTCTAAGGAGAAAGGGAAGTTTGAAGATATGGCAAAGGCTGACAAGCTTCGTTATGAAAAAGAAATGAAAAACTATGTACCACCTAAGGGGGAAACAAAAAAGAAGTTCAAGGATCCAAATGCACCGAAGAGGCCTCCGTGAGTAGATTCCTTGCTTTAGGTTGCCTTGTTCAGGATCATCACACTGGTGTGTATCTATAAAATGATTATTTTATCCAGGAGCTTCAGAAATACAAGACTATGTGGTTTTCCTCACCAGTGGTATAAAGATAAGTGGAGATTTTAGTTACGGATGCTAAGCTTTTATTTTCAGGCAGGCTGTCCCACTATCAAAGTTGAAGTAAGGGCAACCTTTAAAAGTAGATGCAAAAATAGACTGTGTGATTCTGACTGATTTTTCTAATTTCTCTTAGGAGGGTAATTCAGTGTAATATGGCAGTGAAGTACTGCAGGCCCTGCTCTCACGTGTTGGCTTGAGCAGGACTTTTGATTGTCAGTCAGTTTAAAATTGGAGGCTTTTGCACAGAACAGGTTAGAGAGGTGACCTTGCTCAAAACCAGCTTGGAAAATCAAAACTTAGGTGCAGCATAATGATAGCTGGCTTCAAGTTCATCTCCTGCTAGACACCAATACCTTATTGTGTGTGTTTTAAACTGAGCTAATGCTGAAAGGGGCAGGGAGGTTCCTTTACAAGCTCATGCTCTTACTTGTGCTGGTGCTGTTGTGTGGAAGTCCTACTTTCATAAGAAATATTGCAGCCTCCTACCTCTGACAGTTCCGACATTTGCTGCCAGTCTCATTTACTTCTTCTAATTTCTAAAACTTCTCTTTGAGTCTGGTATATAAAATATGCCTATCTGGTGATCCTGCCAAAAATGGAACCAGATGTGCAGCATTACTTAAGACACAAGGGTGTGTTGAGTTTGCAAAGTGGCTCCTTCAGTTCTGGTACCTTCCATTGTGATCCGTGTCTGTCTCACTTTTCGGTGCCTTTTCCAAAATGCTCTTAAGAAACAGTAACAGAGGTCACAAAAGTAGCCAAGTCTAAAAGGTAAATAATCTTCCCATGTTTTTCCTCTGTAGTTCGGCTTTTTTCTTGTTTTGCTCTGAGTTTCGTCCAAAAATCAAAGGAGAACATCCCGGTCTGTCCATTGGAGATGTGGCAAAGAAGCTGGGAGAGATGTGGAACAACACCGCTGCAGATGATAAACAGCCTTATGAGAAGAAGGCTGCCAAGCTGAAGGAGAAGTATGAAAAGGTAACACTGACATTTAGGGAGGTGCTTTGGGGAGCTCAAGCTTCAGTTTAGATGATTTTTTTCCTTACTGTGTACTCTGATACCTGATGTTGCAGATTATAATATGCTAATGATGTAATTCATTATACTGAAAAACGTTGCATACAGGGGCAGATGGTTCATTGTCATAACACTAAGCTGGAGTCCTTTACCTCAAACTGTTTGCATTTGTCTAAGTTTGGGCTGTCACTGGTGCTTTAATAAATCCTATGGGTTCTGTATCATTACTAAATCCATAGGCCAGAGTAGAATTTGAGTTGAGTTGGTAGCAGTAAATAATGCTGGTAAGAAATTAATTGGTTCTCCCTAATTTTGGACATACTGGTGAGCATCCCTGAATATTAGGATAATTGATATAAAAAGATGATTTTTGAAATTTATTCTTGGGATAATGATAAAACACTAAGGAGATGCTAGTTCTAGGCATGTGTTTTTCCTACTTTGTGTCCATCTCCTTTCTAGTAATGAAGTTGGTTAATTATGCATATGAAGCAGCTTGTTGTACAATTTTTTAAATTATTAAGGCTAAACCCTGCCATCATAATTAGAGTTGTAGAATTCTGTTGTGCACACAGGATTGGGCTGCACGTGGCTTTATTTCTAGAAGCAGGTTCCCATCCCAGTATGTGGAAGGCAAGGGAAGAAGAGGAGGGATGGGATGCACGTTGGCATCCCCTGATGATGCTTCACAAGGGGTCACCTAGAGCTGACACTCAGCACCTGTGGCCATTGTGTGCTGTCACCTTCCTCTGGGTGTTTCTCCTGCTGGCAAACAAACTCACTTCAAAAGTTGTGCACTGCAGTGTGCAAGGTGGAACACTGGAGCCCTGTTGATGTGCCAGAGAGGAGTTGCAGGTCTAGGAGCTCTCCCACCTGGTGCTTTCTGTGCAGCTCCATGGTAGTTGCTTGTACACACAGCCAAGGCAACTCAGATGGTTTTTTAAATGATAGAATTATTAATCTTTATTCACAGGTATTATTTTAATTTTCAGTAGTAATGTCTTTATTTCATATTAGATGTGAGGTTTTAAGGTGTAGTAATCTTCAGTGTTTCACTGCTTGGCCTTTGACTCAGTGGGTATCATATCTTCTCAGAATTCCCTGCTAAGCTTTAAGGGAGTCTGAGTGAACAGTAAGATTAGTGGTGTTTATTGGGTGGGGAATATTTGAAGATTTGGACCATCTGTGTAGATGTGTTGTTTTTCTGTGGTTGATGTGTGTGAAGCTTTGTAGATCAGTTCTCCTACCTAATTGTTTTACTGTTTTGGCACGAAGTTGGGAAGTCTTAACTGCTTTTATGACTGTGCCTTCCAGGTACAGTTTTGACTTCCCTGTAACAGGAACTGAATTTTGTGCGTTTCGAACGACTAGAATAAATTTATTGCATGCAGAAGGTGGCACTGTCTACCCTTTAATCAAGTTCTTATACCTTTTATTTTGTAAACTTCTTTAGGCAGAGTTCAGTCTAACCACTCTCTGTCAAGGCATAACATTGCAGCTGTTAGGTTGGGTCATTCTGATGTGTTCTGGGTGGCTGATCACAGTTTTGTGCCTCAGACAAGGATTTTCCTGTGCTCTTCTCTGGGCACTGTAGAAGGTAGGGCTGGAAAGGGACCTTAAGAGGTCTCCCTACTTCATTTCCTTATGGGATAGAGGGCTCAGCTGTGCCTTTACCATCAGCAGCTTTCCCAGCCTGTTCCTAAAATCCTGACAGTGGAGATGCCTCACAGCCATAAGCAGAGTGCTGTAGCATGCCAGTTTAATTCCTGTGTTAGAGGTCTCCCCTTTCTTTGGCTTCACCTGGGAGCTGAAGCCACAGCTCCTGGTCCTGCCCCAGTGGCTGTGCAGGAAGGGCAGGTGCCTGGGTGGCTCTGTGGAGGTTGCTCAGACCCCTTGGCTGGTTCAGTCTGTGAGAGATTCTTCCTGCTTTTCTTCTCCAAGGATATTGCTGCATACCGGGCCAAAGGGAAGGTTGATGGAGGCAAAAAAGTAGTTGCCAAGGCCGAGAAGAGCAAGAAGAAGAAGGAAGAGGAGGAGGATGAGGACGAAGATGAAGAGGATGAAGATGATGAAGAGGAGGAAGAAGAGGAGGACGAAGATGATGATGATGATGAATAAGTCTCTTTTAGAGAAATTTCTTTCTTGTCTATAAAGCATTTAACCCCCCTGTACACAACTCACTCCTTTTAAAGAAAAAAAAATTGAAATGTAAGGCTGTGTAAGATTTGTTTTTAAACTGTACAGTGTCTCTTTTTTTGTATAGTTAACACACTACCGAATGTGTCTTTAGATAGCCCTGTCCTTAGTGGTATTTCAATGGCCACTAACCTTGCCTGGTACAGTGTGGGGGTTGTAAATTGGCATGGGAGTTATAAAGCAGGTTCTTGTTGGTGCACAGCACAAATTTAGTTATATTTGGGGATGTAGTTCATTTCTCATCTTCAGTTGTCTCTGATGCATCATAAAAATAATTGTTGTTCTGTTAACTGAATACCACTCTGTAATTGCAAAAAGGAAGAAAAAAAGTTGCAGCTGTTTTGTTGACATTCTGAATGCTTCGAAGTAAATACAATTTTTTTTATTAGTATTGTTGTCCTTTTAATAGGTGCCCTTGAGAATCATACTTTTTCTTTTCTCTTTTTTTTTTGTTTTTTTTTTTTCTTTTGAGGGGAACTCATCTTTTGCTTTATTGAATGCCCGTATGGGATCACGGGAATATTACCGTTTTCATCTTTCATATAACCAGCTGATAAACAAAGCTTTGATCTGCATACCCTGCATTATCATGATAGGGTAAGGAAAGAAATATATAGGCATATGATGAAAATATTCTTCCATAACTGGAAACAACAAAAAAATTCAATCTCAGCAAATGGATACTTGTTTGGATTTTTGTGAAATGTAATATTCTATTGAGTTGCATGAGTTTACCAGTCTTGGAGAGTTGAGAAGTATAGAGTTCAATTTTACAGAAACTAAATACTTTGGGGGGTGGGGAGGGAGGGAATGTTAAATTTTGTCCTAGAAGGACCCATAGGAAGAGTGTATGTCCATCTGGTGTAGAGAAATTTACACGTGTGACTCTGTTACCATGTAATGGAAGTTATATTTGTAAATCTCTGAACACCTGGGAGCGATGAGCGTACCTAAAATGTGTAAAGTTAAAAGCATGAAATGACCATATTATTTTTTGGTGACAGGTCTGGTGATGGCCATGGGCTTTATACCATGAGACTCCTGGTAGCAAAGGGCCCACAAGAAATGATTTTTCTTTCTAAGATTTCTATAAATGGTACCATTATTATTTGTTAAATCTATGTAAATTCATATTTGTATTCTTGAAATTCTAGTTTTAGCCCTTTAAACAAAGTTGTATATTGTCTCAAATTGAAAATGAGATAAGATGTATTTTTCCTGTTAGGTTTTATACCGCACTCTTGATGTTTGCCCATTTTTAAGTTAAATATAGTTGTATGGAAAAGTACATTTTATTAAATTTTGCATTAAAAAGTTAAATGTTTATGGTATACCAACAATGTCTAATTTGGTCAAATACAGTTCTCTTCCAAAACCAAAGCTAAGGGGTTTTTTGCATATTTAGTAAAACTTCAAGTGCTGGCAGCTGTAACTATTTTCACATATACCTGCTTACCAGTTTGGGGGACAATTCGGCAATTTTGTGGTTACAAAATTATGGTTCTCTTAAGTGCCAGTGTTTAAAAACAAACAAACAAAAAGCATTCTTGTAATTTTACACGCTTTTGTGATGGAGTATTGTTTTGTTATACAATTTTGACTTTCAGATTCTTATTTCAATTTGCATTTATGTATAACTTCAGGAGAAATATTGAACATCTGAAATCCTGGATGATACTAATAAACTAATAATTGCAGAGGTTTTAAATACTTAGTTAAATGGCTCACTTAATACCCTAAGGATTTGGGGGTTTCTGTGTGTGTTGGTGTTCTCAGATATGTACATCCCTGCTTTGTGTTTCAAGCAGAAGAACGATGCTGTTTGCAAGGTCTCGATACAGAAAGTGTAGGACAGACAGACTTTTTTTTGTCTCCTTGAACTGGATATTACACATTCAAATGCTCGTAACTGATGACAAATAAATTTTCTGTGCTGAAGGGTTTTTTTGTTTCCCCCGGTCATCAGAGGAAAGTAGACACGTTTCTTGTTCTTGGAACAAGCACACTTAATGAGATCCCCCTAATCTTGTGCCTTTGTTCTCGGTGCTTGATGTTGACAGAAGTAACCTAGAGGATTCAGCTGAGCTGAAAATGTGAGTAGTGAGTGCTCCCCTGGCAGCCAGGCACGGCCTTGGCCCTGCCTTTGGCTTTAGCACAGTGGTAACAAACAGAGAGTGCTGGAGGCTGAGCAGGGTAGGTGATGTGATTATCAATGCTCCTTGCTGAGGAGCAGAACCCCCTGTGTGTCACTGCAGGGGCCAGTGCTGGGTGGGAGATGCACCAAAGCTTCCCCAGCTCTCCAGGCCATGGTTTTCTCAGGAGCACGTGGTGTGTTCCTGTAATTTGGCTGAGTTGGTGTGTGGATGTTGGGACCGAAGCCTTTACTCGTGTCTGCTGTAAAACTGCTTTGGAACGGTGCAAGTGTTCTTTGGAGAAGAGGAATACCACAGGAAGATCGAGTCCCCTTTCTAAAGAAGAGCTGCTGAGGGTTGTTGCTGGGAAGGACCTCCCTGTTCTGTGTTCCCGTGCAAGCTCCAGCAGTTAAATGATCTGGTCAGAACTGAGGCTCTGCACTTAGGTCAGGCTTGACCGCTCCAAGATGACTTGATGCGAGGTCAGTTACTGCTGACACTTCAGCTGGAATCTGCCTCCCCTTGATCTTTGGAAGTGGGTGCTTGCTGTAGGAGAGGAATAATGAGAGGTGAAATTGGAACTGTTCGGGTAGTGGCTCCCTACAAGGGAACTGACAGCATTGGCATCACTATCAAAAAGCATCTCCTAGGGCTTTAGCCTTCACATAAATGCTTGTTGTGATGTAAAGAAAAGGCTTTTCCTGTCCTAAACAACAACAAAAAATTGATTGGTCTGGAGAGATCTTGAATTGCTGGTATGTGGGAGTTACGATCCCTTGAATGCCAAATGAAGCCAGGCTGATTTTTATGGTTGTTTATCTCAAGGTGGTCCTGAAAGAATCTGCAGTTGCAGCCACCCAGATATGCTGGATATGCTCTGTAATTTGGGGCTGATTTAACTAAATTTATGGACAGCGTTCATCCCTTCTGCTGAGCTTTCAGTGATCACACCAGCTCTAGCAAAAAGCTGAGCTTATTTAACAAAATGTTTCTGTCCAGGCAAACAGGCCCCTGGAAACCTGAACTAAAGGGTGTGAAGTGGCTGATTTCTGCAGCTTAATTAGGGCGCTGCTGACACTGAGCCTCTTTACAGCTGCTTTTATCACTGTAACCAGCCCATCTCGAAGGAGAAAAGGCTGAGTAATAGCTGGGTCTAGGCTTGCTAGAAAGTGAGAAGATGGATTTGAGTGACCCCTCCTGAAGAGGAGACAGGCAGACTGCAGCCACAGCATTAGGTTCTCTAGATGGGTGACAGGCCGAGCTTGGAAAAAACCTCTCCTAATTCTTGCTAGCCTAAGGGTTAGACCTGCTAGTTAGAATAAACATTCCCATTCTGCCTTCCCAGCTATGCCTGACAGGAGATTAAAGGAATAAAGGCAATGTGCTGCGTTGGGTTATAATGAGTTATTCAATGCAGAGTCTGTAACGGAGACGTGGCAAAATACAAAGATAGTGTTTAATACAAGAGACGATGAATTTTCACCATTTCCAGGCTTGCCAGTGGCAGCTGACCAGCTACAGGCTTTTAGGACTTAAATGTACTCGTTTTATTAATAACAGTAAAGTGCCAAATATTTTCAAACATTGCTTCATTCTATTCTTTAGTTTATGAGTCTGTAGTTGAATGCAGTTCACATCTTTTTTGGGGTGCTTTAGCAAGAAATAACAGTGATATTTGCCTTTGGCAGGCTGCAGCAGACATTGTTTTAGCACCTGAAATACATTCAGGGACGTTTTGCAAACATGCTAAGTCCAATGGAGTGCCTAAATGTGGGTGTGTATGGATAAACTTTTCCCCTGGCTTTGCTACTGGATTGCACCCTACATCTGAAAACCGCTTTGAGGTGGTGCTAATTTAGCCTAGAATAGATCCACTTGAAATTAACACCAGCCTTTATTCCAAAACAATGTACTTGCAGACAAGCTGTCAGACTCTATTCCAATGTTTGAGTAAGAAAAAGCAGTAAAAGTAAATTTCATGGAGTTTTTTATCATTTTGCTGAAGTTGTCTTGTATTTTTATTTGTATATGTTGTGTGTGCCCTGGCTTTTCTTTTGACAGCACTTCAAGCTGAAAAACAAAGATGGATTTTTTTTTTTCCCCAGTGAATTTATTATGAAGAATGAAGGTCAGATTCCTCTTACGGCTGCTTTGTGCTGCTGAAAAATACAGTGTGGCTTCTGCTTCGAGAGCACCTAATTTTGAAATCCATCTTGCTGAAGCAATTGCTATTAGAGGTGACCCGCAAGAGAGACGAGCCTTCCCTTTGCCACTCTGTGATGGAATAAAAGACTTGAGCGATAAATTAGCTTAGTCTACCTGTTTGCCACATCAGAAGCTCCAGCCTTCCCTGCAGCAGGACTGCTCCAGATCAAGCTAAGCAGCAAGAGGCAGAGCAGCACAGAGCAAGGACAGACAGGCAAATGTGGGGGTTTTTAACTACACCTTTTAAAATTTTGCTTCTATTGTTAAAAAGTGTTTGACTTAAATGACGCTCATTTTGGCACAGAGGAAGTTTATCCACGTGCTTCCAGCAGCCTTTCACCTATTAAGGCAGCAAAAGCTCGATTCATGTATTTCTGACCTCCCAAAAGTTCCTCAGTAAAAACAGGAAAGACCAAGCACTACAGCTTGAATGCCTGGAAAGGACCCATCTCCCTGCACATCTTACAGCAGCAAGAGGTCACCATTTAAATGCTTTTTCCAAGAAGCCATTCAAAAAATCAGGCTTACGGAGGGGAAACCAAGGATGTTTGCTGCTGTGTTTGGCGGGGGCATTTGTTACCAAGAATAAAAACAGTTTTGAAGAAAGGTCTGGGAAGACATCCCTGACCTCTCCCGCTCCTTCCCAAACTGAAATGTAAGAAAACAATGAAAATAATACCTTTATGGCAAAAAGTCTCCCTTGCCAGAATGCTGGGATGGACCACACTCGTCCTCACCCCAGCCCAGGGGAAAAATGTGCACCCCCTAAACTAACAGGGGTGTGGGTCACTGATGGCACCTGGGGGGGTCAGTCCCAGCAGCCCCTCCTTGCTGCTAGTGTTGGGGAGACCCTGAGGGTGAAAACTGCTGGGAAGAACATCAGGTCATGCCAGGGCTGGGGGCCTCACGCCTGGCTTTGAAATGTGGGTGCAGAGGGACCGTGGGGCTGTGGGCTGCACGTAGGGATGGCAGGACCTGGCCCTCGGAAGTCTCAGCCACGCATTTAAAAGTAAAATCAGGGTGCACCTTAAAAACTCAAATTTCTGTGGTGGTGCTTCCTAGAAGAGAGAACTTCCTTGCAAGACGTGCGCTGGTGAATGATTGAATAACAGTGACTCATGTTTTATGATCAGACTTGACTGTAGCGGCGCTTACGCTCGCCTCAGATTTGTTGACACACATTTCTCCTGACGCCTGCCAATGAGGAAGATGCTGAGAAGCAGCACTGTAATCCAGCAGAACTGGTGCTGGAAAACGCAGGTGAGGGCTGATCATAGCCTGAGCCTCTCGGCAGCCGAGTAGCTTTTGGGCACAGAGGGGGTGTTTTGCTGTACCAGGCACCGATGGAAAGTGCCGGTGGGTTTCTGCGCTGAGAGGCGCGGCACCCGCGTGGGCTGTCGCGGCGTTTCGCAGGACTAATCCCTCGGAACCTGCCTGGGACTGGGCTGGTCCCAGAGTCACAGCCCGGGATGTGTAAGTGGCTCCCAGTGTGAGGCTGCCACTGAACGGGACCCCTCGTTGCGCCAGCCCTGCTGTGTCCGCGACTCCTTCCAACACTGTTTCCTTCGAGGTAGAATAAGGAAGTGATCTATTTTTGGGGAGCGTTCGCACCAGATGTTCGGTGATGGCAACGCTGTCTCCATCACTGCGCTCTCTGCTTCCGCACAGGAGCGCCCGGGCTGTGCCTCCCTGTCCCTGCCCTGGTGACCCTGCCCCTTCCTCCTGCCCTGCCTGCCATCCACCGCTCCGGGAGTGAGCGAGTTCACCTCTCCCAGCTTCTGGGGGCTGGGTCTGCGCCCCCGGGTAGGACAGGAGGGTTGTCCTGCTGCCCCACCACCCCCAGGCAATCGATGCCGGTCCCGTGGAGCCAGGGGTGCTCAGGGACACCCCTAAAACCGGGAGCAGCGCTTGCCTTGCACAGACCCACAGCACAGAGGGACAAACCATAATGGTGCTGCTGTCACGGGGTGCAACATTCTCAGGATGTGCTGCTGCTGCTGCCTGGGATCGATGTCCCTGGCCTGCTGGCCTCAGCTCTCGTCTTTGAGTCCCCTGTTCCTTCTGACGTGGGTTTTTCTTTTCATCTGAATCATTCAATATGACTTTGGAGCACAATGGAGCTGTGATTTTTTTCGAAGCTGCCAGCCTGCAGGAAACAGAAGGTCTCTGAATAAAAGGGAGGCTCTTGTTACAACTTCCCTCTTATTTACTGTTCCCAGTAGCAGAGAAGTAAAAAGACAATGAATGAAATGGAGGATTAATCACGCGTAGCACTGAAATATAAACAAGGAGATTGCGCGTCCCAGAGCGCTGCTCTGAGCAGGGGCTCGTGCCCACAGCCTGCAGAAATCTCTCATCACTGAGACCTCCTGGATTTCATGGAAAAGGCCAAAAGACACAGGAGGCTCCACAGGTGGTTTTTCAAAGGTAAACTTGCAAACCGAGTATTTTACATGGACTTTTCTCTGTTCAGCGCTCTCAAAACTTGAGTTCAAGTTGATATCCCTGTGCTTAATCACAGCTCCGTGACTTTTGTGGAAGAAACTCCCCGTTTTCCTATTTTTCTGTATTAATTTTAAAACAATAAAAGTTCAGGACAACTCCTTTGTCCCACAGAAGACTTTTTAAAACGCTTCAAAAAGAACCCACTGTGCTGCACAGTGTGTAGCTCTGCTCCTAAAAGGGGAATGGGGTCATTAGCCTTGGTCCCTTTTTCACTTGCTGTAGGGTTGGTATCCAAACACCAAAGGATTACTAATCATGTTTATTTTTTTAATCAGAGATTTACCTGTATTTGATTTCCAGCTATAGACTTTGAGCATTCACGCCAGCCTTTGCAAAGGTGTTGAGCTCAGGTTAATTGGTAATAAATTAACCTTGGGAGGTTGTTTCTGTGTGGCAGATTACGTGCATGCAGTTTTTAGTGAAGCAAAACGTAGGAAAGAAAGGTGGACACAGGGATGCATAACACAATTCAAATTGCCTGAAATGCTTGTATTCAATAGTTGTTTGGTGTACCTGAATATCTGTGTCTGTCAGGTTAGTACTGTTGATTTTTTTTGGCATTGGGACAAGGCATTCAATGTGAGGGCTGAGGCGAATTGGAGTATGTAATTGTAAAACTGATAGGGAAGCTGCAGCCTATCCTTATTCAAAAGCTCCAACAAACCTCCTAACTGTTTGTTTTACAGTTCTCTTTAGAAAACATACATGAAAAACCTCGGGAAAGTTTATTTGGGCCACCTGCAATAATAAAATTGAAGTGACCCCCGTCTGAAAATAACACCATACATCTCCAAGTGAGTATAAAAAGCCAGAACATGGGATATATTTAAGCTAAAACTCACGTGTGTTAACACAAAATTTGGAGGATTATGTGAATACAAGTCTAGGTGACCAAAGAGATGGTGCTGCTTAACTAATCCTGGCTGTAACCTTCTGCCCAGGCTTTGTCTGGGCCTGGGAGCCTGGGGCAGGCACTGGGCAGGCAGGAGCCCGGCCAGAGGCTCCTCCTGGCCTTGTCTCCCTCCTCTCCCAGGGGCTTTCCAGCTTGCACTTTGTTTCACTTTCTCTTTCTGCCGTGCAGAGCTGTGCTGGGAGGTTTGCAATGCCCTCTTATCAATTATTTACACTTTTTGCATGGAATGAATAACAAAATACATATTCTTTTTAATATTAGGATTAATTTTTTTAAAACGCTACTAAAGTCGTGCTGGTGCTGCATTACACTAGTCAGTGATACTCCTTTAAATGCCCTTTCTAAATACTTTCTGAGAGGGGAATTGCATTAACCTCTCAGCTGCAGCTTCCCTGTTTACACACAGCAAAGGCACTGCCAGCCTGAACCTGCCTGGTCAGGAGCAGAAGGGTGACCCACATCATCCTGATCCCCTGGCACCTGCAGCCTCCAGGTGACTCGATTTGCCAGTGGCTCCCTGGTGAGGAAGAGGAGGTGGGGAAGAGCTGCCTAGGGTATTTGGTCATGAGTGCTTCCCAGACAGGTGCTTCTTTGCAGGCCTTTGGTTTTATCTGTTTTATGGTGATTAATAATAGAGAGCTCCTTAGCAACCCAGATAGTCTTTGGAAATCCAGGTAAAAAATTCTGGGAAGAGTTTGTGGGTTTTGTCCTTCTAACTGCTACAGCAGAGGTTGAAGGATCTCAAGTCAGGACAAGGATTTGCTACTGTGCCTTGCTTGGTGCCCTCTGGTTGCAACCTCCAGGTTTGGCAGCTCTACCACTTCCCTGGGAAGCCTGTCCCAGTGCTTGACAAAATGCTAATAAATGCTTTGCTGATTTTTTTTTCTCTTTCCCCATAACTTTCTGGTTTCAGCACACTACTAGCAGAAACTTGATAAATCTTCATAAGAAGATTCCCAAAGTTTATAGGGCTTTGCTCGCTTTTGGACTTGATTTTGACTACTCCAATAAATCACCTGGAATTTTGTAAAATCGCCATTCTACAACAGATTGAAAGAAATAGATTTTATATTGTTACAAGTTCTGAGAGTCTGTCCCTGCCAGGGTTCTCACAGGCTTTAGTCTCTCTGCCAGTACAGGACCCGTGACCAGGAACCTTAAACCTCAACCCTCAAAATTAAGGGGAATTTCTAGAAGGGAAGGTGTGTGCTCCATGTCTCACCCAGCCAGGGTGAGGAGGAGCACGGGGAGAGGGGTGCGAGTCCTGCCCCCTGCCCCAGACCCCTGTGCCTCTCTCCTGTGTCCCCCAGGGTGCTGCAAGTAAGAGGAGCTGCACGAGGTGGTGACAAGTCCCCAGCATTCCGGGTATTTGATCCGAGGAAATCGCCAGTGAGCCAGGAAATGTCAAGATTACGTCACATGCATAATCTTTTAAAGCCCTGAAAAGGAGCTTGTTAAAATCTATGTCTCTGCAGTGTGATCCCAGTTCCTTTCGTTTTTGCTTTGCTCTTCCACTTTACAGGAACAGGCTGGCAAATCCTCCCCCCCCCCCAGGTATCATTTTACTTTCCCCTCCTTTTGACTTACAGCACTTTTGTTTGCCATGGCCTTGCACCCACTGGGGCTGGAGGAGCAAATCCTCACTTTGCTGGGTCCCCAAAGGGAAGATGTTGGGATGCCCAGGGCATGTGGGGATGCCCAGCACTGGGAAAGAAGGGAGAGGGCATCCCTTCCCCTGTGTTTGCTCATCTTCCAGGTGGGTGCCCTGGGCAGCCCCACAGAGCTGCAGGGAGGTGCCCAGAGCGAAACTGCACCTCGTTATTCCACTGATTCTGCAGAACTGTTAAGGAGCATCCAGCAGAGCGTGTGACCCACACATGTTCAATTTCTTTTACAGTTTCTGTTTTGATATATGCTGGATGTGTTTTTATAAAACAAAGATTTATTGGAACCTGGAATTTTATGACTTCAAGGTTTGCTTGAGTCCAGATTGTGAGCTTCTCCTTTTGGAAGAGGAGGAGAAGGTTTAAAAGAGCCCATCTGCCTGTGGCACTTATGAAACCCTAGGCCAAGGATGACACCTTTTCCCTTAGCGTCTACTATAATGTCAAACAAAAATTTACCATCAAATATTATGCCTTCCATATGCAATGCCCTGCTGTAGATACAGATCACAGCAATTGTGTTGGGCTTCTTTCTTTCAAGTTTTTATCTGTGCCATAAGGAAGTCAGGACTCGGTGTAGGGCCCAAGGAGGAGCAGCAAGACAGGAAAAACCCAAACCATGCATAATTAATGACAATGTGCCTTCACTTGTGCTCTTGATTTTCCTTGTAAAAGCACGGCGATGCCCCTGCTGCCTGCAAGGCTGAAGAAAGCAGTGTATTTTTCAAACACAGGGCCAGTGTCAGGCAGCTCCAAGTGCTCTGGTAGGAAACAACCAGCATCCAAGGAAGCAGAGCCTGAGCCCAGCTCTCCGGTTACCACGACATAAGTAAACAAACAAGTTTATCACAAGTAATGAGGGCAGTGTGCCAGCTTCAGTTAAAATAATGAAATAAATAAAAAGAAATCAACCCCAAACCAACAAATCATTACAGCATGAGGAAAGTCCTGAATGAAATTGATTGTTCGTGCCAACGCCAGAAATATATCTTGTCATAAACTCGGGCCTCCACATCTGCTTCAGCACCAGCGGATTCTTTATAAACAGCCTCTTTAATTTTATCTAACAGCCTGTTAGCAGACATGCAGTCCAAAAATACATCTCCTTTTCTTCCTCGCACTATCCTGAGCTTGGCAGGGCACCAAACATGAGGTTCAGCTCGTAGTTCAAAAAAGCCCTTCTTTAAGCATTGACTGAGCTTGATTTAATAAAAACCCTGTCCAGCTTCCTCCGGGCAGCCCTAATGGGATGCAGAGCCCGGCGTTTCTCAGGGGCTGCTCCAGACCTGCTGTGTGTTGGCCAGTGAGATTTTTTTGTGGTGAAACAATATCGCTCTGCGGTGGAGTCGGGGAACCGGCTGGTGATCTCCTGAATGAGACATCTCCCCTGAGGGGTGCAGAGCTTCACTTTCAGCTATGCCACCTTCTGAGAATAGAAGTGAGCAGGCAGCACTGTAAAAACAAAGCTGAGCCACAGCATGGGATGTCATGGTGCCCCTGGTAGCCCCAGGGATGTTCCAGTGCCACCTCTCTCACTGGCCCTGCTGTCCCCAGGGAAAGGAGGGAAAAGCATCAAAGCCCCTAAAATGACTTCCAACCCCCAAGTTCCCCAGGATGAGGGATCTATCCATCATGTCCCAGTGTGGCACTTCCAGGTGTTTGTGGTGCTCCTGAAGGAAAGATTTGGCATTCACTGAAATAGAGGGGGTGCTGCACTGGGGCTGCTTCCCAGAGGGTAGCCCCAACACCAGAAGCAGGACAGCCACCTTCACACTTCCTGACGCTGGTGTTACCAAGAACAACACTGATTTTCTGGCTGCTGAATGCCTGGGAAAGCTGGAAGGGACATTGGCTGACTTTTCATGCCAGGACAAAGTGGCTGACGTCACCTTAGAAGATGAAACACGTTCCTGCTGTGAGGGCTGCACCAAATTACAGACCCAATTTCCCAAGAAATTAGTGCGAGAAACACCGCACAACATCACAGTCACTGCAACACAGGAACTCATTAGCTGGATAGTTGAAAATGTTAATAATTATCCCATTTGACAAACCACAGTATGGATTTCATGGCTCAGAGTTTGCTGTACTAAGGAAATATTAATGGCCTGGCATGTCATGATGTCCAGGGGAAAAGGATGTTTAGTAGTTTCTCCTCATGGCTCAGTTGTTTATTTAAATTACTTAGAAACTAAACCAGCAGCAAACATAACCACTGCTGTTGTGAGGTATGGTTAACAATAAGTAGATTTTATTTAGCATTACATCAAAGGATGAAATTGAATGAAATAAAGAAAAGGGAAGTTTCTTGAGTGGTCAGCGAGTCAGATCCTAATGCCAAGACATGGAGGAGGATCAACAGAAATCCTGCAGAGCCCATCCGATCACTTGGTCATGCTGACAGAAGTAAATGAGCAGCACAGATGTCAATGAAAGGGAACTACTGCATTTGGCAAAAGATGCTGCAGGCCTTTAGTGATGGAGGGACTTTGTTGACTGCTGTGGGGGATGCTAGTGGCAACCTGGGGTTTTTCATCACCTCCTGGGAGGGATTTTCTGACTGGTCCTTGAGTTTGTGCCTGGGAGGCTTGAGAGCCTCGTGCTGCTTGGCTGCTGGTTCTCAGCAGCACTTAACCCAACAGGGAGGGATCTGGGATTTTCTGGGGGGCTTGTGGTCCCTCCAGTCAGGTGCCAAATTTCTCTTTACAAAGAGCACAAGCATTCATCCAATGGTACCTTATTGATCTGAACTTGGTTGATGCCTTTCAGCAGAATTTCAGCTGAATATTTAAGAGAAACAGACCAAAGGCAGACAGTTGAACAGGAGAAGTGGGTTTAGCTGCCCAGCTGTGAGCTGCAGTGCCCTAGTCCTTCCTCTAATGTGCTACATCAGGGTGTAGTTCAATCCTAAATTACTGAAAATCTTGATGTTCTGTAAATCACATATCAGAAGGAATTTTATTTATACAAGCATCTACTCATTAGCAGTATCAAAATGCTGGCAATACTGTGCACGCTCTGCAGGAATTTCTGTCAGAACTACATTTCACATCTCCCTAGCATGGGCTCAGATAACCCCAGCTGAGGGGTACACATAGGTCTTCCTGCATCTCTTTTTTTTGTGCAGTCCTATGACTGGTGGGGTCAAATGGAAAAGCCACTTCTGAGTGAAGAGGCCTAGAGGGATAGGGCAGGGGAGCAGGATGTGGACAAGCACAGGCACCTCTACTCAGGTGGTGGCTCTGCCATCTTTGGACGCTTCCCAAAGCTGGCTTGAAGGAGCTCTGGAAAACCCCATCCCTCTCCAAAGTCCTTTCAGCCTTGCTTACTCCCCCTGGAGCTTGCAGGCAGTGACAGTCTGGCTCCAAGCATTCTGTGCAGGTTGCCCCTAAAAGCTCCTAAAATCTCTCTCCCAGTGAAGGCTGAAGGAGCTGATGGTGCAGTAGGAAGGAGGCTTGAAAAGGTCACACAAAGGCTGCAATTTCCAAATGAGTGTGAAAGAACTGGATGCCTTAACACCCTCCAACTTAAACACTCAGTCTTGGCTGTTAATAGAATGTGCTGTAAAACTGCATTTTCTTTACCTATTCAAGGAGAATTAGAGAGAGAGACCTCTTAATGTTAAGCAGGAGAAAACATTTTGGCTGTGAAGGCTGTTGTTTCCACACAGGAAGGTTGCTGGCAGAAAATGACAGCTTGTGGACAACCCGAGTCAGAGTGGCTGCAACAGCGAAAAAGTGGAGGAAAGGAAACAGAGCCTCAAAAACTGAGAGAGTAAATAGAGAAATAACCAGTCTGAGGCATCCATACATTTCCTGGACTCACTTCCCTCCTTTTCCGGCATTTTGCTGAGCACTAAAGCAATATTCAAGCCATTATTACATTAAGAAGTCTTTTGGCCTTTCTGCCTGCAAAAATAGTCATCACTTGTAAATTGAAGGCATCACTCTCTTATCTGGTCTGCAGCCAGAAGGGCTGGAAGCAATAGAAGAAGTGTGAACTTTCTCCTTCATCTCAGAGAACATTAACTTCAAAGCCAAGCCATAAACTTTCAGATGTAATGACTATTTGTCCAAAAGAGAAACACATCAGCTTGATCAATGAGTGAAAGGTATAAAACACAGAGGTTACATTTGCTAAACACTTGGGAAAAATGTGTGGTTGTGACTGAGTGTGTGGAGAGGGGAGTTATTACTGAGTTATTCGGGCAGGCAGGCCCAAGGGGCAGCATCAGGGTTGTTGTGGGTGCTTGTAGGTCCAGCACCGAGTGGTCTCTGTCCCAGAGGAGGCAGGAATCCCATGTCAGAATGTGCTCCAGCATGCCCTTGGGTGCAGACCTTCGTCACTGAACGGGACCTTGTGGCTGTGCTGGCAGCCACACTACTCTGCTTCTCCAATAAACTGTGCGAGAAAACATCTCTCCTTTCAGCTGCTCAAACAAAGCACTCAGGACCACCAGCACTTTCTGCTGTGTCCCTGCTCCAGCTGTGTGAATGCTGATTGAAGAAAGACCCTCCATGGGTGCACTGCCTTATCCCCTGAGCATCGCTGAGCTCCTGGGCTCGGGGTCCAGCAGTGCTAGCACAGCCAAGCAGGTGTGCTCAGAGATTTCAGACTCCTTTGGTAGGATTCCCCACATCTTTCTCTCTATTTTTAAACATGCTTTCCATTTTTCTGAGGAAAGCTCCATGGAAATAGAGAGTAAGGATGTCTTTTTTTTTCCCTCACGCCTTGCATATGAGGTATTTAGAGGGAAGAAAATTTGTATTATATGATTTTCTTCCCAAGGATAACCATTGCCTTTCCTGATAACATCTCTTCTCCCCTCACCTATTAGGGCTTACAGGAGGAGTCTGGACCCCATCCTCTCCCTGGGCATGGAGTGTGTGATCCTTGTGCAGTTCACATGGTGATGAAGGAGGGCACTTTGTAGTGTTAATCAACTATTTGGTGAAAGGGTTCTTAGAAGGAGCAATTGAGAGGACTTGTTGCTGGGCACCAGCTTTTGCTTACCAGGGCTCCAGGGCTGAGGAATGAGGTCCAGACCTGTGCAATTCCTGTCTGAGGATGGAGAGGAGGAAGTGCCAAAGTATGAAGAGAGATTTTGAAAGGTCTGTAACATCTTTTGCCAACATCTTTTTTGGATCAGTCCTGCGTGAACAAGTGAGAGCCTGGAAGAGCCATGTCATCCTTGAGGACAGCTCCATTTGGGATGGGAGGCAGAAGGTTACTCCCACTGCTAGCTCTTGAAGTCTTTACCTGCCCCTAGATGTGCCCTGGCCTCCAAGAAGGGAGTTATCTTTTCCAGACCATCCCCTCTACCCTCCTGAATTCCAAACTGAGCTCCACCCAGCATCCTGGTGAACAAGCTGTGGGGATGACCATGAAATTCTGGTGCTGGGGGTGTTGATAGGGGTTGAGATGACATTCTGGAAATGTAAAGAACAACCGTGCGCTAAATCCACGTGGCATATCACCTGCCCCACCTTGGTACCAGTGGAGACTCCAGGGACAACGGCAGGTAACAGTGGGTAGAGGTGAGGCAAGAAGAGCAACAGAAGGGCAGTTAAGTAATTTCATTTTAAGGAGCAGCTGGCTTTAACCAGGTAAAACCAGTGCAATGTCAGCAGGCTCCAGATTGAGCAGATCCCCAAGGGTGTTGGTGGAGCAGTGTTCGTCTTCCCCTGCAAAACCTCTGTTCGAGGGAGGCAGGCAGAGGCTGGGCCCCTTTTCTTGAGGAGCTGTACCTGTGCTTTGTAGGTGTGTTGTGTATTTAGGTCTGGTCTTTGCAAAGGGATCCACTATAGCAATCCCTTTTATACGCCTGGAGTCCCATTTTCTACCTCCACTGGATCATGTCCTGGGCTTCAAAGCACATGGGGAGCAGTGACCCGTTTTATTACATGGTCATAAAGCAGTGGCTCTTCTCTGCTCCTGTATGAATAATAAATAGTAGTTATATTGTTATATTTTTACATGGAGGCCTGCCGGAGGCTCTTTTTGAGTATGAGACTCAAGATTTAGTCTGAGAAAAAGGAAGCAGCAAGCAAGAATCCTGACAGCTTTCTACCTGGCTGTGCAGCTGTGCTGAGAGAGGTGCCCTACAGATCAAAGGGAAGGCGCTCCTGTTCTCCCCAGGTGCTGCAGTGCTTCCCCTATTAGAGCAGATATTGGTTATCAGGCAGCAGTGCTATGAACAGCACAAATGTGCACTTTGCTCTCTGGAGGTTATTGCAGCCAGAAGGATGCCACATTAGATTTAGGAAAGCACATATGGATGTATTGCCTTCTTCAGCCGTGCACCATTCCTTAAAATCCTCTCTTGCTCTGGAGGAAGACAGAAAGCACGGCTGTGGACAATCACAGCTGCAGAAGCATAATTGCAATTGCTGTCTGAGAGCTGCCTAGTGCTTCTGATAAAACTTGAGACCTGCAGCGAGTCACTACAGGATGAAGGGAGAGAATTTTGGGGCAGGGATAACAACTCTGCAGAAGGATTGATAAAAACCCCACCTCTAGTTTGCATTTCACTGAGGGAAAAGATGCTCTGAGGCAGCACCAGCACAAGCTCAGACTGAAGCCCAGACTTCCTGCTCTGGGATTTCAGATGTTTGGGAAGTGTCTCTGACACACAGTCCTATACCATGTCTTCCCTTGAAGGCTGAGGTGCCACCATAGCTCATCTCTCAACCCAGTCCCTGGCCAAAACTACAGCTCCAGTCCACTGACAGCAAATCCCACCAGTTGACTTTGTATGTTCACAGGGGTGTTTAGCTTCTGGGGAGGTAAAAGGAAAGGTGACAGGAGTGAAGTCTCATTTCAGTGTTGGGATCAACTGTGCTTCAGCAAAACCTCTCTCTAAGCTGCATACACTGCGTAACAGATGGCACATCTGTTTCTATTTCCAGGGTGATCTCACTAATCACTTTTTAAGAATCCAGCATCCAGGGTTAATCAATACGAGCTGAATTACAGTAAAGATTCCTACAGCAGAGGAAAAATCCTGTGCAACTCCCTTTCCTCAAGTTATCCTCTTGGATAGTAGGGTTTATCCTCTGCCTGAATTCTGCCCAAATCCTCATGATCCCCGCAAAGCCAAGACCTCTTCCAAAAAGCTTCTGCCTCTCTGGGCTGTTGTCTATTTGACAAGGCAGATCTTCCAATAGTTGTTTTTCTGTTTGGCAGCCCAACTAAAGGCTAAAAAAGCCTGATACAGGTCAACCCCCACACCCTCACAAGCACAGAAATGGAGATTCCCAAGGAGACTTTGTTTCCTACACCTATGCTGTCCTCTGGGCCAGGACAAGCAGCTCCCTCTGGCCACCAAGCAGTGCTGCTCTGGGCATGGATACTCCTGGGACAGCCTTCAAGAGCCACATGAACAAGCTCTGTCTCACTTCCCTTGTGATGTTCCTCCAGCATGTCCCACCAGCCTTTCCATCCTCCAGCTCTCCGGAGCGCTCTCATGCCTCATTCCCAGGCATGCTACACACCCTATGGAATTCCAGCACTGGTGACCTATAGCTCCATCTTCATTATTCATTATCCTGAGCATTTTATGCTGGGTTAAAAAAACACCAAGCTTACAAAAATACTGGTTTGCTCTTAGGTCCATAGGCACAACACACAGGGCTAAGCAAAGCTGGAGTCAAGTGCCATTCCATGCTGTCAAAGTCAGCCTCCTTTTTGTTGGCTGGCCCTGAGCAGCCAGTGCTGCTCTGAAACAACTGCTCTCATCCACTACCTACCAGACCCCATGCCCACTCTTTGGGGCAGGCAGTTCAGTCCCTCAGATATTCCTGCTCTGTCTGGTCCAATAAACAGTGTAATAATTATACCCTGAGCAAGAGGATTAGGAAACCCCCATTGCAGTCTGTCCTGTGGTTTGGCCACACTCTGAAGAGACAGCATGATGGGCAAATCCTCGTTCCAGCTGTCTCTTCCAAGACCAGCTTCAGAAAAAATAATAAAGTAGAAAAAACCCAAACCAACAAAGCAAGCCATTTTGATATTTCTAATTTTCAGGGCTAATTCTGATGAATGATTGCACACCAGTTGGCAGATAGCTTTGGTCAACCAGAAACTGCTTTTCAGTGAATAAGTTGTTCTTTGGAAGTTATTGGCTATACTTGTTCCCCCTTCCCACTGCCACAGGAGATACATGTATGATCATCGCTGCCCTGGCTCTAATGTCGCCACCAGATGGTCTCATCCTCTGTCTGCTCTTCTGCTTGGAGACATCAAGGACCTTCAGCAGTTACCATCTCTCACTCTGGGCAGCTTCTTTCTCAGCTGCACCTCTCCCACTGCTGTCAGAATGGCCATGTCAAGACTTGCTTGCCTAATTTCCATACTGAAGATTTTAAGCTACCATCATTGGTGTTTCTGTGTCCTCCTTTCAGGACACAAATCTTTATGATCCCATCAGGTTGTGCCATCTGTCTGCTACATTTTAAATGCATTCTTAGCGACAAGTACAAGTACAGTGATAGTAACATTTGTTATCAGGACAGAGCAGTAGCGTAGCTGAGAATGGCCACAAGTCACAGCATCATAGAATGGTTGGAAGGGAGTTGGAAGGGACCTTAAAGATCTTTAAGTTCCAGCTTCCCATCATGGGCATGGATGCCAGCCACTAGACCAGGCTGCTCATAGACCTGAGTGTTCTCTGAGGACAAACCACTTGGCCCTGATTTTTTACCACCTCCATCACCATACCCACCAGAGCCCACTGGAACCATTACAGGCTGGTTAAAGGGTGGCTGGAGCACTTCCCTTGTAAGGCAAGCCCAGCCAGTGGGGCTGACAGCCACGTGTTTGTGCGGGTGCTTCTTTTAAAGCTGATTTATTTCATCAGGACTTTACAGTGCACAGCTGGCAGTGGTGAACAGCAGACATGGAAGTGTCCAGGCCCTAGTTAGAGACTGATAAGGAAATGTGGGGGCTGCCAACAGGCCCCTGGAACCCTTTGGGGACCACCTGGTTAACCCTACTTTGGCTGACCTTGCTCAAGTAGAGGGCTTGGCCTAGGTGATCTCCAGAGGTGCCTTCCAACCTCAGCCTTTCAGTGAGACTTATTTAAACCTCTGGCATAAAGCACAGATTGGATATTCAGTTGTATATATTCAAGTATTCCATAAATTCTCAACTCAGTACAGGAAACTTGGCTTTCAAGTCCAACAGCACATTGAACCTTTACCAGGCTATAAGGCCAGAGTTTCAGGAGAATTTTAACAACCTAACAAACCAGGGAAGTATGAAATGTGCCATGCAAGTCAGATGTTTCTATGCAACAACCATATGATCGAAAGTCTCTCAAACAAAACCATTTGCTGGACAGAGTGGAGCCAAGTCAGTGTGATTCAAGTTTTTTGAGTCAATTTTGTAAAATGTCAGAAGGAGTTACTTAGTGCCACCCAGTGTTGGCAGCTAGAAAAAGGAAGGTTAAATATGGTTACAACTGGGTGTAGCCCAGTGAAACAGGAAAAAAGCCCAGCTCTTGCTTTCTATATCAGGGGTGAGTAATGTCACAGAAGCTGGGCAGCACCAATATTCAGGGGATAGGTGTCCTAGAGCTGAAATGAAGTTTAGCCATCTTGTTGGAAAAGACCAAAAAACTTCTACTTGTTATATTCACTTTTCAAAGCAGGTAATCAGTTTGAGATGCAGATGGCCTCTTTTGTCACAAGACTCACTCCCCTAGTCTGACATCTGCCTAGTGAGAAAGTTGCACTGTCTTTTCTGGTTAGATGTTCAGGAATTTAGATGAGACACAGCTATATAAAATGTGTCTCTTTCCTAGAATAAATAGAGTACAGTTAAACATGACTCTTTCCCCCCTTCCCACCTTTGTCTCAGGTGCTGCATATGACTTGCCTTTTCCTTGAAGCCTTTAAAATTATACAGGATGTCACAGATATCAGGAATGGAAATACTGTCCCAGCTATGATCTTTGGATGGCTGAACAATTGCATGGATGCTTTTGCCCTTCAAAGGACTATAGTAAACGACAGAACAGTTTGAGTGGGGAGTTCCAACTCCCCTGCCATGGGCAGGGACACCTTCCACCACACTAGGTTGCTCAAAGCCCCATCCAGCCTGGCCTGGAACATTTCCATATGAAGTTAGTTGAGTGTCATGGTCCCATTTAACAGACGTGGAAAGTGAGATGTGAGCAGGCACTCTCATCCTCATCCCAGCCTTATCCCAGGAGAGCTGGGGCCTGGCCAAGATGGGATGGAGGAGATCTGGAGCCAAGAATTCAAGTGGGAAAGAGGGGAAGGGGAAAGCAAGGCCCCAAGGTGCCTCAATCCCACCATATGTTGGCATGGTGAGGACATCCCAGAGTTGTGTCTTCAACTGTAGTAGCCATGGCAGAGAAACCCTTCCGCTACTATTTTGGGCTCCTTCACTGTGCCCTGAAGTATTCTCACTGCTGAGGGGGGGAAATAATGACAACAGTGGTTTTAGTGTTTCTCTGCTGGTTCTTTATTTCATCCCTAGAAGATGAGGGCCAAGAAGAGACTGAGTTTATCTCAGACTGATACAACAAAAAAGCAACAGTGAAGAGAAGTGTGGCTGCCCTCTGAAATGACCTCACTTCCATGAGCTGCCATGCTGGTAAGCCATGCTTCTGGGTGTAAGGACAGGCTTTTATACTTTTTTCCTCCTACCCATGGATCCATCTATCTCCCAGTCACACAGCCTATCCCTTGGATTTGTGCTTGCTGACAACAAGTCTCCTTTCTCACTTACCTTTCACTGACCGCTGGGAAATGGGCCAGGTCACAGACCAAAAATTCCTCTTCTGGGGCCAACACAGAAGTGTTTTTTTCTTTTCTCACCAGTCCCATGAGGTTCTTGGAGGACCTGGGAGCTGGGCTAGCTCTGCTGGCTTTTGTTGGAAGACCTCCATGATCTCTGATTGCATCTGTATATCTCACTAGGGCCCTACATGTCCTAAGTGCTCTCCACAGCTATGAGAATCTCAGTTTTTCTCTCACAGAGCTCACAGTTTAAAACTCAAGCTGGGAAATCACTAATTCCTGTGATGGCTGCTCAGCCTTTTCCTCAGGAATTCATCAAAAAGAGAATTTTCTCTAAGAGGGCCACAGGACACAGTGTGCACAGAAAAAGTTGGTAGAGGAAGGAGACTAGACAAATGCAGCATTCATTAAAAAAAATAATAAAGTATCTGTGAGTATCCCCTAGTTAGGAAGGTTTACAAAGTAGCTTCACAATGAGAAACAGTGCCTGCTCCAGAAGTTTTACAGTCCCAGCAACCAGAATGAAATAGCCGGAAGGGAAAAGGCAGAAGCAGGAGACCCGTGAGTCCCTGCCTTACACAGAGCAACTCTGCTCAGTTTGCAGGTCCAAGGCATTTTTAAGCCTATAAATAAACTGGGGACGTTAATGATGCCATTAATCTCCGCTGGCCGCCGTCCCAGCTATTTTCAGTGGCGAGGTTACCTTGCCTCTCCCAGCAGAAGTAGGTCTCGAGGGGAGGGTCAGGCAGCAGGGACGGATGCCGAGTGCCCGGGGCCGGAGCCGCCGCCCTGGGCGGGAGGACACTGCCACCGTCCTTGGCAGCCCACCAGGAGGAGGTGTCCCAACGCCAGCCCTCCTGGCTCCCAGCCTGCAGGGAAACACAGGAAAACAGACGTCAGACAATAAGCAACGGGAAAAAGCAGAGTGCTGCCGGCTGCAGAGGGAGGCAGGTGACTGCTCCTGCCTGCAGCCCCTACGGCAGAGATGCCTTCTTCATGTCCTACAAGGAGAGACCTCCGATGGAGACCCTCTGCTCCTCTGGAGTGCTGGGAGCCTGCTCCCCCACCTCTGCCTTTCCAAGGACAGAAAGTGGCAGAGCTGAGAGCCTAGGAGGGGCAGGCCAGGGCATCCCAGCATACTGGTCTAGGGCAGGGAATGGTTGAGGTGCAGGTCCCTGCAGAGAACAAGGTCTGCCTTGAGACAGCTTCTTGCCCATCACACCAACAGTGCTTCCCTCACAGGCAGAGAAGATCTCCCTTTCCTTCCCACCCAGGGGGAACAGGATCATACACTTGGATGGTAAAAGGTGCTTTTTCTCCTTCCTCCTGTGAGGAGAGAAGCCCCAGGACAGTGTCTGCTAGGGAGAAGGGCAGCCCAGCATTTGCCCTCAGTGCTCACACGGCACCAGGAGCTGGTTTGCCTGTGGGCAATGTAGCCCTGAGGTTCGTCTTAGAAAGGTACCTCTTACAAATGCTTGCCTCATCTTACAAAGTATACCCTGCTTTTGTTTATTTTACCGTTTCTGTTACAATATGCTGGGGAAAAAAAATTATTCCTAAGAGTAAATGAGGTTCACATTCACTGGAAATAGGTCCCTTTGAAAACCACATCTGCACATTGCTTGCCTTTGACCTGTCTCCTCAAATATCAAAGATAGTCAGATACCACCACACAGGGTGGTAATAATGTTCCTGTACCACCAGAAAATAACACTGGCCAACTTTTTATGTTCTATTCTGCAATGAGCTCAAGATGCTGACACATTTGCCAAATAATATTAAAAAAGAATTGTTCACACTCTGGTCCTAGGTGACATTTGGCACTGTAGCTCTTAGGACTTATTCTCCAAAAGCATTCAGTGGCACAGGACTTTTCCCTGATCTTCTCAGAAAATACACACTATTTACTAGCATACTGTACTAGTACACTATATATTTTCTATTGTTTGTGTTTCTTAGTAATGTTTCCTGAATTCTTAATATCTATAGTGGTCTGACTGCCAGTTGCTTATAACGTATGATCTAGAAAAAACTAAGAGAAATCTGGATGTTTTTCTTACCATCTGACAATGATATTTTGGGGCCAGAGGCAGCAATTTCTCTGCGGATGGCCCAGCCCACTAAACCTGGCTTGCAGCTCACAAACAACACAACCTGTTCTCTCTCAGGAACTGCTAAGAAATGCATTTCCTTTACTTGAGTCTTGCTATTTTGTCTCAGTTATATCCAACACACAATCTGAAGGCACACAGCTTCCCTGCTGCAATTGTTGCCTGGCGTCTTTTAGGGATCATGCAGGATATGACCATTTGAAGGTCTCTGTAGGCCTGGATGGCTTGTGCATGGCAAGGTTTGGTTCTGCCAAAATTTGGCAAGCAGAGACACACCTGGATCCTGCACTGTGCACTGGCTCAGGAAGTGGGGCTATGGACTCCCGTGCCAGTGGCAATCTGAGACACCAACCCCAGTGACAATGGACAGGAAGTTTCTTTCCTACTTTAATGATTCTATGCAGTGTTAAGCCATTTTTTTGCAAAGCTGTCACAAAGGCTCCTGTCTGATCCCTACTGCTTATAACTGGTACTTTGGGGAGCCCATCAGCCCCATTGCTCTCTTGAGATGCGGCTCTGATGGAGGACAGCAGGGAGCAGGCACTGCAGGGATTTTTTGGCTCCACGAAAGTGTCTTTTGGTCACATCCCCAGCAGCTCTGGCAGACTTGGTGCAGTTGTTATTAACTCCTAATCTCTACGTGTGGACTTTTCTGGGTAGTTGCTAGGATGAGAATTTTCTTTATCAATGGAATTTCATCAGTTGTGTTTGCTTGCGATCCACTAGCTTGACAAATTCAGAGATACAGCCATCTAAATCTTATTGGTATAAACTGCAGTAACATCACTCTCAGGAGGAAAGTGGGGGTAGAAATATCCTCTCAAAGATATTCTCTGTCTGGAGAAACTGCATGTCCAATAAGAAACCAGCTTGCAACTGCAGTCTTGTACACGACACATAGAGATACTCCAGACAGACTTAATATTCACCTGGACAAAGTAATCACCTTCTCAAGCAAAGGAAGTCATTGTGGCCAGAGTGGTCATGGAAGGTAACTAATAATCTCCATCTCCAGCATCAGTCACATAGGGATTTAAAATATTACAAGAGAGGAGATCTGAAATGTTAGAGAAGAAAACATATACACAGGAGCGAAGAGAGCAGCATACGATGGCCAAAAAATTGAAAATAAATGTTAGAAATGTTTCATATTGACCCAAATAAGTAACATCCTCACATGAAGTGGTTTAGGCTTGTTTCATATGGTAAAGACACAGGCTAGCCTGGTCTCAGGCTAGTAATTTGCTCTCCCTACAATAAAACAAAAGGCATCAGTTTATCTTGGCTACGAAAATGTCCTTATCAGATGTTAGCTGAGCTCTCTCTGGGTAGGCCACCTACCTCCTCCCAGTTTTAGAGGAGACCCATAAACGACTGCCCCCCAAACACAGTGCATCTGTCCATCCTGAGCAATTATCCCTCCTCTTCCCTGAGCTGCCTGAGTTGTCTTGGAAGGCATAGGCCTTCCCTCTGCCTAGAAAATCCTGCTAGAGAAAAATGTGCTAGTAGTAGTGACACTGGAAGACATCCCTGCAGTCCCTGAAGCATCACCTGCACAGAATCACTCTGTGGGGACAGGGTTACATTAAAAGTGCCTTTCATGGCAATACCAGGTACAATAATTCCTTCTTGCTGACCCTGCTGCTCACCCATCCCAGAGTATGGCTCCTGCTGGCATGACCTTCCTGGCACTAGGAGTGAAGTGCCGAGGACCAGTGCCCAGAATGAACCAGTCTTAAATAAAATCCAGCAAAAACTTGTTTCTTCTTAGAAAAAATCACCAGAAAAAAAAAAGAACAAACTCAGGGAATTCTCTGCTTGACACACCAATGATGAGGCGATACCCTGCAACTCAGAGGTAGGAGGGAGCAGGTAGAACAGGAGTGAGCATTCCTGCTAAGGATTAGCTTCAAACTAAGGCCAGTGTTTCCACATTTCCACAAAGATGGAGAGAAGGATGCAGTGTCTCAGATGGACAACAGCTGAGTGAGGTGGAGCTGAGCCCTTAACCAAGGCTTGTGCGAGCCATTTATGCAACTCCTGACTGATAGTACTGGTGTCTCCAGGGAGGCCTGAGGACTCACATAGATCTGCAGGTTTAGGAGAGCAAGAAAAGTAGTGATTTATAAGATCAGTCATGGAAATGTGAAATTCTGTCTTGTTAATGTTGACAATTAAGTCTTATGTTTGCTTGGGGAGAAGGGTGCCTTTCCTCCAGAATGCTCAGGCGTGAGGCAGTGGAAGCCCATTGTTGCCTTCTGCAGAACCAGGACAATGCTGTGCTGGCAGGCAAGAAAATGACATGGCTCCTCTGGACCTAAGTGAGCACTGGGCAGGACACAAGAACTCTGGAAATTCCCCCAGCTACATAAACATGATAATCCATCGTGCTGCTGAAGCAGCAGAGGCTCCTCGTGCTGCTGCTCTGAGCAGGCTGCGTTCGCTGGTTTGGGTTTCTCAGAGTCCTGGAGGAGATGTTAGATGGTTGTGAGATTCAGTCTCTAATTAGGTCCCTGTAGTGGTGAGATTGCTTCCTTTATAATCACTCAGTGGGAACTGGTACTTTATCCTCTCTACTCAAATTTTTATGTCTTTCACCCTCATTTTCTCTCCAATGCCCAGAGTCTCCAGTCCACTGGATGACAGCTGCAAAAGCCTCTGACATTCACTTTAAGGATGATTCTTTTCAGCTGCTTCACATTTCCTTTTGACAAGCTCTTCCAGTGATATTTACTGCAACTAATGAAATAACTCACAGCTGGACCACTTGCTAGCCTTTTCAACCCAGAGCTGTTTTAAATCTTGATTAGCTGTTATGATTTGTAAATCTCATAGAACTGCTAAGTCCAAGCGTTCCTGTCTCACACTGTGATCAGGAGACAATTCCCAGTCATGCAGAGCAGCAGTACACAGGCATTAGGCATTCAGGGGGACTCTACCTCTGCAGTAGGTAGCAAAACAGTGTATTATCCACAGGAAATAGTTCAATTCACAAGAAAAGTTATTTGGATAAGTTACTGTATGTTGGTTTTGCATGGCCTGGTTTTTGGTGGCAGGGGGGCCACAGAAGTGGCTTCTATGGGGAGCTGCTGGAAGCTTCCACCATGGCCAGCAGAGCCAATCCCTGATGGCTCTGAAGATGGACATGCTGCTGGCCAAGCCTGGGCCAATGAGAGAGGTTGGTAACGCCTCTGTGATAACATATTTAAAAAGAAAATCAAAACAAAATGAGGTGCGTGTGTAGTGTTAATTCCAGCTAGAGAAGAGGAGAAGGTGAGAACATGTGAGGGAAAACAACCTGGAACACCAAGGTCAGTGGAGCAGGAGGGCCAGGAGGTGCTCCAGGCGCTGTAGTCAAGATTCCTCTGCAGGCTGTGGTGATGACTGTGGTGAAGAGGGGGCCCTGCTCCCATGCTGGAACAGCCTGTCCTTGGAGGACTGCACCCTGTGGAAGACTCACACATGCTGCAATAGTTTTGGGAGGACTGTGTGTCCATGGGAGGGACTCACATGGCAGCAAGTGTGGTAGGGCTCATGAAATTGGAACCACGCTGGAGAGGTTTGTGGAGAACTCTCTCCTGTGGGTGGGACTCCACAGTCTCACAGGGGAAGGACTCCTCTCCCTGAGCAGCGGAAGAAAACCTTGGGGGCCGAAGTGACCAAACCCCTATGTCCTGTATCCCTGTGCTGTCGGTGGGAAGAAGGAAAGGGGTTGGGGAAAAGGTGTTTTGAAGGCTTATTTTACTCCTCATTATCCTCCTCTGACTTTGTTAGTAATAAATTCACTTTGTACTTCCAAGTTGAGTCTGTTTTGCCCTTGGAATGTTTTCTCCTGGTCCTTATCTCAACTCATGAAGCCTTCATTAATTTTTTCTCTCTTCTGCCCAGCTGTGGCAGGGGAGGGTAAGTGAGCAGCTTTTGTGGGTGCCTGGTGTTTGGCCAGTGTCAAACATCGACAGATTTTGGTGGAGAATGCGAGCAGTCATGAGGACTTTGAGATAAGGATATTAATTGGGAGAAAGATTGGGCAAAACAAGTATTAAATCGTGTTATCAAGTAGAATGATAGTAGGGAATTTGCGTCATAATTGCAGTGAAGGGTCTAGGGGTGGATTTTGTGTAGTTCGTCTGCTTTTGTTCTGTATTGTGATGATATTATTTTTGGATCTGATGAGGAGAACTTTTTTTCTTTTCATTCTGTTTAGTTTAGTTGTTTTTGTCGCTCTAAGCAAAGATTGTATGTTGAATGTGGGTAATTTTTTTACTGCAGACTGCCATGGTCCTTGCCAACCCTTATATAAACTGTCTGATACTATTAATAATATTAGCCAATACCATTGTTACACTATGGAATTTATGGAATTTGTTGTCATCCTGGTGCAAGAGAGAACACCATTTAGATGAGGAACTATTAAAATCTGCCCTGAGGCATCCAGTTCCTGGATGGAAAGGTGTGTGGAGGGATTTGGGCAGGTTCCTAGGGCAGTTATCACCTCCCATTGCCTGGGACTTTACCCCTGATCAGGTAAACAACCCTAACAAACTGGCCTGTGGACTGATAAAAGGGTGTCCTGTTTATCCCCATGGAAGTGAGAACTTCTCTCCCTGTTCTGGGGGCTGGCCTGGGCCTACCAAACCTCTGTTCAACACTCTCAGAGGACTGTGGTTGAGGCAGGAACCCAAACTGGGCTTGAGGACACTATGGCTGAGGCAGGGACTCAAACCACAGCAACCACATCATTGCCCCAGTAGTGAAAACCAAAAAATGGACAAGGCAAGTTGTAGGTCCATACCACAGATGAGTAAGGGATGGGAGTATGCAAGATCCTTGGAGGGGACCCAACCAGGCCAGCTGACCAAAGGGATATTCCATACCATATGATGTCAGCTCAGATACATGAAGCTAAGAGAGAGAGGAGGAAGGGGGCATTCACGGTTCTTCAGTGTTTGCCTCCCAAAGGAGCCACTAGGTGCGCTGAAGCCCTGCTTCCCGGGAAGTGTCTGAACATCGCTTGCTGACGGGAAGCAGAGATTGACTTTTCCCTTCACTTATGTGCGTGCAGACTCTCACTTATTTCTTTCCTTTCACTGTAATAAAACTGCCTTATCTCATCTGCTGGTTGTTCTCCATCTTATCATCTCACCTGTCCCATTGGCAAAGGGAGATATAGGGCATCTTAGTGGGCACATGGCACCCAGCCAAGGCCAACACTCTACAGACAGCCAGAAAAGAAAAGGTCTTACTATTTTAAGCATGTGTGAAAAAATATGCAATGCAACGCATACTACATTTCACAAGCATCTTGCACAAGTGATATTACACAAATGCACCTTTCTCCACATTGTTCTGTGGATCCTCTTTTCTGTTTCTAGCTTCTGAGCACATCCTGAGCAATGAACAACAGCCCAACACTTCCAGTTAGAATCCTTGTTTGAGTTCCTACATAAAATTAGTCTGACTTGTGTAGATTCTGCCCTCCCAAGACACTTACAAGGTCAGCAAGTATTTGGTCATTTGTATTTTGGCAACTAACTGTGCATTTAGGCATCTGATTTACTGTGATTTGAGTCCCAAATCTAAAATTCTGGCCTGGAGGTAAGCAGCAAACTGGGATTTGTAGCCCAGAGCTTAGGAATACACTAGTCATGTAATTGCCTAAGTTCAGGCTGAAGAGTTCATGGAGGCTTTTCACTTATCAGAGGACTTAGAGCAAAACAGGAAGTTATTAATATCAGAGCCCAAACTGACTTGAGAGTTAGACAATATCAAACAGAAGGTGTCTCCCCTTTTTCCTGTTTATCTCTTGCTAGCTCAGAAGACAGGGGAGATGAAGAAGCAAAGAGTTTCATAACTGGGTGCTACAAGGCAGTGAAATTGAACCGGCAGGCTGTACATCACTACACAAAGTACATGGCATCACTTTCCTCATGTCTTTAGAGCTTTTGCTGTACTTTTAAACAAACAAGAAAGCTATTTTGAAATGATGGGGTGGAACATGACAAAATAATGCAGTGCAATGGCATGCAGGAGTTTAGACAAAGTGAGTAATAAATGAAACTACAGGGGAGGGTAACAGGCTGTCTTGGTATAATTATCTTTAGAAAACACTGGAACTAAAGAACTTTCTCTTGAGAAAGCGTCATTTGATTTTTAAGTAACACAGGTCATTAGTACTACAGTTCCACGTCTTGTCTGCAGGATGGTTTATCAAAGCAAGATCAAGTTACTGGCAGGGTCCTGGGAGGAAGCTCCAGGGTAAAGGAAAAATACTGCACACAGCAGCTGACCACCATACAGTGCAGAAATGAGCAAAACTTGCCGGACTCATGGCCCAGCCTCATCACATCAGCACAGCAAACACCAGACTACTGCATCCAGCTCTCTGTTTTCACTGCTGCCCAACACAGTATTTTCTTTCAAACAAGGACAATTTTTAAAATTGGCCTTTCTAAAAGGGTGCTGGACACAGTCCCTCCTTGGAAACAAGATCGAGCAGGAAACCCTGCACTGAGAACAGCTAGCAAGGTCAAAAATGGAGTGCCAGCCTGTTGGGATGTGGGGTCATTGGCTCTCTGAACTCTTCTGTGTTTTATCAGCCACTGTGGAAGTAACAGGGCCAGGGAGCTGCCTCCCTGGCCTCCATGTTTGCAGAGAATTTATTGAAAGACTCATGCTTTCATGAGCATGGGCATAGAAAAACTAGCACGGAGTGGGCAAAAACTCCAAGAATATTTATTTGTTTTGACTTATGGTTGGGCAGCCATACTTCCTAGTGTAACTTGGCTGTTCTCTAAAAAAAAAAAACAGAAAACGCTGTAAGTAGGTGTCAGGTCCCTGGGAAAGGTTTCCTTTCTTTTGGAGAAACAGGAGATTTCATGTAAGGACTCGTTCACTGGGCGCTTTCACTTTTTCAGTTATCTAGAGGTTTGGGCCTCTTTCTTTTTTTCTCATTCTATCTTGCTGAGCCACTCACAGCCACATGAAATAAATTCCTAGAAGGAGATCACTCCCACAGAGCTTCACACTACTCAGTTTACACTGGAAAAACATTATTTGTACCTTCAGAAGATTAAAAAAAGGTGCATCTTCTTTTCTGTCCTTGATAAGGTTTCAACTGCAAACACAAGGCAAGAGTCACACTTTCTTTCTACTGAGGTTGCAGATGTCAAACAAAAACATCACAAATGTCATCACTGCTTAAAGGAGAACTGCTGTACATGACATGCAAGAACCACTACCTCTGACAAGATTTTTAACTACAGTACTGATGTACACAGTGTGACCCTCAGGGGAAGGCCCAGCAGTCAGCTGTCCCCCCAAATCCACCTTTTCTCCATTCAGGCCACTTTAGGGGTGCTGGGTAAAGAGGGGTACAGCAAGCAGCTTCCAGGCTCCCAGCTAGGTGCTTTTGTGATCACCTGAATTCATGGCTAAGGAGGAGGAGGAAGGGAGCAAGAAACATATCAGATGAAATGGAACTAGGTAAGACAAAATAGTGGTTACTAGCAAAAAAAAAATCTATAAATAAAGATATGAATAGTTTTCATGTTTAAGCAAAAAAAAAAAAAAAGTGAGAGGTATGAAATGAAGCAGAATTAAGAGAAAGCATTCTGCAGAGTAAATTAGAGAGTTTTACAGCACAACATCAGATCCCTGTGCAGCTCAGGTCAAACATTGCTTTGCATTTGAAAGTCAGAGTGCTCTGAAGTATCCCCTTTGCTGCCCATTGCCTACAGTAAAAATGTAATGCAGATCAAACCATTTCAGGGCCTGATACAACTCTCTCTCATACTGTAACTGAATTCCTCACAGGTATTAATCTCACACACCTCAAGGGTATGGAAGCATGTTCTTCCTTGGAGAATGAGGGGCAAGAGGATGGGAGCAGCTAACACAAGGCAGTCACTGGCAAGGCAGAAACCTGGATGTAGATCACCCAGGTTCCAAGCTGGCACCTGAACTTCTAGACACACCCTCTTCCCCCTCAAAATGTGAGAAAAGAAGAAATAAAACCAAAACCATACCACAGTGGTTTGAGTCATTTGAGAGTCCTGGCTGCAACCTCCCACACAGCAATCACCACACAATCTTGGCTGCTTTCTCCACTGCCATCTTACCTTTCTCTCTCAGGCTTTCTGTTGTGTTCTGGGAGCTGCCTGAGGCAGAAGCTGTTTAAGCTTCCCTATTATTTTGCATGGAGCATGAAGTATCATGGGGTATCTCACAGGTTTTTGACTCTGAATGGAGTTTTTCAGTGAGAGTAAAATTACTTAACGTCACTTGGGTCTGCCTTCTGAAGCTTTTCCACGCCTAGGAGCAGTTGGCAGAAGCAGTGGAAGTGAGCAAAAGCCATCTGTGCACATTGCTCAGGTTTTACTATTTCTGCTCACCCTGAGATTTTTGATATCAAGGAAATTATTTAGGCTGCAGGAAAAAACTCTTCAGGGCAAAAAAAATCTGGTAGTGAGTCTGTCCTTAGGCTAGGCAAGCCTAAAAAATGTGCATACAGCAGCTGCTGCTTTGTAGCAATGAGACCCTGCAAATTTTTTTATTCATACTGATGTCCGAAGTGTTGCTATGAAGGATTTATGCAATAGATATGTGACAATGTGTTCTTGTTCCACTGCTAACAATTCCTATGTGACTCTTCTCTCACTGCCCTTCAAGGCTTTGCTCTGAATACAGAGATGTGTGCTATTCCTGAGGAGTCTTGGGAGAGGATGTAGAGGGCTAGATTTGCTTCAAAGCAGATCTTCAAACATCTGTTTGTACTTACAGAACGAATATTCAGCACACTGCAGCACATAGCTGCCTGTAGCTTCAAGGCAAACACAAATGCTAAGAGGTATTAAACACTCATAAACATAAACAAGATAGCCTGGAGCAGCTTATCAGTTAGGTGGTAATGGGTGGGGAAAGGCTCATTTTATATTTAAGGCCCAAGCATTTTCCCACTGGTTTTTGCCATGTTTGTAATGGGCCAGGAAGAGGAAAACTCTCATGTAATTTAGCTGAGAAATACTGCTCAGGTCAGTCAGTGCTGACTCTCTCCTGCTGTTCCTGCTTGCTGCTGCACTGAGGTGCAAGGGCAGTCTCTGGCCAGATACTCTCTGAGTCAGGAGAGGAGAGACAACTGCTCATGCCAGCTCCACTCCTGACAGCCAGGCCACCACTACGGCAGGTGACCCCTGCAGCAGAACAGAGGTTACACTGAAGGATAAGGGACTTCCCGGCAGCAGAGCCTTGCTAGGTGCTCATACAGGAGCATCAGGGCCAGGCTCTGGCCCCGGATTATTGTTTGGTTGGAAAACAAATGAGCAGGTGAAGACACTGTCACCTGCTGTTGCTTGACACCACTCTGCCACCACAGGGTAGAGTGGCACTGAGACACAAGAGTGGCACTATTACCTGAGAGGTAGGTATCATGATTAATCTGATAGAAGCTGGTGGTGTTTCAGTCCCCTCCACACCTTCAGGGTGAATGAGAAGAAAATTTGGTTGGCTTGAAGTCCCTATATAATTTTGTATTAGGATTAAATGACTGCCAGCTCTGGTGCAAAGGAGGGGACAGAAACACGGGGCAAGATCTGTTAGGACTTGAGGCTCATAGGCAGAGCGGTTTAGGTGGACAACATCTCAGTACCTCAAGTTCGCAGTCTTGTTCAGTCTAATCCCACCTCCTTGGAGATTTCAACTCAAATGCCATTTGGAGCAGCTCTGCCCTGGACATATGTTGTCTTCTGCCAACTCCACGGCAGGGACCATAATCTTTGCCAGTAGAGCAGTAAAAGCAGCTGGGTGTGTCACCTCTTCAGTCACCTCACCATCATTTGTTAGAGCTCATTTGTCAGAGCCCTAAATCACAACACAAACACTAGAAATCAGCCCCAAATGGATATGTCTAGACCACAAGACCTGAAAATTCTCTAAAAACGTGCAATCTAGTTCAATAAATAGTGCCTTCCCCAAAACAGGTAATTTAGGCTTTCCAAACAAAACAGTGTCAACAAGAAAAGCATTTTACACCAGTATTTTTGGCAGTAAAGAAACATCCCTGTATTATACATGGTACTTACTACAATGGTAGAAGCTTCCAGTGTTTCAATCCACATTCACTTTTGCATTTCTGGAGATGAAGAGGGGTTTTCAGTCATGTTGAGCTAATGTGACTGAGCCAACAGGAATTAAAGCTATGCCCTTTCCTGCCTGTTGAGACATGGTGAAAGAAAGCAGCTACCTTAATCAAAGGGTCCAGATTCAGGGAGGTGCTCCAGCTAGAAATCAGAAGGCAGTCTACAGATACTTTGATAACTTGGGCTTTTATCATTCCACAGGCCCCCAAGATCAGTTGGTGAGGGCTGGGTAAGTTCCCTCATATGGTATTTGAAGGCAAAGACAATCTACATTTGTTTCCCACAGGCAAGCCCAGGCAGCTACAGCATGTTATAAAAAGAGGAGATTAAACGCAAGTTTTGTAGCACTACTGTATGAAAAGATACAATCGGTTCTATCATTAGGAGCTTAGGAGTTAGGATTCTAAATCTGATGTAGGCACCTTTGAAGCACCAGTTTTGTCAAGAATATCCCATGCTTTGTCCTATCTTGAAAACTGAATTGTTTAGCTATTAAAAGAGATTAATGTAATCTCTGTGTCTATGAAATTGGATTTTGAAACTGTTTGCTTACTGTACTATCTGCAGTGCAGTGCATGAGACCTCTGCTGCTTTTCACGTTGCTGTAATTACAGGTCACACCTTGTTGGAGCCAAGCGTGTGCTGGCGTCGCCAGCAGGACAGAGTGCCTGGCAGGCTGCAGGAGGAGGCACGTATCTGTCAGGGAGAGGGAAGCCTCTGTGCCACAGAGGCCACCAGTGATGTGTCATGCTGCTTTGGGCAGCGTGAGCAGACCCAGTTAGGGGGTACTGAGGCAGCTGGGGCACACTGTACGAGCTAGGAGCAGAGGCTGAGGGAGCTGGGTGGATTTAGTCCAGAGACAGGGAGATAAAAGGGTGATCCAACAGGACCCTATCGCAAATCACTCCTCCCTCAGGGGAAGACTGACAGACCCCAATCCATCCTACAAGCAACTGATGGACAAAGGAGGAGCAACAAACCCAGGCTGGAGCTTGGGAGAAGAGAATGGACATCAGAGGAAAGCATGTCCCAGAGAGGGAGACTCTGCATTCTTCATCCTTGGAGGCTTTCAAGTCTTGGCCAGACAATGCCAAAGCTGACTTGATGTAGTGTGATAGCTCTGTGCTAACCACAGGCCCAAGGATGACCTTGGGCCTTCTGAGGACTCTTCCAACCAATATTTCTGTGTTTCTGTTCCTAGTAAAGGAAATGAACACTCTTCAGCTCCATGGATACATGTCTTTTTATGCTATTTAAAGAGCTGGTCCTGCAGTCTTCCTTCCAAGAAGTTAGTAGTAAAGGTTAAGAAATCCTAGCCCATCTCCACCTCTCCTTTTCCCACAGGCAGCAGTGTGTTGTGCCCACTTCCAGTCTCCACTTTGCTGCAGAAATATAGCTTGTGTGAGGATGGTCTAGCCATGAGTGTTGACAGCCCAGTTTTTTCACTCAGAACTAAATGTCAGAAGAAGAGATATTCCACAGCAGGAGGCAATTGCTGGGATTTCTGCTTGTCATCAACTAACCCAGACCATGTCTCCTTGCAGCAGGTTCTGTTCACTTGAGGATCCTGGCCTAGGTACTTAATTACTGCTTTCACCCATGCACACCACAAACACTTCAACAGGCTCCTTTTCTGCTAACAGAGGGAACATGAAGCATCCTCTGGCCATTTCTCACTCTAGCCAGAAAGCTGCAACTCCACGCCCCAATCTTTGCAATGTTTGCTAGCCTTTTGCATTCTTTGGATGTCCTCTGCCAAGTTCCCCTCTCTTGGGAAAAAAGGGTTCTATTTGCTGAGGTTTTTATTTACTCATCATGGCAGACAAGCTTCTGACAAGCTTCCTCTGCAGTGCTGCAGCCCTACAGTATTGTACTGCATGGATATTGGGTAAAAATAAAAACAGAGGGGTTTGAAACAGTCATTCTTTTCTTTTTGCGGAGGATGAAGATCTAACTTGCTTTCTCCTTCCCAGAAGTAATCTAGACTGCATCAGCTTGAGAAGCGCCCTGGCAGTACCAAAATTCTTGTTACTAACTGATTGCTGCAGGGCAGGGGATGATTTGGTGCTCTGATACAGGGAGAAGGGCAGAAGAGAAAGAAGTCTAATGAGTGGGTGCCTGTAGTTGTTGTGCTTCTCCTGAAGTATCTGGCAGAGACTGCAGAAATGGCTGGGTGACCAATGGAAGTGCTTGTGTAATACGGGGTGCCCCACACCCCAAAACACCGCAGGCACAGACCGTGTCATCACCAGCAACAAGCTGTCCAACACTGGTGGAAGGGACAAAGAACCGGCATCTGTGCCCTTTGCTCTCAGCAGAAAAACAAACTTTTGTATTCCTCTTTCTTTTGGACTTTGTAAACAGTTTTAGAGACTGTTTATATACAACTTGTTTTGTCCAGTTGGATACATCTGGGTTACTTGTTTTGTCTGTTCTCTTCAGTTTTAGGCACCTCCTCACTCATTGCTGTTTCTTTGACCAAGCTTTCCTTTTACCCTCTGAATTCCACAATGCATTGATAGCACACACACGCACACAGCCCAAATACCACCCTCAATGCCTCCCAGGGCTCTGAGATGGCCTCAAGGCCAGATCCCAACCTCAAAGAGAAGACATGGCACAAAAGTGCTGCCTCAGGGCTTCTCTCCACCCACGAGAGCTCCGGCAGCCGGGTGCCTGTGCTAGCCTTTTCACCCCAAACTGCATTCAGCCCACGATGACTCGCTCCCAGCAGCTCCATTACTTCTCCTCACCTGGGAGACAGCAGCCCTACAACCTCTGTTCCCTGTGCCAGGTACAGACAGGGCCAGACATTCCAGGGAGTGCGCAGCAGCAGTATTGTGGTAGCTATGATGAACCTGATTAAAACAGATTAAATGGAGGCAGAAGCAAAGGCAAAGGTGGCATCACAGAAAGACAACACAGAGCAGCTACAGTTCCCTCAGAGGTGCACTAGCACCAAGCACTGCACTTGCTGAAATGTGCTGCCATTAGAAAGTCCACCAGTATGTGCCACATTTTCAAGTTTCAGGGAGACTGGCACAAGGCCTGGGGGGAGCTGGTGCTTGTGTGGGGCTGTATGCATGCCCTGGAGCTGGAGCAGTACCTGGTAAGTGCTGGGAACTGACAATTTTTATAAGTACACACAGCTTTACATGGTCTTATTGGTATCTGAACATTTGCTACTGCTTTGAAGATCTACCTGCTGAGAGGATGTTGAATATTGATTTTAAACGCATCTGGATAGGCGGGAATGCAGACATAGAATCATATCTGTTGGAAAAGAGTTGTAACAGATTGAGTCCAACTATTAATCCAGCAGTTCCAAGTGCACCACTAAACCATGTCTCTCAGTGCCACAGCTACATATTTTGTAAATACTTCCAGGGATTTCCACCTGACTCCACCACTTTCCTAGGCGGCCTGTTCCAGTGCTTGACAATCCTTTTGGTGAACAATTTCTTCCAAGTATTCAGTGGAAAGATCCTTTCCCCCCTCTGAGACAAGTGTGCCCCATCTGTCACCAGCAGCCCTGCTGCCATGTAAACTGACCCCTGATCAAAATCCCCCAAATTTTGTGAGTGACACCAGGCTCAGAGCCAGGTATTGATCTGTTGTCTCTTCCTGTTTCTTTCATTATCATTCCCTGCAATTGGCAGGATAAGGGAGAGCACTAGCTGTGGCCCAGATGCTTTAACCAATTGTCCCAAATCCCTGAAGTCCTGATTGCCCTTGGACTTCCTGGCTCAACTTCATGGCTGCCTACCTGAAAATCAGTAGTGGAGAATAATGTGAGGACTGTGTGAGGGTAAGAAGCTTTCTCTTCACATCTTTAACCCATGTCCCAGAGAGGCAGCAGACCTCCCTTAGAAATGGTTCCAGCCAGAATATTGGGCCTTCTTCTCCCTTCCAAAGGGAGTCTCCCATGGCAACGACCTGTCTCTTTTCTTCATGGATGCAGACACTGGCCAACCTAAACCTGGTGACAGCCCCACCCAAGATGAAACACTGTCCTCATGGCTCAGTTCTGCTAGCAGAGCCTTGTACCCAGACCTGCTCCTGGCCCTACATGATCCTGCCTATATCCATCCATTTTTTCCTGCAGTCAACTCCTTTGGAGCATGTATGTCTTGTTCCTTGCTGAGAGCCTAATGCAGCATGATCCTGGTTATGAGCATTTGCTCACAGGGACTGTAACATTAACAAAACCCCTGGTTATATTATTAATAAAAGCCATACACACATCTATAGGACTATTAGTTAATGCTGCTCTCTCTTTGGCTATTGTGGCATAAGTCATAAAGACAGATTTGTATTGATAAGGCTTCTAGACCAAAGAGTTAGCTCATATTTGCCATCGGCAATTTGTTTTTGAGAGTTTTAACTAAAAACTCAGTAATCACCAACCAACAATATTGCCTGAGCACCACAAAACATGGAAAAGTTCTTGACTCTGGCTCAGTAGGGCTGCCACTTAGACATTTCTGAAATTTAATTAAGAAAATGTCATCATTCCTAACACAAACCATCTTGCGGTGAGCATGCTTTTGAGTGCTCAAAGCAAAGCAGAAAGGAGCACTGGAACCCTGAGGAGTTAGGAATTATTCCCATATTAGGTACTATTTCCACAATGAAATGCACTCCCAGTTTATCTATTTTCATTATGCCAATTTATTGTATTTATGCACTAGGGATGCGTGTTTACAATAAAACCTCATTTTTGTAGGTGCTACATGAACAAGTAAAGTAACAGTCCCTGTTCCTGTGGACTCCATTGTTGTGCCACAGTGGCCTGGAAGCAGAGGTTAAAGGACATTGCTAGTGGATAGAATGTGCAAATTGATGTGCCCAGATAAAAACCACATTCTTCGGAGTAGGAAAAAAATTGATTTTCAGGAGAAAATCATACACTGTGAAAGTGCACGAGGGCTATGCAGACATCTCATTTTTATTAAAGGGTAGGTGTAGTGCTCAAGAAATGAGACAAATAAAAAGCCTGAGAAATTTCAGTTCTCTCCAACTAGAGAACAAATATATCAGGTTGTTCCACAGTGACCTGCCAAGACTAATTTAAAAGGATCTGGGAAGAAGAGGGCAGTTCAGGCCCTGTACCCATCACAGCTTGCTCTCTGTGTTCCCACTTCCATCAACAGCAGGATCTTTACCACTGCCATCTCCCCATCCTCAGAAAAAGGGAGAATACTACTTGCAGACTTCACAAGTGACAATAAATCCACCCACTGTCTGCAATGACTTATAACAGCAACTTGCATTTTCCAAAGAGACTTAGGCATGGAGGAGCCTGAATGTAATCGTTAATGTGTGGAAGTTTCATGTAAATGGGTCTGTTTTGAAAACAGGGCTCAGCCATGTAGCTAGAAAGCCATGAAGGACTTCAGGATACACTTCCACTGCACCAAATGAAGGTGGTCTGCAGAGCCCAAGGTGCCCCAGGGCTAGAATCAGTGTAGCCAGGTTGGTCAAAGCCTGGCTGAACAGGCTTTGCTCTTTTGCTGCCATGTAACCCAGTGCCAATGCAGATATACCCCCCTTCCTACTCTCACAGCAGCCCTGCATGGCACTGCACAGCAGCACTCGGTGGTACCAGCTGGAAACAGCTGCTGTGGGCGTGCTGTGGACATATCTGCAAGTGCTCACATCCCCCCATCTGTGCTGGGACCTTGGTCACTCCTCACTTCTCAGAGATGGCCTCAGGATCTGTTTCACAGGAGCTGGTAGGACCCAGGTGGGCAGGTGGGACACCCAAAATATCTTTAAATTCAGTGGGGGGTGGAAAGGCAGCTGAGAGTATGAGCAGCAGTGAGACCAGACACTGGAATCTGAAGGTATAGGAAGCAGATTATTTATGAAGAGGCTTGTTAAAATGTCATGGTAATGTGGCAGTGAGAAACCTTGTTATTACTGCTTTCAGCACAGAGTGTATATACAACATGGTATTGTGAAACCTTGAAATCTTTGTACACAAATACAGTTAGGAGGAGAAAAAAAGGAAAAGTTGGCCGTATTTCTGAATATACTCTCTTCTTCTGAAAATAATGTCACAGCCAGAACAGGCCTGCTATATTCAACTCTCATGCTCAAGTCCTCATACCTGGCTTAATAATCATAATGAACTATGAGGGAAAGGTAAATAGTCTTCATTCCACATCTCTGAGGATAATAGTAAGAAGGAAGAGATTTCAAACATGGGTAATGACTTGTAGAGCAGCACATTGCTTAAAACATTGACTATGAGCCAAGAAATACCCCTCACGGCTGCAATCAAAAACAGTTTTTGGCTCTGTGCTGTGAACAGAAACTTTATTTGATCAACAGAGTTATTGCAACAGACTTGCTGTTGAGAGTCTGGAACCTCATCTCTTATGTGGCACCCCTGAGTGCAGCTAAAGCTCCTGCAAGGCAAAGCTCTGGGCTCAAGAAATGCAGCCCTGGGTCACAGCTTCAGATTGTGATGACCACTGAGGAGAGTCTTGATGCTTCTCCCTTGGCTGGCATAGAAGTCTGTGTAACTTTTCATGGGGAAATAAGAGAGATCTGAGACTGGCAGAAATATTCCTCTCTGTTTTTGTAAGTAGTTGTTGATTTGGGAGTATGAAATCAGCTGAACTGTTTTTTGTGCAGAGTTTCAGCCTTTTGCCCTCAGGAGCTCTACAAGTACAGGGCAATCCCTGACCTACAGGCCCTGTCAGGCTAAGAAGAAAACAGATGTGTATGAGCCACCCTCCTGGCCAGAAAAACACCAACCTGCCAGAGAATATTGGCAGGGAGGAAAGAAAGAACTGAAAATTAATTTTTAACAGAGTTTCTCAGAAAATGGCAGATCTTCTCAAAGTATTTCAGACTTTTTTTTTTTTTTAATGCGAAAAGTAGGAATTTCAGTTGAAATCTGGAAAACTGAAGGTCTATTATTCCTATAATATCTGCCATCAGAAATGTGCTTCCTGCTGGCATCACTAAGGAAAAAAAAGAGTTTTGAGAAGAGAGGGTATTCTTAACAGTAGAAAGTAATTTTCAACAAGAAATAACAAGCTATACTGATCTGAAAAAACCAAAAAAATTATACTGACTGCTCCTGAATACCACACACTGAACCCCATCCAACTAATTGCTCAGGAACCTATGGATAATTGGCATCTCCATGCTAATGCTTTGGTGATCTGGCAAAAGAGAAACTTCCCCAACCATGGGAATAAAACTTCTAAAAAATTTAGAGGCTTCTCTTCAGCAAAAAGAAATCAGTATAGCACAGAGACCTCAGCCTGTTTCAGAAACACAAGAGGTCTGATACAAACCAGACATGAGCTGCCTGAGATCCTTGGGAGAAAAGAAGGAATTTCAGACTAGCAAGCCACAGGGGAGAGTCCTAGAGCCCAGAGAAGCAACTAGGTGCAAGCCATGATCAAAAGGACCAGAATACAGAAAAACTAAACAAGCTAGAAATAAACATATTTTGGGGATATGATTCATGATGATTGACACCCAAACACTGGAACTGCTTGCCCAGAGAAATGGATGTCCATCACTGGAAATCTTAAAAGTCAGGTTGAATGATCCAGTGAAAGATATCCCTGACCGCAGCAGTGGGGTGGACCAGATGATCTTTGAAAGTCTCTTCCAACCCAAACAAAATTATCATTTTATGATTTTTTACTTCAGAAAACCTAAAATTTTCTGGTTCTGACAGTTTGAATTGACATTAAAAGCAATGTGCCTTTTCCAAATTACTTTTTTTTTTTTCAAACAGAAGAGCACTAACATCACTATTTTTTTCCCCAAAGAATGAGGCAGCTCAAGGAGTTTGCAATGACTTTTAGAGAGTGCGACTTTCTTATTTAAATCCAGGCAATATGGAAAGAGGGGATGATAAATTGTTACGATCAAAGATTTACCTTTCCAACAAATGGAAAATAGAATGGGAAAATATGGAAGAGGGGAAACACTGGGAATGGGGCAAAGCAAGCACGTGTCCAGTGTTGCCTTCAGACTTTTGTGTCTTCCCCTCAGTCTGCCATAGAGGTGTCTAAACACAATCCTGTGCCCTGTGCTCTGCTTGAGCAGGGAGGTTGGACCAGATGCCCCACTGTGGTCCCTTCCAACCTGACCCATCCCGTGATTCTGTGGTACTCAGGAATTACCACTGAGGTAGACACAGGCACTTCACACACCCTGTACTTCCTTGACAGGGTGCTGAGGACCAACAGCACAGCACTGGCTCCCACTCGTGCCTGTGTGTAACCACGGAGCTGTGGCTGGACTCCAGGTTCGTAAATACGACACCTGAGATCAGGTGCTGGCCTGGTCCCCGGCCAACTCCAGCAGCAGAGCACTCTGTAGGTATCTGAGAGACTTGCTCAAAGGCAGCCACTGATGCAGAAGCTCTCCCCATTATTCACAGGAGCTACTGAGACCTGAGAAGCGGCTGGGATGTGGCCCAGTGCTTTGCACATTGGTCACAGGGAGACACCATGTGCACGGCCATTTCAATCCCCTCAGGAAAAGGGTGTCCTCATGCTTTCCTTACACAGGCTCTGCATGGCCCTCTTGAACCCCAAGAGTTCTGCCTGCCGGGAGGGAAAGGGGCCTGATGGCAACAGCTCCCTAGCATGGGAAACAGTTGATGGCTCAGGAGAGCTGGGAACAAACAGCAGGCTTGAAGCAAACAGCCCCATCCCAGCCAGCCACGCAACATGACTCAACAGATCCACACAGGCAGGGCTGTGCAGGCTGGGAGCGGAAACCAAACACAGAGCATGCAGCCGGCTGGCAAGCTGGGTCTTTTTCTTTTTTTTTCTTTTCTTTTTTCTTTTTTTTTCTTTTTTTTTTTTTTTTGGTGGAGTCTTATCCTTCCCTTGTATTTAAGCAACACTTCCAAGAGGAAGAAAGGCTGGAAAAAACTACTGACTTGCCATAGGGTGGGGGCCTCTCACCAAGATCTGCAGTGCAGCTAAGAGGGATTTTGCCTGTTTTCCCAAAAATGTGTACAACTGGTGGCCTTGCAAAAGGACGGAGAAAAGGAGCAACGAGTGCAGGGAGAAGGCTGAGATAAGCAGGATACCCTGTGGCAGAGAGAAGATCTGCAGC
>JAHLSL010000023.1:8208572-8242546 GCA_025920805.1 Petroica traversi
TGGCTCAGTTCTTTCCTTTCAACTCCTCTGGTACAATTAAAGCAGCATAGACTCAAATGTGGCTGCAGTGATGCTGCTATTAAAATACAGGAAGGGAAACTAGATTTACCAGAGCATGACCCTTCATACTTGCATAACTGTTTCACACTGGTACTTGTACCAGCATCAGTCTCCTGTGAAAATGTAAATTATATCCCCAGCTGAAAGTCCTGCACAGGCACAAACACTGTGTGCAGATAAGACCCATGTGCTACTCAGTGGGAACAGTTTGTGTCTTGCAAAGTATCCTTTTGGTTTAGAGGAGCCAGAAATACAAAGGAGAATATTTGCTTTACTTTTAAAAATAGCTTGTTCTAAGGAATGTCTTTTTCAACCATTAGAGAATACAACATGGAAGGAATACAGGACCTAATAACCCACCTGGAAATACTTTGTATGGAAAAGCAGTTCAACCAGTTTGGGGATTGTGCCAAAGAATTATCAGACAGGCCTTGCTTGATATGATTTGGGTTTGTGGCAGCTTTTACAGCCCAGCAGGGTTTCCCAAAGCTGAGGTGCTTTTAAGCTGCCCGTGTATGTGCCTGGCCCTTATTGCAGTCCTGGCTTTTGGCCAGAATGATTTCTGTTTGTGAGGGAGTGAACAAGTGAGGATCATTACAACTTGGAAGGAGCTCAGTTCTTGCTCGATGAGAACTCTGTAGACATAGAATGGGACAAAACAAGTACAGAAATGTGTCACAATATGGGAGCTGGTAAGGAGATGGCATGCTCCTGCAGATTTCAGCTCTTTAGGATATGGTCTGCAAGCTGTGGGACAACTCTTATGCAGAAGTAGGGGAACCTGGATGCAGTAGAATAAGAGGTTTCCAGTAAGATCTGTGTGTATCTCCCACTCTGAGGCAATTGCACATCAGCAGATCTGTATTCTGACCGTGGAGGGGTGGCTTCTCCACAGCTGTGATTCTGCTCCTCATCCTTCATGGTGATGAGTGACCATACAGCCTCAGAAGCAGCAGCACAGTGTTAAAAATTGTGAATTTTCAGCAGTCTGTGGCAGAGCCTCTCCTGCACTTTCTTCAAGAGGAGGGAAACGAAGTTCAATGAAAATGTAAAGATGGGGCACTGTAACCCTCCTTCCCCCCCAAGTATTTTTTCAAGGTAGAAAAGGACTTCTAATGAAACTATCCCACTGCCTGAAGGACAGAACAAATTAACTCTGACATCCATGAGGCTACCCCAGGTAGCATTTCCAAATGAACAACTATGGGTTTTTTGGGAATCTTATTTTGGGGTGAGGGGAAAGAGAGGAGGAAAGAAGTGAGTTCCATGGAAAACTGCCATTCTTCATTGAGTCTAAAATAGAACTTCTTGGAAGTTTATCAACCAGGCATTTTTCTGTGGAAAACACTAACTGTGCAGATTGGGCACTGTCCAAGTTAAAATACACACCAGTCCTGGATGGGAATAGTGTTAGGAGTCTAGATGTGTTCACTCTGAAATACCTGCCAAAGAGTCCCTGCTATGGCAGGACATGGGACCTCACAGCAGCTGTTATTTTTATACAGCACGTTATAGGTCTGGCTTTGGGTCTCCAACTGTGCATCCTCAGGGTTTCTGGGAGGTGTCCATGAGTTCTGGAATGTAGCTTGCCCTTTACAGTCAGTGTAGATTCAGTCAGTTCACTAATTGGAGTCCTGGAAGTTTGTTTGCCTTTTTTATTCTGGGTTTGAGACCTGCATTTGGAGAGATAATGTATGCTCAGGACTGCACTTGCTGCAAGGGAGTGGAAGGAAAGGGATGTTGGGATGTGGTTTTTCAGAAGTGGTAACAGGGCTGTTTTGTTCAGTCCGAGTGTCTTTTTTTGAAGAATAAATCCATGTCTAGCATGAACCAAGGCACAGAAGGAGCAGGAAACAAGCTGGGAAACTGAGTGTCCTGTGGACTGTGATGGAATTTGTCATTTGCTAGAATTTAAGGATTGTTACTTTGATAGCTACTAGGGTTGATGTTTCACACAATATTGATGCTTGCCATGAGTCTTTGGGCATTGGATGAGGACAGGGAATGAGAGCACAGTTTTCAGCTTGGGAGGTTTCCTCCTCCCACAGAAAAGACCCAGACTTAACCTTGCTGTACAATTGATCTCATGCATGGTAAGGAGAATTTTGAGGTTTTTCCATAGCCCTCTTCAAACTCTTCCTCTTTCTTCAATGCTTGCCATGATAGCATTGGAGCACTCTCCTTTTCCATCTGTTTCTCTGCAAACACCTGCCCATGCAATTCCTCTGTGCTTCACCTGGTGCTGAATGCTTGGTGAGTCAAATCCAACAAGGCATTCCTTGCACCTAGGAAAAGCATGGTGATGAAACTCTTCTTTAGTTCTGCATCACGGGGAGCCCTTTATCCAGATGGGTTTGTGTCCCCTGGCTCCACCTGTACCTTGCATTGTCACCCTTAGAGGTACACACTTCATGTACCTCAGCAGGCAGGGCTTTGCCACCTGGGGCTGCTCTGAGAATACCTGATTGTTCCACTGTAATTTGAAGGGAGAAGCCTGCATTCGTATTCTCGCCTGAGGCGCAGCATAGCTCTTGAGCAGGACTTGTATTTCTGGTTTCTTCACAATACCAACGTTATCAGCCAGACAAAAGTTGAACTCCATTTTTTCCAAAGAGGGTCACAACAAGCTTGGCTAGAGCCTTGTGCCAGTTTGCTGGGACAGCACAGAACACAGCCAATGGTTCAGGCAGTCTCTCTCTCATAAACACGCAGAGCACCTCAGTATCCTCTTGGTTCTCTGCTCCAGTTGCTCAGAATGAGGCCAGAAACGGGACAGGATGCAGTAGAGCCATTGTGTATATGTCTGTGTATGTACCTGTGTGTGAAAGGTGGGATAAGCACAGCTCCTGCTTTTGGGTAATGCAAAGCAAGCATTCTTGCTGCTGGTTACTTCCAAAGGGTTAAGAGAAGGCACAGTAGAGCTGATCCCACAAGGTGTCATTACTGATGGGGCAGGAGAACTGGCCTCAGTTACACTCATAGCAGATCTAAGCTGCATTCCCTGGTGGAAGCCAAGTGCAAGGTTATGTGCCTGTTTGGCAGCCTGTCATTTAGACAGGGATAAGCTCAAGACTAGCCCAGAAGCTAATCAGAGGGAGGAGATTGGGAACCTATTGAAAAATGCCCTGAGAAGAGAGGCAGATGACACAGAGGAGCCAAGCCTGGCTCTCTGTCCAAGTACTGAAGTCCTCAAGCTTACAAGGTCAGGGAGTCGTGTGATTTGTGCTGGAGCACAGGCACCTCTCCTGCAGAGAGGGCAGTGCTGCACTAGGTCAGGATGTCTCATGGAGAGAAGCTGAGTGCTGGGAGAAGGATGGGAGGTTTTCAATGAGCAGTGCAACCCGTAGCTCTGAGAGGCAGGGACTGGCATGAAGGTGTGAGCAGACCTGGGGTTTTAGTTGCTCTGGAAGAGCTAGAACATAACAGCTGAGCAGAAAAGTTAAACTACGTGGTTTTTATCCACTGAGAAAGTACTGGAAGGTGGTGGCTGATCCTTGGGAACAGGGTAAGGGAGCCAGAGAGCAGCAGTGATAAGGCAGTGGAGCTGTTGATGCACTCTCTCAAGGCTGGGCATGTGGTTCCTTGCGTCTTGTGTGTCTAAACATGGGGAGCTGATTCTCTCTTCTTTTTTTTTAAGGCTGGCAATTTATGCTGGTGTAAGCAGATCTGTCTCAGTGTTGAGGTGATGGCGAAGGAGATTTTGAGAAATTAGTAGTAGGAAAGGTTTGTGAAGTGGCCCTTGCATTTCTGAGGTGTGAGGATAAGTAAGAGGCAGCTGGGAACAGGTGTTACGGTTTTGGGATCCTTGGGTGGGTAAAAGGTTGGGAGGACATCAGTGAGATCTTGAAAGATTCTTGGCAGGTAGCTCTGGGTGAAGGAGGCATCTGTACAAGGTGGTCTTGCAACACTGCAGGGGCAGAGATGACCAAGCAACCTGAGCTTCGTGTGAGGCAAGGCATAACAGGATGGTGGGGATTGTAGGGCACATGCCTACACAGCCACCAAACCAGCCAACTTTCAAGGGACTTACGGGAATTGTAAGGAGGATTATTTACCAAGACCTCTCTTTTTTCTCCTTTTTAAAAGAAAAAGCGGTGCTTCATCAAAAGCCAGTGTAAAGCAAATGAACAAAATAAAGTCACAGTGCCAGGAAGTACAGACCAAACCTGCATCCCATGAGAACTAACCTGCTTGTAGCTTTGCATCCAAAAATATTAGTCCATTTATTGCCCATTAAAAATTCCCTTTGTCTCTTCTCGGTTGTGGTGCATGTTTGAGATCTTAAAGATGGCACTGTCAGTCCTTAAAGCAATATTTGATATCAATTTACTCATTAACTTTCAAATGCAGGACACTGAAAACCTTTTCCTAAGGGCATTCTTGTGTTCTGTTTGAGAGTTACTGTTGTTTTCCCACCTCCCCTGAAGGGTTGTTTACAATACCATCTCTCCCTTTTAATCCTCTTTTCCTTTCATGTCTAACAAACAGTGTTAAACAGAACACGGGGGGGAAAAGCAGATCTCACACATTATAATTATCTATAGATAACTGAAGAAATGCTTCACAATTAGAGGTCTCATTTTGTAAATTAATGCTCAAGGAAGCTTTTTCCTAAGTTCTTTCAAGCTCGATGTTTGTATCTATAGTAAGTCAGAAAAAGGGTTTCTGAGTCGGTGTGCCCTCTGTGCAGAGTCTGAGCTGCCACAAACAGGATTTTCCTCATGAGATCCTGTGCAGAGGGATGCCTTGAGATGAACACACAAGAATATGGGCAGTACCAAGATGTTGAGCCATGACAGAAAGAATTACATTTCAAAACTGGCTGCTGTTTCTGCTGGTTATTTTTACAGTTTCCCTTAATTTCTCTAGCTCTTTTTACCCTATATCTGAGCACTTGAGGACTGTGAATATATTCATAGTCACAATTTTTCCGTGGGGTGGTGTGGGACTCCACATTATGCAGATCTGAGAGGCTACCGTTTGATGAGCACTTCTTTCAGCAGCAGCACCAACATAAGCATCCCCTGATTTCCCCTTCCCCTCTCCCACCACTCACTCACCCCTCAGCTGTGCCAGTTTCTGTGCTGTGTGGGAAACAAATCACAGAACACATCCAGGTTAAAAATAGCTGGAAAAGACAGAGAGAGAGAGAGAGAGAAAGAAATGAATTCCAGAACCTGGACTAATAACCTAAATGTACATCCAAAGTTGATATAACAGAACCTTTTTAGCTGAGATTTCATCTGTCTGTCCAGCTCCATCAATAATTTGTACCTGATTTCACACAGGACTGAAAGGTAAAAATTTCAAAAGCTACTGATTTCCTCTCTAATTTTTGTGCAAACTGATTGCTGTGTGAGGGGTAGGGACCTCAATTAAAGGAATGCAGCCAGCAGTCACCTGGCTGGTGAATATGTGCCCGCTGGCTGGCCATGTAAGCATTAGGCCAGCCAGCATATATGGACGTGACTGCAGCCCAGGAAAGGGTCTTAGAGCATGTAGTAATGGAAGAGCAGGGGTTGTTGCAGCCATTTTAATTTAGGAGGAGGAGAGAGAAGGGAGGTGATTATGAAGCAGTCATCAGAGACCCACAGGAAACCAAGAGCCATTAGTTCCACTGCTCACAAAGCAATTTGTTTCAAAAAGGCCCGAAATGATATAAAATAAGAGCTCTTCTGCACGTGAGCCTGTAAATCAAGTGAGCCTGTAAATCATACAATTTGGGAGGAAGCTGAGAGCTCAGCCTCACATTCCTGTTTAGACTTCAGCAGCCACTTCTGCTTTTAGCACTCTGAACACCAGTGGAAACCACGGATACTGATTTCTTTCCCGTACTCAAACGTCACTTAAAGCCCTTGTTTTTCCTGAATAACTCTTTTAAGCACTTGCTTCATCTCTGTTCCTACCTGTCTCCTTTCCAATCTACAACAGCTATCATATCCTTCAAGCCTCCCCTCTGACCAACAAATGGCCTCAAATTTGGTACAGGGCAGTTACACAAAATATTTAGTGATGGGTATCTGAAAATGATGAGTATTTTGGGGCAAACCAAAGCTGGCTCATCCTGCCCACCTCTTCTCAGGGAAAAGAGACCTTGGGTCTCCTCACCGATTTTGCTGATCTGCAGAGGGGACTGGGTGGGATGGGAGCCACAGGGTGGAACAGGAGCTGTGAGACACCCTATGAACCATGGCTGTAGTCCATGAACGGAAATGGAAGGGTCTTTATGTTCCTGTTCTGAGGTGGTTTTTTCATCTTCAGGTTGCATGTGCAGGATGCAAGTGGAGCTGTGTGGCTTCTTGTAGTGGACTGTGTCTGTGTCAGAAGCACATGCTGTCTTTGGCAGGGAGCTTTCATCTGATGGAACCTGGGTCTATTCCTACCATTTGTGGTCTTCCCCAGTAAGAGAAATTATCATTGCTATAGGTAAGTCTTGGGTTTCTCCAGGTGGGAAACCAGAGGTTTTGAGCAGTTGGGGATTTTCCTGGTGTGGGAAATCCCTGGGTGGCAATAATCCAGTGTGTTGGGCTGTGTGTCATCCCTGCTGCCGACACCCAGGAACATTACTGGGAGTTGCACCCAGTGTGATCTGTTTGCAGATACTCCAGTCTCACCACAGGTATGGAGTGAGGTGTGATGGGAAAGGCCTGAGAAGGCTCCCAGGGAATCTGCCTGCATTAATTTCCTTATCATTGCATACCTCTGGGTCTACTCCAGTCTGCACACTGGGGGAGCTGCTAGAGCTCAGCTCAGCTCAGCTCCTGCAAGAGAAGCACTGATTCCACTTGTGAAACTAGGTTCTGTAAGGAATTTTCATTCCTCCAATGGAAGAATGTAGCCATTTTGCAAGGTGCCACTGGAGACCTGTAAAGGAGATCTAAAGCAGAAGCCAGGGCTGCCTTACAGGAAGGTGGTGCTAGAAGGTCCCATCCTCTCTCCTTACCAGATACAGGAGCATGGGAGGTGCTGGTGAATCTTTGCCAACATGGAGCAGCCTCATGCAGAGTGGAGCGGCCCTTACATTGCTGTGAGTGATGTTAGGATCTTGCTTTATTCTTGGGTAACTACAGAATTTAGGGAAGTGGTGGCAGGGGAGAATGATCAGAAAGCTGGCAGAAATTGTGTAATTGGTGTATCAAAGGTCTTTTTACTCTTCTCCAGTCACATTTTCACAGTACCCCTTTTATTCTACGTGTCAGTAAACAACAAAATTGTTACTGATAAAACTTGCCTTAAGCAACAAGACACATGTGAACAATAAAGCACTAAGAGCCACATTTTCAAAAGTGTGTGTGCAGAAACGTCTGTTGTACAATGTATAAGCAGCATGTGGTCTGGATGTGGCAAGCAGCAACGGGAGAGGAAAAGGGGAACAGATGGAACCTGTGCATGAGTGACAAGAGCGGACGTAGGCTCAGATCAAGTTTTGTACTGTGCAGAGGCTGAGCTTTTGAAAAGCCTTAAATAACAACCACATTTTAAGGAGGACTTCACTAATGGGGCATGCAGATAAGCACGCCAAATGGAGCAACTGCAGAGCACACAGCACGGCAGACAGTGATATATACAGAGCATATGAAAAGTTCGGTCTGACACGCCAGCCATGCGTACAATCAAAGGTGTGCACATTTTAGAAACATCAGCCTCCCTGAAACCTCAATGAGTTAGCAATAAAACATCAGGAAACGATAAGTCAGGGTCAGAAAGGTCTGAGAATTCCACACAGCTGAAATAAAGATTGAGCAAGAGGAATTAGCATCAAGAAATCAGATTCAGATGTTTAAAGCTGATTGTCTGAACCAAGTTAATATAATGCACCATGTGTCACTTCAAAACGTTCGGATCGTGCAGCTGGGAAGCCCTTCCCATGATTGTGAAATGCAGCAATTCACTGTATCTGAGAAGGCTGGGATGGACATGTCTGCCTGGACACAAGCAGGCTATAAATGATGAATTGGGATTATAGCCTTTACTGTCCCAGTCCAGTTTTACCAGTTCCCTGAACCACTGGCACAGAAAACAAGCCCTGCAGCAAGGCCATTTGAAGATTCTACCTTCACATATGCTGAACTTGCTCTCTGTCTCCATTCATCTCCCCATGGTCTGAAAATGCTCACACTCTTTTTTCCAACTGCGAAGCACTCTGATGAGCAGCACCCCTTTCACCCAATTAAAAGAGCCCTTTCACCCAATTAAAAGAACCCTTTTTCAGCTACCCAGTCTTTTCAAGGAAAATTATCCTCTCTCTGTCCATTCTACCAAGTCTGTAGTTCACAGCTTTGGAAAATTATGTTTTCAAACTGACGGTACTAGGGAACAGTCACATTTTCACTCATCCTCACACATGCACAGAAAGAAGCCTTTATCTGTATGAATGCAAACCAGCACAACCACCACCTGTGTGGGACACTGTAAGTCTGCAAAACTTGCACACTGTCACTGCTAATTTTTTTATTCTCAGATGGATTTATATGAACTTACAGATACACCTGTATTGTGTATGCTCCTTCAGCCTAGCAAAGTAATCCGAGAATTGAACACTGCCCATCTAAAGACCACACCTCGCAGGAAATGAGAATTCCGTAGGTATGAGGGTTTTAGAGAATGGCAACTTGTTTGTTTTGTGAAATTATGTAGCTGATAGGAGTGGCTCTTTCCTAGGACAAGGTCACACACTCATCAGTCCTTGGATGAGAAACTAATTAACTGGAGATCAGCATAAATTCTGTACTCCTTCATGCACTGTTCATGGTGACCAGTTCCGGATTGGGGAGATGGGGTGACACAGAAATATTTGACCATACAGGTATTAGGTTCTCATATCACAGATCTTTTCCCCTGCTCTATTCACATGCATTTGCATGGCAGCTGAACAAGCATTGTACAGCTACGGGCTAAAACTCTTCTCTGGTACATTTCTAGTGAAGCCAAAGACAAATTTGACACTGTGATTTATGCTGTGAACAAAACAGGCCAGGGCACGTTCTCTCCCCCATCAGCAAGTGGCACAGCAGAGCTTTTATACTTGGCAAACTCCTCTCCCACAGCCACCTCCAAGCAAAAAAGGATGGCCAGTCTAAGGAATAGCATTGGCACAGCTGTGCCAAGCAATGATGGACCCTCTCCTGGGGCAGATACAACCAAGAAAAATTTCTTTCACTCTATCTCCAGCACTTGCTGATTTCAGAAGACTCTGTAAAATTCAGCATCTTCAGTCACTTGAAGCTGAAGGGCACAGCCTGGGTTTTACACCCATGCTATGGGAAGTTGGTTGGGGTTTGCTCTGTTGCTGACAGCTTGAAATTTCCATTTGCAGCTCCTTCCTGTTTCCTTTTCAGATATGCATCATACAAACGCAGAGAGGCTGCACAAATGTACCAAAAAGTTGAGAAGAGAGCACATTCCTTACCCTTATGAAGATTTTAGTGTGCCTAGTCAACATTGATGCAGAAGAGGAAGACCTGGGCAGGCACTTCCCATACCCACATCCTGCAGATACATGCCTTGGTGCTGATGGCTATCTGAAGCCCACATCCACAGCTCCATCCTACCTGGAACACCACCTAGCATACTCAGACATCAGAACAGAGGGACTAGGAAGCATGCTGGGGCATTTTTTTTTAATTTAAAACTTGCAGCACTGCTGCTGCCTCATAGAGAGTTGGGTCATTCACTGCTAGTTATGAGAGGGACAGTGTGCCTGCTGGAGTGTTATACATCCCAAGTGTCCCCAGCATGGGATGGGACCTTAGGAGGGATCCCTTGGATATATATATATATATATATATATACCAAACACATCCCTGATGTCACATGTAGGCTACATGGGAAGGCAGGACTTGCTGCCTGGAGCCCACACTTGCCCACAAGCCCTCCAGTCCTAAGACCCCCTGGCCACATGGCACCTTACCATGTCTGGGGATCTCCGAGCCGTACAGCACCTTGCCGTGCCTGGCAGGGGAGCAGATGGAGCCCGTGGCACTGTCCCACCTTGCTGCTATGCACAAGAGTTTTGGTTGCCTCCAGTGTCTCTTTGCCTCACCTCATCACCACGGGGAGTGAGCAGTGCCAGCCACATTGTGAGGAGCAGGAGATGATGTATCTAAAATAAAGAAGGAATTTTAACCCCCCTTGCTTTCCTTTGTCCCACCCATATTGCACCTGCCATTAGAATGACCAAAATTATCTAGTCGCAGCATTCATCACTCATAGAAAAGCACAAACCATGCAAATTCCCCATGGAAATTTTCTGAGAAAACAGGGTTTTTAGGCTCTCAATGTGTAGAAGAATGTCTCTGACCGGTTACTTCTCTCCCAGGCATTTTATCAAGAACTGAAGCTCATTGAATCAGTGATTCACTCCCCACTCAGCACTGTCTGACTGCATTTTGTGTGCCTAGGGATAAGAATCGTGTTATTCTTTGCTCAGGACACCTCTGATATGTTCTAGAATATCTCTGGCTTGTTACAATAAAGATTACTCCAAATTTCATGGGAGAGGCATTTTCATGCACTGCCTTTTTTACTGGGGACTTGGTGGGATCCACTTAAACCACCAGAACAAAACCACAAATCAGTAAACACCTTAGCATGGTGCTTTCCTTGCCTATGTTTGTATTGAGCTCGTTTACAGCCAGCAGGCCAGGAGAAAAAGGTCATTTATAGTATGTGCTGTGGCACTGCCTGCCTGAATTTTAGGAGTCAGCAACTTTGATAAGCTCTTGACGCAGCTTGCAGACACAGACACAGTTAAGAATGTCTCTTCCGCCTACTGCAGGAAGCTGGTCAGTGTATCAAAGATCAAAGTTGCTCACACCAAAACAAGAAGATTACATACAAGCAAAAAGTAACTCCAAATGCTCAGGTTTGGATGCAAGATTTGCACGTACTGGTCTCTAAATTTGAAGCAATTAAAAAAAACCACTCGCTTCAGCACCACCCAGATTACTCACAGGCTAATCCTCCTGTTGCAGGGACAAGATGCTCTGTTATCAACATGTTTGATATAACTTTGAGAAGACGAGTTTATGGAAAACCATGTTAGAGACTTATTTAGAGAATGTAATGACCTTAAGTGGCTGTGCTTTAAAAGGGCTAACAAAAGAGTGTGTGACCTGAAATGGGAATATACTGCAGGGAAGTCACTTCCCTCTGCTACACATACAGCATCTGCAGAACAGGCAAATATTTATCAGGAACTGGAGCTCATCAAATCAGTTAATTGTTTCAAAAAAGAAACGAAGAGATGTTTTTTAATATATCTCAAAAAAATCACAAAGGTAGTCAGGACCTTTTCAGAAGTGTTCCTGAAATAAGTGTCCCTGTGATAAAACACAGCTAGGAATGACTGTTGAGAAACTTTTGGTCAGCTCTGGCAGTTCTGCTGCAAACTTTTGGTCAGCTCTGGCAGACTGCTGCATGACTGCAGTGGAAGGAAAGATTGGCAGGGAAATTCAAGCTAGCATGTCTGCCCTCTTTTCTTCTCTCTTCTCTGCTCCACTACAGAATAAGAAATCAGAGAAAAGACAAGCCTGATTTTGAAATTGTTTTGGTGGCTCTAGTGGGCTCTTGCACACAAACAGGATTCAGGAGCATTTTAGGTTGATTTCCTTTCAATTCTGCATCCCTGCTCTGTTCTGGTTTACTATTCTCCAGCTCCCTGTACAAACAGGATCTTTCCTCAACAATGTTCTGCCACATCATCTTCCTTCCTTTGTATACAGGCTGCTCCTGCCTGTTACACACCATGCAGCTTCCTAAGGCACCTCGTTTCTCAACGCTAGCAAAAACAGGAACCAAAAGCAAAGCAATAAAACGCTAAATTCTCACCACAGTTAAAAATGAAATCTTGAAAGTTTCCGATTCAAGATGACTTTTCTGTTAACAGACTATTTTTCTACCTTAGTGCTCTGCAGTGTATGTGCAAATGAGGTGCTTGCAGTATTTATCAGATTCAAATGCCTCTCCAGCGAGGTTTGCAACACTGACCCATGCTTTTCCTCCTTTTTTATTGGTGTTGAAAAGTGAACCCAGCTGAGCAGAGTACACATTGCTTCACTGTTCACCTCTCTTCTCCCGTCTTGCAAGGCTTTGCTGTTTGATTTTTTGCTCCAGGGAGGTTCAATAGCATGTACAGGGACAAGAGAGAACCACAGGCCACAGTACATATTGCACAAATGCTGTTATTATTCTGAGGCCTGAAGAAACAAGGAAGGAAGCTTGAGGCTGGTGGTTTGGCAGGTGTGAGGCCTTTTTCACACAGACATCTGTTTCAAGTGGTAGCTCTGGGCTTGGGGATGAGCAGGCATAACCTGTCACTCCCACTCCTTCTCTGTGTCACAGCACAAGGGGGTTTGGGCTCCTGATGAAGGGATGTCAGCTCCTTGCTCAGTCTGTGCTCTGAGACTCTGCTCTCTTGGATTTGTGGGGCAGGGCTGCAAAGTGAGGCAATTGCCCCCTGCAGCTGCCTGACACAGAGATGCTGCTGCTGCCACCACACCAGCACACACAAAATGGATGGGGTTAGAGTACAAAATGGGTGAACAGCAACGTGTGTGCAAGCTCAACAAGCCCATCAAGCTCCATGCAAAGACCTGATGAAAACTGTTTGGATGCTACCATGTACCCCACATCAAAGTGAACTTTTCTAATCCACTACATTATTTCTAGTGTTTTGGGCAACCCTGCTAGTGATCCCATTACAGTTTTGAATAGACTCCTTCATTTGGCAGGATGTTACAGCATACTCTCTTGAAATGCCTTGTACCACATTTGAAGGAACTCATTAGTGTGTGATGGTTAATTATCTGTGCTATAGCATAGCTGGGATTCCACCTTAGAAATAATCTAGCAAGGAACTGCAGTTTTTAGGGCTGGATCCTGCTCTACTAAACACGTGTAGGGAGGGAAAAAAAGGGTTTGCATAATATCCTCCCCGGCAGGGATTCTTTGGGACAAGTTAGTGTTGAGCCACATTGTTATTTTAAATGACAATAGGTTCTTTCTCCTGTAGTTCACGGCCAACTTTAATGAACATTTAGCAACTTAATTATCTTTAAGACTGCGACTCTTCTGTTACAGATTGCTGACATCGGTCAGTGAATTCAGAAGTTACTGGGGGAAGGGCAATATGCAGAAAAGTAGAGACTGAGATATATGTATACAGCTGCCCTCATTTCCATAAGAAATCAAGCTGAAGCCATTTCAAGGTGAGGGACTGTGGTTAATCCCTCCCGACACACTCATTAATACATCTCATAACAAGTCTCCTTGTCCACCGACAAGGAGAGTCAATCAAGCACTACTTTAGTCTGGGCAGGAGAAAGGCTACAGTTTCATGGGGACTGCTGGATTTTATGGCTTCTTCAGAGGTTTTAAGCTGTGCTGATGTGCCTTCATTCAAACTGAGCAAGGGGTAGGTGATGTGATGGGAGAGCTCAGTTCCTATTTTTGCTTCATGTCGCAAATGACAGAGTAAAATCTGCTGATGTCAACACCAGGATGGGCAAAATCCTGGCAAAATGAAAGGCTAAGTAGTATTTTGACATTCTTGAAAAGGAAAGCAGGATTCCTGACATGAAGCACCCTTCTGCCATGCTTAACATGATCTCTAGAACCACCATGTCAGCTGTGGTATTCATTAGTGAGGAGCACCATTGAAGCACTCACAGAAATATAATAAATTTCAGAGTTGGACTGCAAGAAAAAAATTATTTTGTCCTGAGGATTAAAAGAAAAAATAAGAAAAACAAGCCACACACAAGGAAGCCTGATGTTCCAGCTTTGGTATTATAATTTTTTTTTTCTTTTTCCTATCTGACAAATATCAGCATGACAGCAAACAGAACCCTCCTAGTTCACATGGCAGCACAGCTTAACTGTGCTGGTAAGTGGTGAATTGGCTCTTTGCTCTAGCATGGCCCTAAATAGTACCATTAACATGTGGTTATAGTCAGAGAGCACATTTGGTAGGAAATGGCACCTTGTTACTTCCCAGATTATCTGCTCTCTATGGGGTAAATATTTTAAACATCGTGCCGGATTTTAGCAGCATCATCCCTATTAAAGCAAATGGGATCTGAGCGAGGGTAAACCCAAGCACGCAGTGCTGGGACAGTACACCTATAAATCTTCTGCGTCTCACACTCTGTGCTTTATTCGCTGACAAAAGACAAGTGTTTGCTGCCTTTGAAAGGTTCCTAAAGCACAAAGGGAGGGTGTGTGCTCGGCATTGCTTCCTGGAGCTCTGGCTGCCGCTGCAGCACGGCAGCCGGAGCAGGAAGGACGCAGGGATTCCTCAGCTCCGCAGCAAGGCTGCGGCCACGCCAGCGGGAGGAATGTGCCTTTCAAGGGGCAAGCAGTTCAGTTCGCTCTGGGCCGCAGTTACACGGTGATAAAGTTACTTTGGAAACAGCATCTACCTATAAGCCAGGAAGTATTTTAAGCAACAAATACCTTACAGGCCTCTTCAAGCTTAATGAGTATGTATTAAGCATTTTTTTGTGTAAATTTTGTCTTCTGCTCATATCAATCCCATCACAGTAGTGGTTGATATAAGTGCCCCAGTTTACATAATAGCAAAGGCTGGGAAAGGCCCTTTCCTTAGGGTAGCTACCTTAAAACAAATAACTGGAGTTTGAAAAAAAAAAGGCCTGCTCTCTCCAGTAGGCATCGTTTCATGGTTTAGTATGATAAATGTAGCCTACATGTGCACGATATGTCTGGCAACGTTCTTTGTTACTTCACTAGATGGCGTGTGGTGGTGCCTGGCTGGGGGCAGAGAAGGGAGAAGAATTAATTCAGTGTGTAACTGGCTGCGCTGCACTCCTGCCTCTGATGTGCCTTTAACAATGTGGATCTATGAGTTAATGTTTCAAGGGTGAGAACTGAATTTCCTGCTGAAACTTTTACCTGAACAGTACCCTTAAATCAGTAGTATAGCAAGACTGGTGGAAAAGAGGTTCAGTAGACCAACCTATTTCCTAGGCAAAGCATGCTTTCAGAGACAAAAGTTCTTTAAATCTAAAACAGACCTGAAGAAGAGCTTATGCATCTGCTTACTACAACATGGTCAGCTGGTAGACCTTATCTCTTTCTATAAATTCTGTCATACATATAGCCTCACACCATCACTGCTGCTACTCTACTGTAAAAACGTCCAAAACTTTGTGTGGTTCTTCAAAAGGCAAGCCATAAGGTTAATTTGTGCTCTCACTTTCCCTGGCGCATACCCTGGCGTAGCTGTCCTCTTTTGTTCTCCTATTAACTATTTATGCCTCCCGCGTTGCAAAAGACGACCCAGCTCTGCCCTGAGGCACTTCCTCTAGTGGGATGACACAAAATCACCCTCGCAGGGCACTCAGAGTGCACGTGCAGTGAGAATCTGCTCTTTTCTTGCTTGGGAAAGCAGGCATTAAATCTTCAAGGCCTCAGACATGAATTGCGGAAATGGCTGTATCCATTAGGGGTGTTCCAGGCTCCCTGACACAAACACTGACACTGAGGCTCTCCACACAAGGCTTGCTGGTGGCCACGCCTGCTCTCTCGGCAGTCCAGGGGCTGTGAGGTTTCACAAGTGGCCCAAGCTGACCTACAGCTGGGCTCCAGCCAAAAGGCAGCTCTCCCCCTCTGCTGACTCTTGTGCTCCTTTGGCTGTAGGGTCTGCAGTGCCAGGGGCTGATTGGTCTCGGTGCAATCCTCCCCTCCTGTTGTTTTCCCTTTTGGTAGGGTTAATTTTCAGTTGGCTCAGTTTGCTGACTGCTTGGGTGGATACCGGGGCAGGCACCAGGAGATGGCTGAGCTGGAAAGTGCAAGTCTGGCCTTTCTGCCCTTAGTGTGGGCTGAGCCATCAGGAGTCAGAGGCTGTGCCCTGCAGCTTCACAGTGCCCACAAACCACCGCAAATGCTGCGAGAGGACAGGGCAGGCCACTGCCTTAGGATGGGATGCAAACATTCCTCTGCTTCTTTGAATGCAGAGAAGAAGGGTTTAAAAACCATCTGTTAGAGAATGGTGCCATGAGGAAAATACATCTGATACACATGCAAGTGTGGGGTTTTCCTGTGGTATTTAGGCCTGAGGTGTTTACTGTTTTACCATCCAGCTATTCACCCAAGCTGCAAATGTGTTCAGTGCAACCCATGCACTAAATTTAACACCTGGTGTACCGTGGCTACAGCTACAACAGCAGCTTTTACCCTGGCTGAACCAGGCTCCAGTGCCACACCATGGACAACACTCTCCCCAAAGAACAAAATTATGTCCAAAATCAAGTGTCTTTCTTTGTTGTTTACAGCTGGTGGCTGTTGCAGATGGGAGAGTGTATTTGGTAGGTGCCTGGCTTGGGGGAGAGTGTCTGGTGAAGAGCCAGTGCTGCAGCTGTGTGGGGACCTGTGCAGAAAAGAACCTAGTGCTCACACTGACTAGGCAAAACAGGGGCAAACACTGGCAACCAGCTGAACAAGAGGCCCCTCAGCATTCCCTGAGGAGAGAACTCATTCTTCCTTTGTGAGTCTGGTTTGTGTGACCCCTGTACGATGAAGCTACAGAGTTAAGACAAGTTCTGCCAGGGTTAAGCCACTGCAGCCTGTCCGCTGAAGCAAAAGAGGTTTTAGATGTTAATGGGAGAGGAAAACCAGGGTCATTGGATGGCTTACAATCAGTTCTGGGCAAATTGCTACCCAACTTTCTTCTGTATTCCTGTGAAATGCTCCTCCTGTCTCAGATCAGCTCATCCAGCTACCTTAGCCTCAAAGTGCAGTTGTCTTATCTAACTCATTTGGTTTACATTTCCCCATGCCATCACTCAAATGTAGTAAATTGAAACATCTGGATGAACCCAGAAAAAGCTGCAAGAGATGTCCTCACTTTATTCCAAATAGTCTATGCTTTGAAAACCATTATACATGCAACACTTCCCTGCACATAGCCACCAGCATCCTCTCAGCTCAGGCTCCTGGTTCAGAGTCCCACTCTGCTACTCCTTCACTCTGTCCTGGTAGTCTCCCAGGGTTTAAACCTGCCTTATTGTCAGTATATTGTGTTTGAATTACAGAATTGTTCCTATATGTCTCTCCCTCTAGTAAGCTTACAGCAGAGTAAAGATCCCCATAAGAAAGAACTGTTTGGGCTATAGAGAAATGCTGCCAACTACTGTAACAGGAAAACATTACAGCTCTCTTTTGCCCCAAAAATAACATTTTCTTGCTGTGAGTAAATAGCTATTTCAGTTCTTCTGGGAGCAATAATCCTGGCCCTCTCTTTCTCTGCAGGCAGCGTGCAGTCCTCTATCCCAGAGAGAAACTCATTTCCACAAGGCATGTCCAGACAGCATCAGCATCTGCCTAGGAGTGGGGATAGTCGATGATGAGAAGAATGGCAGAGAGGGATGCTTCAAGGAAGTCGCTCATGCACATGACAGAAACTAAAAAAGCATTTCTCACCAGAACAGCTCTCAAAGGACTTCAGCTGGGCTCTTCTCTGCCTGGGAAGAGATCTCACTTGGTTTCTTCCCCCTCTACTCCATACCCTGGAACCTATCATTCTGAAAGTGAGTCAATGCCTACAGAGACACCGGTGGCTGGGTTTCATGCAGTGCCATCTCATTTCTGCATCTTGAGGCAAGTCCCTTTGCCTCTGCCATGTCCTTGCCTAGGTTTAATGCATCTGCTGCTCAGAAAGGTCACAGGGCCATGACCTGTTTGTTCAGAGCACCTAGTGAACAGCAGTTCACTCGGATTAGCTGGGATTTCTATTTACAAAATAAAACAATTGTAAACCAAGGAAAGTAGTGGGATTTACCAAACTCAGTTACACCACAAAGAGCAGACAAACAGATACCAAAATCAGAAGTTAGTCCTCCAGATACTAGTCTGATTTTCGTTTGTGTGAGTTTTGCTCTGAGAACCTCTTTCCTCACCAAAGTGCACCCATCTTGATCTTCCTGACATTATTGAGCTGTCAACCCATAGTAATTTCTAAGCAACTACTCAGGTTCTATTAGTATTAATCTAATTTGAGATGAACACTGGCCTCATTAGGCTTTACTGTGCTTCCTGCCCCACTGTTCATCAGTGAAGGGTTGGCTGAGACAACACCTGAGAAACAATGCTGGTTTCTCAGCAATCAGGACAAGTGAATCCAATCCCAGCTCTGCCACTTACAAGAGACAAATCCATGTCCATTTTGTTTATTTTTTCCTATCTGTAATACTGGTATCTCTTACAGCACAACCACTTGTTTGTTGAGCACTTTGAGATGGTGCAGCTTGGTGAAATCTCAACAAGGGTACAAAGTGCTACTGGTGTTTCTCAAGTGTGTGATGTGTGTCTTAAACTAACCCTTCCTGATCTGACACTTCACACAGCTGAACCCCTATCTCATCTCTACAATAAAACAAGCTGTGATTTGGGTGAATTGTTTATTAAATATGCAACTCTGAAAGACTTTCAAGGGTCTACTTGTTTTTAAATCACTGCATACTACATATTTGAGCAAACCTGAGAAAAGCAAATATATGGCCACAAGAAGAGTTCATTGAAGATGCTCCAATCTTTCCATAGGTATGCATCATGATAATGCAATGTAGCCCAGACCTTTAGGGTTTCTGAAGGCCAGGAAGCTGTGTAAGGTCTTTTTATCCTGACAACAGCATGAACAAGTGGGTTACATAACCGACAAGCTAGTCACATCTTAGTAGGCATAAAAGCATTTATTTTCTTGTCACCTAGCAATATGACAATGGATTATACCTGCTTCTATCAAGCCTTGCTGCAATATGTGCTTTGCCTGAAGATGTTCATCCAGCAAAAAAGGGTGTACTGCAGAAGGGCACAAGGCTCAGGATTCCTACCATAAGGCCCTGACTCTGGGGCTGCAGATTGTCCTGTCAGCAGCAAACTCATTTAAGGTATACCCACCTCCCTTCATAGTCCAGGCTGTGCCTTCCCACGTTCAGCTGAACCCGACCTCCATCACACTCCTTCTCCTCTGCACCACCTCAGCAAAGTGACAGGATCCCCAGCACAAAGCAGGTCAGGCCTGGGATGGGTGTATTTGCACAGCTCCTCAGCACTGTCTCCTCCTCAGCATCATGGGTGCCATGCAGTGTGCACTGCTCCTTATCACTGATATGGCAGTGACCACGGAGCACTTCCACACAGGTCCTGGTGTAGGGTCCTGGGCATAGGGTCCAATTCCCCCTCTCCTGCAGATGGGATTGCATTTATCCTAGGTCTTCTGGATTTATAGAAAGTGTGTATCATGCTCCTAGCAGAGAATGCTGAAGCAGGAAATGCCTTGGATATATATCTGGCCTTGCACCGTGCCATAGCAGAGCCACAGCTGTCTGCAGCACGCTGAGATCCACATGTCCTCTGCTCATCCAGAACTGCCCCACATTGTCTCTGCACATTACAGCTCAGCCTCTCCAGGGAACGCTGTGTTTGCTGTTACATTTGCACACCAGCCAGCACTTTGCTTCCTGGTTTATGAATGGTGTGTCCAGAAATTGGCTGCTGTGCTGGTGCATTTTAGAGAAGATAATGTCCTTTTCCCTGCTGTTTATCATAATCCTAATTTCTGACAAACAAAAGAGGTGAATTCTGGGCAATTTACCAATAATCAAGCGCAGGGTAAGCAAGATGGCTTTAGAATATATATATAGCCCTGTGAACAGGGCTCAACAAAGCCCTCTGATACCGGGTAGCTCACTCACACCAGGCCCTTAGACTGACGAATAGTGATAACAGCAGCAAACCTTGTTTGCCCCGCAAATTGCAGCCAGAGATAATAAAACTCCCAAACTAGCAACACAACAACAGCATGGGAAGCCTATGACATTAAATACATGAAAGGGATGCCTTGGGACTATGAGAAGAAATTGAGTACCTTCAGCACTGAATGGGTAATCCTCAGGGGACTATTTAAAACTCATTGACTGGTTATGCCTACGCATAGCGTTGTCAGTCAGTGGAGACGTCAAAAGTTTGTGCAGGTGAAGTTTACTCAAGTACAGAAGAGCAGAGCCACAAATCCTTTTTGATCAGTTGCCTGGCTCTGCCCTTGGGGCAGAAATCCTTCAGACATCTCTTGGGGTTTCTTTTGTCTTTGATGGGTTTGTCTCTGACATATGAAATCATATGATCTGAGCTGTATGGCTGAGGTGGGGTGGTAATACTAGATGCAGGTAGGAAGTGTGTGGCAGGGTTCATTTCATGCCAGAAACAACACACAGCATGCTCCCTCTACCTGCAGTGCAGCCCAGGACCCTGGTGGAGAACTTGAGTGATCTGCTTCTCATCTACTTAACACACACAGAGCTCAGGATTGTGAACTGCACTGTGCTGCGGATGCCCAAGAGACAAACTGGACTGCTATTAGTCTGCACATAGAACATGCTGGCCTTTCCTCACACTGTATTGTTTCCTTCCCACCACCAGCCTTCTTAATTTCCATTCTGTGGTGACCCCCATGCCTCCCTCCTTACTGACAGCCATTCCTCAGCCTCCAGGACAGATGATGTAAGACAGGGCTGTCAGCATAATGCAGAGGAATGGTGGCAAGTAAGAGATGGGCCCACAACAAGGTAAACATTCTGCATGCTCTAACCCCCTTGTTACTGTTGGGACATAAACTCAACTGCCCCAGCCAATTCATCTTAGTCCTAGATATGTGTTGCATGAAGGCAGGACCTGAAAACAGCAGAGAAACCTCTCATACAGAGTGTGCACTGGGGTGATGCCAGTTACGTGAGTAGAGTTCATTGAACAAATGTAGGTGTTTAAGCAGTAGGTGTCCATTTGGGAGTTAGTCACCTTAGGATGCCATTTTAAGTCAGAGAGAAATAGACACTTTTGGCTTAAGATAGAAATTTCCACTCAGCTGAGCTCAGTTGTGCCTGGTGAGCTCCTGCTGCTCCCCGCTGATAGCACAAGCAGTCAGGCACAGCCAGCTCCCAGGTAAAAGCCTGCCCGACACACACCGAACGGCGGGCGAGATAAATCCCATTTTGTATGGCCACGTTTTGACACAGGGATGCTACACGTTACGGGGCTGCAGAGGGGGATTTGTGGGGTGCCTGGTGGGGCACGCTCTGGCACGTAACCACAGAGGCCAGGGAGGCACATTCAGAGGAACAGAGACACAGCGACAGACACAGCAAAACCCTTCGGGAACGTGGCTGCTGAAGCAACCATGACTTCATTAGACTTGCTCAAGATGCCCTCTAGCCTAGACCTTTCACCTCATTTAATGGTTTCTTGGCCTCAATCCCTTATAATTCTGAAATGAAAAAAAATCTCTTTTGACTCCTGTTTTCAAGCCAGGGCTGTTTGATTTGGAACGCTGCATTGAAGTCAGTGTTACTGATTGATTTCAGGTTTATTATATTTTCCCCTTTGAAAAATGCTACAGTAAAAAAAACCCACTTTGTCGTTTTTCATGTAACCCCCTCCCCCCTCCATTTTTTTTTTTCAATCTTAGCAAATGCTCAGTCTTTTCCACTTCAATAGCTTGAAATTCTCCCCTGAGAGCCCTAAGCTCTTTAAATATTTTTAGGTTGCCAGATTTCTTATGTTCTCTCTCCAGGAAGCCAATTTTGTTTCTAAGCTCTTGAGAGTAGTCCAGCTTCATCTTTTGCGCACTCACTGCATCACAATAAAATGCTGCCTAATTGCTGCCTCAGCCGAGTCCCAAAGGTGCTGGAGTTTGTCTCTAGGCTACAGTTGTGGACAATAAACTCTTCTCAGACTGGAGTTAAGCCTTTTTATTATTTAAATCTGAGTCATGTAAAATTAGTTTACTAGCAAGTTACCCACAAAGATCTAGTATGAAAAGAAACTCCCACATATTGTTTTCCAACACAATGAGAGAATGATCAGATATAAAGATTTGCAAGTGGCTTGTAATACAAGATGTGTATAGAAACACCAGCATTTAACTTTGCCAAAAAGACATGAAAATGTTTCTGTGAGCCTAGAAGTTACTCTCAGACCTTGTCTGTTTGGTGTTCTTTACCTTCAAATGGTGGTGTGAAAAACTTTCTTTTTTCCTCTAGCTTATCCATGACCTATGAAATACCTATGAAAGAGGAAAGGCAGCTGAAGATAACAAATGCCAGATGGGCAAGCGGTTTCTGTTCTCAGTCTACACCACAGCAAGAGGATTTAGTGATCATTTTGTTTGAAAATAAACAAGAATATACTAAGACCAGCCACCCAAGCTGCACCCCCATTAAACTTGAGAAGACCCCTGTAGCAAGGGACAAATGGACAGTACAGGGAGTGAGAATGAACACATGCTCTCTTTCTCATCAGGACCATATTAATCTATCCTCAATAGCAGAAGACATCTGCATGCAGCATTTTCTCTCTTTGTGCTTCTTTTTGTAATTTGTATTTTTGTGTTTGTATTTCTGTTGTACAATATGGCTGCTGACAAAAGTGCATACTCCACAGATATTCTATAAAAAGACTTAATGATCATTGTTTTGAGACTCTAATTCCTTAAGACAACAGCTTCTTTGGGTGCATTTGGTGCTGTATGCCCAAATCCACAGTCTTAATTAAGCGAAAATGAAGCTGAAAGAGATTGCTGGATTTTCTCAAAATGGTTAGGCTGTCCTTTAATTAAAAAGGTCAGTCATGATAACAGAGACCTGACATGGTTTTTGTGGCAGTGTCAGCAGCATATTTGCGACCTGGGACACTCATGAGCAAGGACAGCACACATCCAGGTCAGGGCAAGCCTGTACAAAGGGCTCTTTGCAGGGCTCCTTTTGTCAGCACAGAGAGCGTGCAGGCAGATGCAGGGATCTGCAGTGACTGCAGGGAGACTGTTAACCACACACCACACACTCACTGGGCTGAGACCCCCTCCTGTTGCTGAGGGTCTCTCATTCCTCATTTGGACTTGTCTTGATCACTTCTTGGGGGGGAAATGGCAGGCATGGTGTGACAGAACCTCCATTACTAAGAGTGAGGCAGAAGTTGGGAAGGATGCACAGGTCTGAAGTTCACTTTGGCAGCAGCAGCTAGAAAAGCTGGGACACAATTTCAGCCTTATTCAGATCAATGCCACTGATGTGAGTGGAATGAAGGCTCCGCTCTACATGGCTGCCTGTAATCTGAGAACATATATTCTGCACATCCTGGTGACTCAGTGAAAACCAGACCCCACAGAGTTCACCTTGGATTCACTGTCTCAAATAAAACTACGTGGATTCTTTGTGCCCCTTTTAGTTATCTGTAAAACAAGTATGATAATGCTTTGAGTGCTAAACAATACAATGTGTGTAGGAAGACAGTATCTTTTATTAGGCCAACTGAAATAGTTGGGGAAAAACAGACAAGCTTTGAGGCTTGTCTGAAATGCTTTGAGATGCTCTGATGAAAGGTGTTTGAGCTGTGCAAGGGATCATTAAATTACATTCTTCCTCTCTCTGGAAATCATTTAGTGATATTTCAAAGGAAAGATGCTGTACAGAAATAACTGATTTCTATTGCAAGTGCTGTCTGGAGCTAAATATCTTCCTTCCTCTCTCTTTATGAACTAATCTGAAGAAAAATATGTTTTAAATTAGCATGTTAAGAACAATTTTGTGGTAGAATGTATAGTTCCGTGAAATGTTCTGTGTGAAGCGTAACTCGCAAGATCCTTAAGCATATTTCAGTATGCTCGAACAAAATGGCTGGATTTCTGTTGAACTGTTTGTGGAAATTATGAAGGTATCACTGTAAGGAAATTAGAAAGCATGGGAGGTCAGTGAAAATAGCATGTGGGGAAAAAAAAAAAAGGCAGATATGAGTCAAAAACTACACTGCCTAAGAGGCTCCCAGATTGTCACTTTTGAGTGTAGACATCATGCCTTGGAAAGCTGTGAACCAGCTAGTGACCATAAAAGGGTCAAAGAACCAAACACTTAACCCTGTCTTCTCCCCAGTCTACCTGGAAGGAGCTGGGAGTTCTCACTTGAAATAAGCCAGGGCTGAGAGACCAACAGCATTAGGGCATCACAGCCATGACTGCAGCAAAGGATCAGTGCTGTCAGGAAGTCTGTGCAGCACTGAGGCCACTGAGGGCTGTGAAGCACTAGGGGAGGGAAGGTTTAACTCTGAATAAATCCTACTAATATCACTTTACTGGTACTTCAGGTCAGTGTCCAGAGACAAGTGATGTCCAGAAGAAAGAAAAATGGGGGCAGGGGAATCTTTAAACATGTGAAAAGTACTTGTGAAAAAAGATGAAATAAACTTGCTTATGTCTGTTAGAACAAGAAGCAATAGGGATAAATTGCAGTAAAGGATATTTACATTAAACCACTAGATTTTTATCAACATAAAACCCAACAGTCCAGGATTAAGGAAAATTAAGTATTGGTATAGACTGCCTAGGGAAATAGTGAAACTTCCATCATGGGAACATAAAAAAAGGATTAAATAAACATCATCAAACGTTTCACTATAGATGATCATTCACCGAAGCAGAGAGGACTTGGAGATTCATCTGAGGAAGGTTACAATGTGTGATCAGGTCTTCCTGGATCTTCTTTTGCCCCCAGAAAGATGTAAAAGATTTTCTGTTTGTGTGAGATTTTGAGATGCAGTGCTCTGAAAATATTTGTCTAAGAGAGGAGGGTCCATTTATCTTCTGAAGTCCCTGTTCCTCTCCAGTGATCACAGATGCAGTCACAGATGACTGGCTTAGTGTGGACACCTACTTATTGAATCTGCAAAGTGAGATGAGACAATTACCATCCTTAATGACAAATTGTGTCCTTTCTAATATATTCCTAAATATAACACTCAAATCTCCATTACTCATTCCAGCTATAATTACTTGTTGTGCACGTATGAGGTGGCACCCATAACACATAATCATAATGTTATTTATTGTCTTGCATTAGTAATTTATCACATTATATTTAGATGCCATATGGCCTGATGAAAAATGTAATAAAGGCTTCCTATGCAGTGGATGGAAAGCTTCTGCACAACAATTAAAATAATCTATTCCACTTTTGCACTGCATTTCTACTACGAATATCACTGAAGTGTAGGCTATCTCAGGAAGGAAAATTTTATATTTAAATCTAAGACCCAGCCAAAGCTCCGCTGAGCTGCAGGTAGAGCTAATAACCAGGGATGTAAGTGGCTTTATTTCAGCAGTATGAACGAAGGTGCTTCCTTCCAATAGACAGTATTAGCCACTTGTGTTTCCAAAATCTGGATACAATAACAGATGCTCAGCTAATCCATATGAATGTGTGTGTTTATATTTGAATCATCCCACCACAGGACTAAAACGGCTACTTAGGGAATGTCACCACTACATCCAACACTGAGGTCATAGGAGGAAGCCTGAGCACCCAGCTGTCCCCTCTGTTGAGTTTTAGCTTTCTCCTGAGGGGCCTCTTCAGGTACATCCTTTGCATTCAAGATAAAGCATGGATCACGGGTAGTTCATTCTCAAGATTGCCCCCAATGGCAATAAGGCCAAGAACATTACAATTGGCTCCCCAGACCCATGCTGATTTCCTACACTATTCCTGCAGGCTCAGCACTGGGCAGAGATGGACACCACAGGGTACATACCTGTGAGATCCAGGATACAGGGCTAAGAGGCATGGACAGAGCAGTCTGGAGTAGCCCTAAGCATCCTGGATGTGCATCAGCACACATCACTGAGCCTTGGGATGGAAAACTGCTCTCTCTCTTGTGTGGAGACAGACTTTGCAGACACTTGCAAATAATGGCATAGGTTGTCTGCCCATATCAGCCAGCACTGCACTGAACAGTGGTGCTGGAGTCTACTTTCATTGGGCAGGAAGGTTCCAAGAACTGTCTCAGTAGGAGGGGGATTTTTTGGTATCTGGGCAAAACAGAATCCCAGAATAAAAGTGATAAAAGGTGACAAGGAGAAAGAGCACAGAATCATCTTTCCCATCCTAAGAAATCCGTAGAATATTATTCTCCTGTGCGCTTGGAACAGCTTCTTTTAATAACCCCTGTTCTTTTATAATCTGTTATTATGGAAACCTCAATATTCTATCTTCTTATGCAAAGGTACCCTCATCATACATGTATTTCTACATTGTGAAAGGATGTGAAGACTTAAGGCTCTTGTATTGATTTTGGCTGGGATAAAGTTAATTTTCTTCACAGTAGCCGGTATGGGGCTGTGTTTTGGATTTGTGCTGGAAACAGTAATAACATGGGGATGTTTTGGTTACTGCTGAGCAGGGCTTACACAGGGTCAAGGCCTTTTCTGCCTCTCACCCCATCCCACCAGCAAGTGTGCTGTGATGCACATGGAGTTGGGAGGGGACACAGCAGGGACAGCTGTCCCCAGCTGACCAAAGGGATATCCCAGACCATGTGGTAACATGCTCAGCATATAAAGCTGCAGAAAGAAGGAAGAAGGGGAGAGGTTTAGAGTGATGATGCTGATCTTCTCAAGTAATCATTAAGCAGATGGAGCCTGGCTTTCCTGGGAGATGGCTGAACACCTGCCTGCCTGTGGGAAGTTGTGGATGAATTCCTTAATTTTCTTTGCTTGTTTGTGTGGCTTGTTCATTACCTATTAAACTGTCTTTATCTCAGCCAATGGGTTTTCTCACTTTTACCTTTCTGATTCTCCCATCCCACTGGCCGGGGAGTGAGTGAGCAGCTGTGTGGGGCTGAGCTGCCTACTGGGGTTAAGCCACAAAAGGCTTATTTGGCAACTGTTCCCCTCCTTTTTTTTTTTTTTTTTTTTTCTTTTAAGGTTATGTGAAAAATTATTTGAATGAGGAAATGCATAAAGGAAGACAACAGCATATATAGGTTTAACTCCAGCTTAGCATATAGAAGTTTAGCTTCAGCTGTGCTTCCTTGTGGATTTTAGCTTCTTCCTTATGTAAATCTTTAGGAATGTTTTTATTCTTACTTGCATGGAGAAGGACCAGAAAGAGGCTTACTTCAGCTAAAACAAGCAATTAGGCAGATCAAACTATGGAAGGTCACAGATAAATATAATTAAACAATCTCTTTAGAGGTTATTAAGATGCCTACTTGATGACTACTGAACTTCAAAAAGCAGCACAAGATGCCATGCAGAACTATTAAAAACTACTAATAGTTCTCTCACCTCATTGGATTTGTGGCTAGCATTCCTAATACACGTTTGTTTTAAAAGAATACTGTTTTATAACAGGATGGTTAATTCTGTAACAACATGAAACACCTTAACTGCCAGAGGCTGCAAAAGTGTCCCGGAGGTGGACACCAGTAGCATCAAATCTGTCTGAACTGGAATGAATTTTAATAATCAGAAAATGAAGTTTTAGTGCCATACTGGCAGCTGGGCCTGGGTGGTTTTAGAGGTCAGCACACAGGGCAGCTGAACCTCACCTGTTGAAGTCAGCAGTGCTCTAAGTACAAGGAGCCTGGAGGTGGGATTCAGCTGCCCAAACGTCGGTATTTCATATCTGAGCATCTCTTACGGGGCATATAAAACATCGCCTAAAAGGCTGGATTTTCCATGGATTTTGAAAAGAACTAAAGACAACTAGTTTATGAGCAGATACCTGAACTGTAAACCATTAAAGGTAGGTACATTGCATCTAGCATGTCTGTTGAAACATTAGCAGCCCTTGGTGGATGGGTGGGGAACTTCTTAAGCTGCTCCAACGTGACTGCAGTTGCTGGATGCTAGCAGCAACACCACGCTTCTAGGCTTGTTTATAAAGCTTGGCATACCTTTTCATGGTACATCTGTAAAGCCTATAAATTATTCTGTTTAAATTATGGCCACTTTTTACACGGATAACAGAGATGCATGGCTAGATTATATCTTTCTTACAATGATGCAAACCATAATAAACTTCCATGACATTTTTGAAACTGTAATGGTATAAAAAAACATTGAACAGAACAATGCTTAGATACAAGACTCAGTCTCCTTAATTCACACCTTAAGCATATATTTTTCTTGGTGGCATACTTGGGAAATAGGTCCCCAAGGTCTGCAGTGCATTTCTGTCCCTTACTAAAGCTCCTCCCTTCCTCAGAGCTATTTACAAGGTCATGCAATTAAGAAAACCAGAGACATGACCTAGGTTAAGAGTTGCACCTTCTTTTGCAGGGTTCCTTTAAACCCAGATGATTTCACCAACCTAGTTGGCAGTACCACCTCAACCCCTGCACTAGCCCAGGAGACAAAGTGATATGTAAAGTATAAGGCAACAACAAGTGCTGCAGGGTAGAGACCAGGTAAATCAGTTTAGTTGCCAAGGAGAAGATGCAAAGAGTAGCACAGAAAGGCATTCAAAGTTGAAGAGGCTCCTCTAGATGACAATTCAGAGCAGAAGCCTAACTAACAGTCTGAACTTCTCTCTGGAGGAGCCTCTCTCTCCTTCAACTATGCAAGGCATCTAGGGAGACAAGCCTCCTAATTTAGGCATCTAAGTTAGATATTTAAACGTAGGCAGTGAATATTCCCCCTGAGAATGTGAATGGGATGTTAAAAGAGTTTAAAACATGTTTCACCAAAGCTGTGCTGCCAATGTCTGTTCTTTTATGAGATACTGTTCTTCATGCCACCGATCCTTTACTGACACAACCATGTTTCTCATTTATTAGATAAATTAACAACATGAACAGAATGCACAATGTTCAGTGACGGTCCAAATTTTGAAGTTAAAAAAAGATTCCCAATTTTACTCTCAACATACGAACCAGATTAAGTTGTTCACATGGAAACCACTGCAAATTCCCAGTAGTAATCGTTTTAGGGGACCAGAAGGGGTAAAGAGATTCTTACAGTGATCACCAGAGTATATTTAACTTTATTGCTCTCCTCAAAAAATTTTTTAAAAAATTTTTCAATTAGGAACTTCGATCTGTGATTATATCTTGTCTACATTGCTCTTACCTACTCAGAACCTTTTACATAATCAGTGATGGGGGTTTCAGAAATTATCAATAAATGACAGAAGTTGTGAAGTTGTTCTTTCCATGCAGATGCATGGCTTACCTCCTGCCCTGCAAAATCTTGATATTAAGGCGTACATCAGAACAAGTTTTCAGCGTGTCCTTCTCTAGTGTAAACACCCACACTGCCATTGATCACAGCACTATTCAAAGGACCATTTGAAACAGTTGTGGAAGGAATACTCTTTAAATGTAGCTATCTTGTCTCCTGGATTAATATGTTTACAGGAGTTAAATTAATTTTCTAGTGTCTCACACTGCGGAACTGCAACTAACGTGCTTAAATAATCAAAAATGCTGGGCAAGCCATTAATACATATTAGACTGTGCTTAGTTTATTCTAGTGGTTTGGGCATCTCCACAGTGTGTGCAAAAAGCTGCCCAACAGCTCCCTGATTTGAAACTGCTACTGCTATGTCAGAAAAACATCTACAGAGGAATGAGAATAATATATACCAGCAAGACTTAAAATTAATGGCTGTGCCTGAGTTAAGGGGCTCAACTGATGTAAGCTGGTTCAAACTATGAAAGCCTACTATCCTATGGGGTTCTATCCATTTCCACTTAGCCCTCATCCCTTCAAGAAACCTGCCAATGGATCATACATGGTTATTGCAACTTGTGCACAGAAGCAGGTGCTGCAGATATTATTAAGTGGGGAGCTGCCAGTCATTTTACATGGGCACACTGGGCAGCTTGCTGCCAGATGAAATTTAAAACCAAGTTCTGCCTGCTTGTGCTCAGCAGAAACACCAGATGAGTGTATCTTTTCTACTGTGCTACCTACTACAAAACTAAAAGGAACTCAGTCAGACCTCCATCCTTCTGCAAATGTAGTAGAAACTGGCCCCTAAGTTCAAAACTTATTGCAGCGCAACTCCAGAATCTTTAGAAAAACAGCTTAAAATCGACACTCTACCATGAAAGAGTTGTACTACCAAACAAAGGCACACCACGAGAGATTTTCTCTAAGCTGTCAACCCCAGCAGACAGATTAAGGGAACTTTGCCACTTGATACTGTCTAGTGGTCTGCCACAAGGTCGAGATGGTGTGAATAAACTTTCTTTCCTGGTCCAGGTTTTCACTTAACAATTGCTGACACCCAGCTCCTTGGGTGTGACTCTACTTTCTCTGAGGTTTCTGTCCAAGTCTTCCTCTTCTTTGTTTTGACTGCGGTAAACTCCTTTCTTATTCCTTCTCCAAAAAGTAATACTCGAACATACACAAAATGCTTCTGCATGTTAAGTGTACACATGAAAGAAACACAATGTCCTAGTTCCTGTTTATTTTTCTAATTTCTGACCACAGACTCAAAGCAGAACAGGTGGGGTTTTTTTTCCAGTGTACTGTGGGCTTGCTTCAATGCATCTCAAAGATCTGTCTCTGTCTCTTCCACCTCTGCTTTACATTAATGTGACACTGGCCTGTTCTTCATCATTTTAATCAACCTACTCAAAACTGCCATGACAGCTTTCCCTCTCTATAGCTCTAACAATGCAACATGTTGGGTGCAACCCTGGTCACCTACCTTTAGACATCTACAGTGCAAAACTTATATTTATGTTGATCTGCTATAAGCACCAGAAAAAAATTAAGCACACTCAGGGCACAATCCACCTTGGTCAAAGCAGGAATTGTATCCTCAAAGTCTTAACTCAGAGGCAAAGGTCTATAAGACAGATGCCTGCATTGACCAGAAAAAAACAAAACACCCTTGTCTATTCCTCCTCTCAGCCTCTGGCTTAATTGAAATCCTGTTTGAAAATTAACTGCTTTTCCTTACACTGTTCTCTATTAACAATTCATAGCACTTCAAGATGTGCCTCGTGGGAAGGATGTTGACTAAATCTTTCTCAGGGTTCAGACTCTGAGTTTCTTTCCTAGGAGAGAAATTGGTGGATGTGTCATACTGGTAAATATCATTCCATAAAAATATCTACACAGAAGAACAATTACTATGTGTGTATGAAAATTAACAGTCTACTGATGCCTTTACAGACTTGTGCATAACTTCTCTTGGAAGGTGAATGGCCATGAATATGTAACATGCATCTTCTTCCTACTGCTTCTCTATTGTTTTTCAACTTTCATTATTACTGCATTTCTCCTGTAAGACCTTTGGTAAAGAGTTATGTTTGCATCTGAGCATTAAAGCTTATTATGAAGGCACAATAATTTCTGTAGTTTAGTTAAATATAATTGCAAGGGGAAGAGAAGACAGAATCAAAGAGCAGTTCATAATTCATAGACTTCTTGCATGATTTCAACCTTCTCCTTGCAGAACTTTGTGGGTGGGAGGAGGTTACAAATGAAGCTCTCTGCTACTTTGTGCTAGAAGTCTGTGCCAGCCCTCTAGTCAATGGAATTTATGTAACGATAACCAAATCAATTCAGAAACCAGTTTTGTTAATCTGACAGAGACCCTAAGAGTGCACAGATTTAAACTTCTCTGACAGTGTCTGCAATTACTCTAGCTGAGGAGACACTTCTGAACCAAATCTAATGTTCATGGCAGAAGAGTTCCATTAATTTATATCGGCTTCTGATTGAACTGACTAGAATAAATCAGAGCGAGCGGGCACACAATCAGCTCTGCTGGCAGATTTGCAGATTGCTGGAAAGGGCTGTGATAGTCCCTGGGGTCTGGCTGTGAGTAATGCTCTCCTCCACCAACACAGCTGGATCCTGCCTAACCGCACTTGCTGACACCCACCAACGTCATGTCTTATCCAGAACTGCTAGGTTTATAGCCTCTATCAAAAAATAAAAAGTTGTAAGCCATCAGAATATACTCAGAGCAGAACAAGCTTCAGCAGCTTAAGGTGTCACATCCCCTCCCAGCAAATTCCTGCCTCCTCTTTGCCTGAAATTACTGCCTCACAGCAGAGTCAATGGAATGAGACACACACACTACTCCCAGCTGCTTCAACACAAGGTCCAGAAAATTAGCCTAAACTGCTCATAAGATGACATTAACACCACGTTTTGCATTAAAATGGCTTAGAAACATTAGTGTTTTCCAATCCAGGGACTGCTGTGGAGGCAGGAACCTTCAGTAAGGAGGTCAGGGAAGCAGTATTTTTTGCAGCAGTCCAGCCAGATTTGCTTGAATCTGACTCAGCAATAGGAAAGACTATGAAATTTTGCACTACATTTATCATTCTTCTGCCTTATTAACAGGTTTATGAACTTCTGATTGTCCGGCTGGACTAGATGACCTTCTGAGGTCCCCTGCAACATGAATTATCCCATATACCTAGAGAGGGTGGCCAGGAACCTGAAGACATGGTTCTTCTTGCTGACACTGACACTTAGAATATCTTGGCACACTGTGGAGACCCATGCTTACCAAACTTTCCCTCAGAGGAGTCAAAATAGGTTAATACTGGTATTGTTCTGGTGTTGAGCAACTGCTTTTCAAAAGGGAGGTCAGCTGTAATATGGAACCCTCTGCCACTATGAAGCAGCCTCACTAGACTCAATTGTTACCAAAAAAAGGGATGGGGGAAAAAAAACAACCCAACCAGACAAATAGAGATTATGCCCAAATAACCAACCTTCTCTGTGTCACAGTTTCCTTGTTGGGGGATACAATCCTCAGGCAAAGCAGTTAACGTGCTGCATAATGTGGTAAGAGGTACATAGTCTTGTGGGAAGGAATATTATTGAAATGCTGGGACAAGGCTGCTTATCATCTGCTCTTCCCTAGAAATGCTGAACTCTGTAAGGTCTGCACAGCATCTCTGCTTTTGGGTATGTGAAAAACCAGCAGGAATTGATGTCATGGGCAGGCAAGTTCGAAGAAATCTGGAAAAAAGGAGGAAGGCAGAGTTGCAGCTGTTGTGAATTCATCACGACTTTGGCCCTGGTTCCAAAATCCTCACAAAGACATAAGAATATCCACATGATTTTGAGGATCTGTAGATATATGAGTGACACGTTCATGCATGCTGTATTGTTTAAGAGGCATACTGAGCTTTTAGTTTCAATCCCTGCTCTTTCACTTGTGTCAGTAAACATTTCTGAGAACCTTACTGTGAGATACCTCATGCTGCTGCCTTTAAGTAACTACAACAGAAATTTTCCGGAGAAATCATGTACTACTATCAGGTGTGATCACAAGATCACTGTCACTGGGTCACTCCCAGAGCTGTCACAAGGCAGTGAGCAAGGGCTCGCTGCAGTAATGCAGCTGCACACAGAAACACAGCTCGGATCCACTGGGATTTCAATGGGCTGCTCCTGCCTCCACATCTCTGGCTTCCTTGTGCCTGCAGCAGCTCTACAGACTCAGCTAATTCGGGAACTTTGTCCAGCTGAACTCGGTTAATTTTCTGGAGGAGCATAACTGGCTCTCCACCAGATCAGATCCCAGGCTTGCCTTGCCAGATGGCACCATCAGTGTTACTGCGGTGTAAATAACAAACAGGAAGGCATGGCCATGATCAGAGAGGAATGCAGGACTGCCCCTTTTGGTGGCAATACAGACACAGGCTGGCTTGCATTAACTGTGAAATTACATCCTTAGAAAGGTTTATAACTGCACGGCTCCCCTCGCAGGACACCAGGCTGCTCGTATTAACCGTGAGCTGCACGCTTCAGAAACGCTAGGTAATTCACCCTCAGGAGATGATAAGAACAGGGTGGTGCCGCCCTGTGAGGCTGCCTGGGATCACCAAACACCACTCTGGTGCAGGAACAGGGCAAATCCCTAAATCTGTTCCTTTACTGCTGTATAAAAGCGTGTTAAACCGCTATAGCAAAGACGGTCCAGTGCCCTCCTGCGTGCAGGACAATCACATGCTCTGCATTTCCCAGACACTCCACAGCCGAGGTGGAGGCAGGGCAGGTTTGCATTCAGTGTGAACGAGCTCTGATGTGAATGCAGAGCCCTTCTCCGTGGTTCCCGCTACAAGGACACGAGGCAAGGGCAGAAGCTGATGCACAG
>JAHLSL010000023.1:8242946-8266198 GCA_025920805.1 Petroica traversi
CGCCCCCCCGCTGGCTGCTGGGGACTGGCGGGAGAGGCGGCGGGACGGAACTACAGCCCCCAGCGCTCTCGGCGGAGGGGGGAGATGGGCGCTGCGGAGGGGACTCCTGTGGGGACGGGAGGCTCGCTCTGAACGAGGGCACCGGGGCGGCTCTTCCCTCGGGAACAGCGAGGGAGAAGCGGCCCTGAGCCGCTGCCGGGCCGGGAGGGGCTGCAGGGAGGGCTGGGGCGGCTGCAGGGGGAGGTGCGGGCCAGGGCAGGGGATGCGGGGTGGGTGCGGGAAAGACACGGGTGGGTGCCTGCGGTGAGGGGAGGATGGGCTGGGGGCGTCTGGATGTCAGTGAGGGAGAGAAAGGGTACAAGGAAAGGGACACAGGGGAGCATGGATGGATGGATGGATGGATGGATGGAGAGAGATGGAGTGGTGGAGGAGATGGACGGAGAGGGCTGAGCAGCAGGCAGAGCAGACCGGAGGCTGGAATGGGCACGAAGGAGGCAATGGTCAGAGTGAGCCCTGGAAAGTTTCCCCAACCAGTTTGCGTTTAGAGTTTCCAGTTTCGCATCTCCAACAAGCACATCTTGCTTGTTGCCCTAGGTGATCTAGACACAGTGTTACATTTTAAAAATTGTTCTGCTACGTTTCTATTTTTTCCCCCCAAATTTCTGTCATAATGCCAGTATGTCTCTGTCTCTTTTCTCTCCTAATTTCCTTTGCTGACAGTTCCAGTGTTTATCTTGTATTCCTTAACAGCTATGAGGGGGAATAAAATTACAGTTTCTCTACATATCATACTTAAAATACACATGCTTATGACTGGTATATAAGAGGTGTCATTTTTTCTTCCTGAAAATCTGTATCTTAAAAGCATCAGTGCATTAGTACTCCCTTGTATATGAATATTGAATGTCTGTTCCTGCTACAGTTTCATATTTCACAGCGATGGGTTCCTTTCCAATGGATGCTTGATTTTTATTGCAGTTGCAGATTGTTGAGCAGTTTCTTTTCTCTTCCTTTTCGCCCCACCCCTGTGTCAGCTATGTCCTAGACAGACTTTTGCTTGCAGCTCCTGGTACATGCCAGACTGCAGAAGTGAACTTTGCAGCTGCAGCATGCTTCCAGGGTGCTGGGCTCCTGGAGATTTGGGCTTTTGAGCTGTTAAGGGGGAGAAGTGGATCCTGCCCTGCCCTGACCTTATCCCATTCAAAAGATAGAAAAGTAAATGGAATACAAGAAAACAGTAATAGGCCTTTATCTGGTTTTCTGTGTAATTAATTTTAAAAAGCACCAAATCTTCTGCAATTATTAATGAAAAGCTTGTCTGGGTTGCAGAGTGGCTGAGCTGGGAATGCAGCAGCAGCAGCAGCGAGTCTTTGGGAGCTGACTGGTCTGGAAGGGCTCATGGGCTGCAGCATGGGGGAACATGGGTGTGCTGTATCCAGGAGCAGGAGCAGTTTCACTGCCTTTCCTGGCACAGAGCCTGACCTGAGAAACGCTCTGAACCCGAGCTGGCTCTGCACAGACCCATCTCAGGAGTCTTTGGTGGCATGTTTGCTCTGCCACAAGTGCTTACACACACGATACGCAGAGAAGCAAGTGGCTCCAAAAAGGACCAGAGGGATTATTGACCTGGGCTGGGTTCCACTTTGTTAAACTCCAGACAGGCCCTGCAGAAATCCTTCAGGTATCTGAGCCCTGTCAGAGGAGGCGTTGACTGATCCACCTCAGGGCTGGTCCCACCTGGCCATGGGCTTGGGTTTGGTTTGATACTAATGCCAGAAGCCCTGGAGGCTGTGCTGGAGAGCAGAGAGAAGTGTGGAGCAGCCTGGGTCCAGCAGGGCTGGCATGGAACAGGAGCTGGCAAGTCTCTCACTGCCTGACCCATGTGTGTATGGAGTTATGCTCCCCAGAGTGCCCCACAGCGTTTGTTTCAGCTGTTTTCCTGACCCAGCCTTGCTGCTGAACACCTCATTCCCCAAATAATGGTGATGTGACCATATGGATGTGTCTGAAGCTGGAGTATGAGGTGCCTGGAGAAGGATACGGTTCACACTCAGTTTTAGGAACAGCACAGCCGTCTCTGATTCCCCTCTTTCTACTTTGTCAGAAAACTGTACTTCAAAGGCGCTGCAAATGGCCATTTCATTCTCCAGGATGCTTTCTGTTTGGTTCACCAAACTAATGAAATCTCCAATTTAAATATCTAAATTAATCTTTTATTAAAACACTGACCTCCTATTTAGTGTTTTCTTATGTGTTTACTTTTAACTTGTGGTGAATGTCTTTGCTTAGTTTGAAGATTTTTTTTTTCACTTGCATTCAAAGTAACTCTCTGTTTCAAGTTAAGTCTTGAAAGAATGCACACAAAAATAGTTTGAGGCCTGCATGCATGCTTCTTCTCCTTCCCACTTCCATACACATTTTCCCATTAACTCCATGTCTGCTATTGCAAAACGGTTTCTGTGCAAAGAGGCCAAAAACCAATTAGCAGAGAGCAGTTGTCTGAGTTGAGAGATCCCTTGGTGCTGGGTTTCCTGGCCCATGGTATGTGTGTGTGTATGTTTTGGCATCTGTGCTGCTTTGAAGAATGACATAACCTGCTGCAACTCCAACGCTGCTGCTGCTGTTGTAGCCAGTCTTGTCACTGCTAATCCACACAACAAAAGGAAAAAACAGCACTGGCATAGCACATTTCTCATTTTTGATTCATTTACGTGTAGTTTAAATTCAAATCTGCTGGAAGTGAGCCATGTCCTTACTTACAGATAGGTTTTTAACAGGAGTTGTGATCCTGTGAGGTCATGGTCGTTCGTTTCCACACCAGTCCATGGGACCACAGCTGCATGTTTAAACAAAGCCATGTTAACAGTGAAAGATGGATTTGGCTATGGAACTTGGCAAGCCTTTTGTTTGTTTGTATTTCATCTGACAATGATCAGTTAAAATGTTTTTGTCATGCAAACGTAATGCCTGGTAACTGTCTGCAGCATCAGCAATTGCTTCTGAACAGGGACAGTTAATTATTGGAAATGAAGATCAGTTGTTCTGCACCCAACACCAAAACAAAAGATATCATCTTTATAATAAAGCAGAAAAGACTTCTTTAATGTCTTTTAATTATTGCATTTTTAATAGCTTATTATTAAAGAAAAAATAAAATGTATCAAGAACATAAAAATATAGTCAGTTTTTCAGTCAGTAATAGAATTCTGTAGGCTTCTAGTAGGAGTACTGTCTCATGCAGGGGAAAACACTTTTTTTGTTCCTCTGACAGTGTTCCAGTTAGTTTTGCTGTTTATGGTTTCCCAGGTAAAGCATTGCTACATTGTTACATGTCAAACTTTTAAGATTGAACAGAAGTCTGAAAATCGGATCATTGTGCTATTTTAAGTGAAGACATAATTGAGGGAGAGAGAGATGTTTTAAACTGGTCAATGCTGGCTTACAAAACCAATATGGCCTTAACCTAAAAAGGGCAGGTTTCAATTAACTGTAACGAAAAGCTTCCAACAGTAAGAGGAACTTGAGGAAAGAACAACTTCAGTTTATTGCATAGACTCTGATAGTGGAAATGGTTGCACATGAAAAGTGGATAAATCGAAAAATCAAAACCTCTTAAAACTGGAATTCTCTTCCTTTCTTTGCTCTGAGTGGCAGTTGACCTGTTCTGGGATTGTGCAGTGGCACAGAGTCATCCTGGCTCTTCCTTGCAGAAGAAAACATACAGTCATACCTCAGTCATAAGCACTGTATTCAGAACATGGTGCCTTACAGTGTGACTCTCTGTCTTGTGATATTACTTATAACTCTTACATTGCATTTCGTGATGCCTGATATCATACACGGCTGATTTACAGAAAATTAGACACAGAATTAGTAGCCAATCTTCATCAGTGTATGTCCAGGCCGTTCCAGATGTTTAGCTGTCCAGTCAGCAGTACTGCAGGGCTGCTGTGATGTGAGAGCCTATGTCCAGCAATCTCAGGGAGCTGTGGAATGTTTCTGTTTTGCCTGGGTCAAATTTTGATCAGAGAAAGACACATATCCAGAAAAATCCAGGTATGGTATAGCCCTCTCAGTGAGGAAGTAACAGCTGATTTGGAGAAAAGTCTGATTAGTAGGTATTAAATAAGGCTTGATGTGACTGTTGGAACAAGAATGTAAAGCAAAAGTGAGCAACAGCTCATTTAATGAGAGTCGTCAGTCCTGTGCAAGAGTCAAGGGAGAAAATTGGATGCAGTTGTGTCAAAAAACATGCATGAAAGAGATGTGTAAAGACAGCAGATGCCTTCCATTTTGGCACTTGCAGAGTGGATGTTCAGGATCAAGCAAGAGGAAAAGCCCTGCTGCAGACCCCCTCTACAGGGAGGGCATTTGCTGCCTCTGGTAACACTGCAGTGAAATAATGCTGAGAGAGATGGGTTGAAGGGGGTCAGTCCTGTATCCATTCCCACTGGTGCTGCACAAGTTTGGAATAGTGTGCTAAGCAAGCTGTACCCCTTTGCCTGTCATTCACACCGTCACTGAATCTGCCCATGGAAGTGTTTTGTGTGATAATGCTTTAATATTAAAGTAGAGACTGTCTTTTGGATCTTGCTCAATTTGTGGTGCTTTAGTTCTGGGAGAAAAATTCTTTTCTGACCCCAGATAGGGATCAGCTCAGCTTATGCTCCAAAGAATAGAGATTAATATCCCCTGTGACCTTTTAGCCTGGCTGCTGCAGGGTTTTTAACAAGTGGGCTTAAGACCCCATGTGTGGCAGCTATGCTGACATGAATGTCTGTAATGTCTCTTCTTGTCAATGATCCGTGAACTAAGGAATCTCCAAGGATATCTTGACGTGCAGTGGAGCTGTTATGGTCTAGTGCAGGAGAGAGCCACACAATGATAGAATGAAAAGCTGGTGTCACAAGTAATGTGTAGGTTGTTATAAATGTACTTGACAACAGTTGTCTCTGGCTGTATATTTACATAAAAGGTATGGCTGTGGTATGATAGGAACATTAAATATCTAAACAAAGCTCCAGGTAACAAACCACAAAATGCTCTATTTATGACTTCTGTGTTTCTGGTTCCTTAGATGTCTCTGATGTTGTATGAACTCTGTGATACAAAGTAGAACAGATAATAAAAAGTGAGTAGGTAACACAAAAAAGCCCTCACCTAGTTCTAGTGAGTTCACCTCGCCTCCCTCCCCATCTCTGACACTGATGAATGGGATGTCCAGAAAACAACACAGGAAATAATTTCTTCCTAAAAATAATTTTTCCATGATTTTGGACTTACTTGTTTTGATTTGGTTATTCTGAAGTAACATTACTATCACTGGTGTGCATAACAGGCTTGTAGTTTGTTTAAACCATTTTTACCATTAGTTTTAAATAGCAGTAGGATCTCAGAGAACTGCCTGGGATTCCAGGAAAGCACTGGTTTAGGACCAAAGCCTACAGCTGTGGTTTCAAATATGGCTCAGGTAAATGGGTGATGTTATATTCACCTTTTCAAGCTATATGATCTGCTTTGGTGTCCAGAGTAGGTGATACATAAAAAGTGAAGTGTGTGAATCCACGAGAAAGATCCATGGGCTTTTGTCAGCTTAGCTCTGGAGGCTCAGTAGGTACCCAGGTGTACATCCACCAGCCTCCCTCCACGTTCCCAGTTTCAGTGCATGTCAGTGTTTTATGAGCTCTCCAGTGTGACACACCAGGCATCAAGCTCATGCTTAAGCTTTGGCATTACAAGCATGGGGCTAGAAGCCCCCAAGCTCTTGGTAGCTGGAGGAAATGGGAGAGTTTTCTTTGGTTTGCTCCTGCGATTTTAAAACCATGTAAATTTTTCTGAGTTCTGCTTCTCAGCTTTCTTGTCTGTTCTGAAGTGGGCACATGTTTGCATGGTTCTTATGGTTTGCCTCCTGCCTGTGGATTGACCCAGCTTCCACCACAGACAGAGACCAGGATGTTGTCTCCTCTGAGCAGGGGACTTTTCTAGAATTAAGGGACGTTGGGTGTGAGTATCACCCCTCTTAAGGCAAAAGGGAGTTAAATATGCCCAGAGGGTGGGAACTAGCTGTAATAAAGAGGCATGAGAAGTTGTAAAGCAAGTGTGTTTTCTGTTTAATGGATTTCTAGGAATTAAATTCAGCAGTTCCTTGAAAATGTTTTATTTACCCTCTGTCTTTCGCTACATATGGGGAAAACCTCCAGAGATTTAAGGAACTTTTTTCTTAATGGTGACTGGCTGGTTGTGAAGCAAATCCTAACCTGGATGTGATTGAAGACAGGTCAATGGATTCTGCCCCAGATGATGTTCTGTTCGTTCATGAGTTGACTCATGAGATCTGAGTGGATTATAATCTATCTTCAGCCTCTATAATTTTATCTATTTCCAGTGCAATGTGAGTGACCTCACTTTTTTTTCCCTATTAGTTACAATCTTCTGTATTTAAAAGTTAAATGGTTTTAGTTGCTGCTGATCCAGATCTCAGTAATGATGTATCCTGCCTATGTCAGGAAACAAAATTAGAGTTGGCAGCCTTTCCACCTTAGGTTTTCTCCTGCCCAGAAGTTCACAACAGCCAGTGGGAATGATGTGCAAGCTGAAATGTGCAGCACAGCATGAGGACAAGTAAAGGTTCAGTGTGTCCTGCTGTGCTTAGTGCAGCGTCAGCTGTAGGGTAGCAGCCTGTTCTTGCCATTGAAGTCTTCAGCCACGTGCAAGCTGTGTGACCTTTGGGTTTAAGGGAGGGTGGCAGGATTCCACAGCTTTGTTGCAGGGAGCAGGAGTGGTGAGGTGGTGGAGCAGGCCTCGTGTGCAGCTGCAGGCAGAGTTAGGACCATCAGTGTGGCACTTTTGGGAGGTGGAGCCTGTGTTTTCTCTGGGTAGAATGAATGTGATGTGGATATCTGTTTAAAAATTCAGGGGTTTGAATTTTGCCAAGCACAAGGGAATACAAAGGGATAAGACACATCCTCCTTAATGCCATCTTGCTCTTGTCTTGTCTGTTTATAAAACCTCCTAACATTTTTATAACCCACTAGGATGTAAAAGGTTGCTTCTCCCTATTCTGGCTTCTGTCTGCTACCACCTGTTCCATCTGTGTGCATCCCTGTACCACAGACTCTTTTCAGCTGTGCAGCCTGAACTGGATTTGTATCCCTCTTTCCAGGTTTCTTCTCCACCTCCTTGGTTTTGCCAAACCCTTCATGCAGCTAGAGGAGCACCCTCCAGAGCTGACCTTATCCCTCTTGGTCAATGCAACTCTGCATTGCATAGCCATGAATTGCAATTTTTAGTTTTTCATTTCCAGAGTATCATGTCTGTGTGAATGTCAGGGATCCTACACAACTGAGTCAGAGAACAAGGGAAAGGAACTGATCCTCTTTTTGTGTGGTGGGGATCTAAACTTTGGATCTCATGAGATTCAGATAAAAAGGCAGGCACTGCTTCAATCTTGAACCTTAAATACAAACCTAGCTGTACAACACAGCTTAATTCTGGATGTCTGGGTTATTGCTTTCTTGAATGGCTACTGGGAAAAGCTGGGCCATGGGTTTGCCTTACACTCATGCTGCAGTTTGAGGACATGGGGAAGGTTGTACTTTGGGAATCACTGTTCTAAGGAATGTTAAATTTGGATTGCTAACTCTGCCATAAATCCCAAAGTGACATGTTAAATTTAATGAAAAAATTCAAGTCAGCATGTGGATGTTGGAGTACTTTGAAAGAATATTTAAACAGAATGAGGCTCTCAACTTTGTCTATAGTAGAGCAGTCATTCAACCATATCATAATCTCATTAGGGTGAGGGCTCTTGAAAGTGTGAAGTGCAGACATCCCTGATGCTGGTTGGCACATTTAGGCACGTATGTAATACAACAGTATAAAAAGCAATTTAATGCCTCGTGTGATTTGTGATTCATGGTTGATGGCTGCTAATATATTGTGATGATCTACAAATTAGAGTTTGGTTTGTTATGTTCTGTGTGGGCAGGGCGTTTAATTTTCTTACATTAATTTAACAGGATTGAGGCCAAAGGGAGCAAAGAAGTTGTGGTTTTTATCACTATAAAAGAGTTACGATTCATGATCTGAAACTTCAGGCTAGTAAAGAGATACTCTAGACATAAATGGTTGTAGAAGAGCAGGACTGGATGGAAATGGTGTTGGAAAGACACAATTCAGCTGTGAGAGAAACAACAAAACTAAAGTGTCACTGTCTGAATTATTCTACAGCACATAAAATTCATTTTTCTGGTGATTATGTTCTCTTTTAGATTTCTGAGTGAAGATGAATTTAGCAGAGATTTGTGATAATGCCAAAAAAGGAAGAGAATATGCACTCCTTGGGAATTACGACTCTTCTATGGTATATTACCAGGGTGTCATCCAGCAGATCCAGAGACATTGCCAGTCAATCAGAGATCCAGCAATTAAGGGAAAATGGCAACAGGTAGGGTGAAATAACATTGCCTATATTCTGTTACTTGATGTTTGAAAACCACACTACACTTCCCAAACCTTGTAAGATGCAGAGGACTTACATTTCAGTGATGTTAGCAACATTTGTTGTACAATATTTTGTTGATATTCGTGGGAAAATAATTCAAAAGGAATTCTGTTCAAAATAGTTCAAAAGGAATTCTATTGTTCTAACTGAATCAATTCTTTTGTTGTTTTCACTTAGAATGTCTGTCTAATTCCTGGTCTGTTTGTGTGTTCATACCGACTGTGATTTCATACTTTTGAAAAGCTGAGGACTTCCTTTTCCCCTTGTATCTTTTGGCCATCTAATGTCCAGTAAACTAAACTGTGAGTGGGTGGGTTAGCATCACTAGAATGGTTGTCTCAGTAGTAGCTAACTATAAGACTTTAGTATACAAATTTGCATCAGGATTCTAAAGCTGCAGGTCATACTCTTAGCCTGAGTCTTGCACACTTCCATCTCTCTGCTAAACAGAGTACTGTTGAAGCCATGGAAGTAATCTGCAGGTGAAATATAAGGACCCCCAAGGACATCTATTTATTACTTTCAGTATTTCAGTCTTCCTTACATTTTTGGTCCGATTTTTCATGGTACGAAATGTGTTCCATAAACATTAAAAAAGGAGGAAAATTGTATAAAGATGTTTTCTAGAATAAAGAATTTGTGTTGCATAAATGCTGTGTTTTGAAAGAATAACATAGTTCCTATAAAAGACACAATTTTGCAGTAGGTAGCTAAAGAGATGATTTCAATAAGAGTTTTTCTAAATATCATATGTTTAAATGATATCACTTAAAAACAGAAGCAAATTTTCCTTTTTATTGCAGCACATGAATTGTTTGTGTTTGAAACTTCTGACACTAACAGAGTATTTTGTGTACTGATAAGTACAACACTGTTAACAACCACTCTGTAGTAACAGTACTGTTCACAGGTGTTTATCATAGAGCTGTAGAAGTCTGTTTATGAAGAGCTTGTCTGCAAAGCATGTGCATGTACATCCAGCAGAGATAGTTTTCCTGGTAATGTAGTAAGCTGGATGTTGTATAGGAGATATTCACATTCAAGTACTTGTGTTCAAGCTTTTTCCCACCCTGGGACATGCTGATACAGTGTGTTCATGCCCAGTCCATGCCCTTAGTTCCTGCCAAACTTTTTGGCTGATGTGAAGGTAGCACATGAGAATTTACTCATTCTGCAGCTGAACCACTGCATTGTCTTCACATCTAGTGTTTAGTGTTTCGTCTGATGACACTGATTCTTCCAGTAAACTTTCAACAGCTCTTGTGTTGTGAAGGTCACTCATGTCTTGTGTTACTGCGTGTTGTTTGAGCTGCTTCAGAGAAGCCTGTGCACCATGGAATGTGTGCTGCACATTGGAGACAAACCTCAAGTACAAAAGGACCATTAACACAGTTTCCAGGGTTATTCCCTGGGGAAGGCATCTGGCTCTCTAGCAGAGAATCTGAAGTTGGCAGCTTCTCAGAAATTATCCTCTGTAGGCAAAATAAGAATGGCCCCTTACCATGTCACATAAATGCTTTAGAGATCTGTCCCAAGTGAGATCTGCAGCAGGTGGGGTAGAGTCTGTCACATTGTGCCCTCCTGTTAATTCTGTAACTTCCCTACACAGTAGTGGCAGATGAGCTTTGTCAGAATATTGCTTTGCAGTTACTGGTGCCAGGCTCAGAGACAAACACCAAAAAGTAAGAAGTGTGACTGAAAAAACAAATTAAGGGCTTCATCCCTAGGTAGTTTGCCTTCTCATTTGTTTACGGGAGCAAAATGATCCAGCCCAAGGGCTTACAATGCAGCCCTGGGACTGCTAGCTTTCCCATACCAGAACCTGCATGTTTTGGTGAGACCTATAGAGATAGACCTGCTTTCTTACACATTCTTTATAAATATTTGTTGTGCTTTCTCACTCCTTGAAACAGACTAAGAGGGAGTCTGATGATGTGGATGTTGGCACTACTTTCCAGCTCCAACAGCAGCTACATCCAAACTGTCAGTCACAGTCAAGGAGCTGACTTGATAGACAACCTGTTCTGAAAAAAATTTAACTGAGAAGTTGGATCACAAGTAACATTCATTCACAGTATTAAAGCAATGTCTAGATATTATTTTTAGATCTTTCTCATTAAAGAGTTATGCCATACACATTATGTAAGTTTAGCAAAATTCAGGTCAAACCCACTTGGTAGCAGTAATGTGCAGAAGCAAAAGATTCCCATACCAGTGTGGTTCTTGCAAGTGGCTTGAGAAGAAAAACAACCCTTAGGTCATGGTTAAGGGGATTAATGCAGTTGATTTTTACCTGAAATTCTGCCTCCTCTAGCATATGGAACTAGCCTGTTCTTCAGGTTCTTCAGCTTCTCCGTCATCTAAGGAATCTGGAGAGGATAATACCACTGGTATCTTTTGGAGGTGGAGTTTAGCAGCCACTAACACTATGGGTAGAGCTTTTACTCTTGAATGTCCATGTAAGTGCTTGAAGGAGAAGATCATTACTTAAACCAGTTCTTCTCTGGGATGTACTGTCTGCATACACATTCACAATCTTGAACCTTCTGAAGGATTCTTGGGATGCTGAGTGTCAGTATGAAGCAGCCCCTTCCTTTCTGTATGTTTGTGTGCAGTTCACTAACAGGGTGTTTCTCCTACTGGTACTTCTGAGGCAGTGAACTAAGTTTCGTGTGTTTCTGGACATGTTCCCATGTAAAACAAAAATGGTCTTTTGAGGAATATCTCAAAGAATGGTTCTGGCTGTGGCTGTGCAGCTGGCTAACTCACATCTCTTTCATGCACCACTCTTCTTCCTGTTTGGTTTCTTCTCTGCAGTGGGTGCTCCATCCTTAATAGGGACCTCATGCCTGATGGATCTGTTTTTTTGCCTTGTATAAAACAGGATTTTCCCATCAGTTTATTGAGCCAAGATAGAAGCAGGGTTGAACCATAAGTAGTTGAGATTTTGGATCAGATTCCCAAATGCTCTTGATTTACTTCTCTTTGCTTAGGTGTCGTTGTTTTTCAATTTCTACAGGTTGGTCTGGACCAATTTGCACATTCTGTGCAAATATTTATTGGGCTGTATTTCATGTCACACAGACAGACAGCTTTAGCTTTGCAACTGGACATCTTGATTATGAGGATTGCTCTTGCTTGGTGCTGATGGTTAGGATGAGGAGGAATATGAACATATTTACATTTTCTCCCCTGGGAACAACAGACTGGGTCAGTTACAATTGATGCAGTACTGCTTCTGGGAATTCAAAAAACCACTGTGTTGACCAGGGAAGAGGGATTTTGTTACTAGTCTGGCACACTCTGCAGAAACTTGAACAGGGCAAAAGATGCATGCTGAGGATCCACCAAAGCAGAAACATGACAGAGTAAGAATTCCTCTGACTTCATGGAAGATTTACTGCCATTGATCATCTCTTGACTGGTTTGTCTTGAGGATATCAAGGGTGACCTGCTCTTGAGACCCACGCTTGTTTTGCATCCAGGGGGTTCTCAGCTTGCTCTTGGGTTGGCTGAGTGTAGCTCCATTCTCATCTTCACTCCTAGACCTTCTGAGCTCATTTAAAAAAGAAAAGGTTACTTAGTTGTGCTTTGAAGTTTGGCTGATGGGTGGGCATATTCATTCATGTAAATACAGGCTGGGACTGGAAAGGTTCAAAATCAGAAGCTACTCATCATTAGCAAAACTAAAAGGTAGGTTTAGTCTCATGACCGCCACTGTGAACTTCACTTGTGTTGACATTCTCCCTGTTTATTCTGAGAGAGTTTCTTGGCTGTTGCAGTGTTTTTACTAGACAGCTGGCTTGTAGGAAAGAGCTGCTTCAGTGACAGTTCAGCAGCTGCAGAATGACAGCAGAGATGCCCCCGGGAGATAGAACTGGCTTACGACAAGGCCAGCGGCTGTCGAGCAAAACCTGCTGCATGTTGGAACCACGTGCGCTGTGTTGCACAAGAGCTGAGAGCACAGGGGCCTCTGCTGGAGCTCAGGCAGGAGATCAGTGATTCCCTGAGCACTTGGAGCAGCCAGCAAGGCACCCTGACTGATGTGGTCACTGGTGCAGGTAGTTAGGTGTATTCCTGCTTAAAGAATAAAGGGTGAATTCTTCTTTTTATTGTTCCAAACACATTTCGGTCAATCTATGCTTTTGTTGGTTTTGATTCATGCCTGTTTCATTAACATTTAGTAGGGTACTTCATGATTAATTAAGCAACATTCTGTGGGTAACTCATGAATAGATGTCATTACAGGAGCTATACTTTCATTCACTGGATCAGACAGAGTTGCAGGTCATCTGTTTTGGATATGATTTAAGGACTTCTTATTTTCACTTTTTTATTTTATTTTTCACTTGTTGAATAACTAACACCAATTGCAGGCAGTAATTTCAGGTTTCAAAAACACTTTTAGATAAACTTGATCAGTTTCCCTTCAGCATGATAGAATTTTTTTAAAATCCCACTCATTATTTTTATTTACCAAGATACAAATACCCACACTTATTGCATTGGGTATAGAAGTATAAGCTCTAGCATAGCATATAAAAGCTGGTGATGGAAAAGGTACAACGGTTTCCAGATTATGAAATACAGAGATACTCCCTGAAATGGGTTTTGTAACTACCACTAAGAACAAGTGAAATCAGTGCTTGTTAACTATGCTTTGTATCCATATGATAGAATGTGTTTTCTGCTTGGTTACTGGAAATTCTTGGGGTTGACATGCCAGAAGAAAGCTGTGGGGCAATTCCCTGTGCTGAAAGGCTTTTTATTGAGTCTTCCAACATTACCCAGTGCTGCTTCTGTGGAGGAGGTGATGTGGCTGGTAGGGGTGGCTGCTGTACCAGAGCCTGGTTCACATGGTAGCTGAATCTAGCAACATCCTGCTATGCCTAGAGAGGCCAAACTCTTCCCTACCTAGTCTTTGCTCCATCTGTACCAGCTTCTCTCCCTCCTCTGCCCCCTGTCATTTTTTTTCCTGGATTTACCTGGATGGTGTGCATGAGCAGCTTGCTAACCCAGCAGAAGTGTCCTTAACTTTGTATTTACCCTCCTAGGCCATTTTTTTTGCCATTTTACCAACCTGTCTTACTGTATTGAGATGCCAGAATTGATTTCAGAAGAGCCGTGGCAGAGTATGGCTGGGGAGAAGTGAAGGGAGTTCTTTCTGTTTGGCAGTGGTGAGCTGCTAACTTGGCCCACATTATCTCTTGAAATTGCTTAAACATAAATAACCTAAAAGCTTTCTTCAGGCTCTCTAAAACCTGAGCTGGAGTCTCCTGAGGGTTCTGGCACATAAGGATGTGTGTTATGGGGGTCAAGAGTCTAAACCAGTGATTTTTCCATTTGCAGCCTTCCTAGGTTGCTTCAGAGTAGCACTGATCACTCAAAGACACTGCTCAGTCAACTTCATAGTTTTAGCACAGCCTTTTTGGCTCATGTCTGCATTGTTTCTCAACTGCAAGAAAGTCTTTCTTCACTTGTTTCTTCTGACTTGTTTTCTTTAAGGCTTCTAGGAGTTTATTACTGGTTTTCCTTTGTGGTCCATACACTGAGGATTGCTTGTTGGTTGATTTGCCAGGTTTTGACTACAAAATAGGATGTGTATTTCAGAGTTTGGTCTGCACAGGTCTGGCTAAGAGATAGCTGGCAGATGTTAGTGTGCTTTCATCTTCCAAAGCATCAAATGGTCACTTTCCCTCAGTTTTTAGATACCATCCTCCTTGCTGGTCCGGTGAGGTGAAAGACAGCATGCTGGCTGTCAGTGCTAGAAAGTTCCAATTTCTCTGCATGCATTGGAAGACTGATAGAAGAAATGCTGTCAGTACTCTTGGAACACTGGCATAGGAAGTGGCTGTCTCCTGTGGAGTGGTGCCCTGGAGGATTTGTGCTGTATCATTCCTTTGTACCTCACAGTGGCTGTTTGGCTGGATTTATTTTTGAGCAGGGTAGATGTGTGTGAAAAAGTTTGAAGGAACCAAGTTAGTAATCAATCACATTTGTAACTCAGCTGGAAGTTCTCACACTGGGGAATGTGTCCACTGATTGTGTGATGAGAAAGTAAAGAGAGCAAAGCAGGGCAGGAACAATCCTGCCTGAGCTGGATGGCTTGTGACTTTGGAAAGATATAGTTACCTCATCTGGAATGAGCAAGAAGGCTGCTTTGCCCTATGAAATGATCAAGATCTTCCTGTACTTAAGGCTCTTTTTGTACAGGTGTTCATAACACTTCTGATACAATAATGTATCTGTATCTTCTGTACAGATAAAGCTTCTGGTAAAGTAAATGCAGTGTTTGAAGATCTGTGCAGGGCCTTGGGGATTTACTCTTCTCTTTCCCTCTGTCAATACCAGTATCTTGCTGATGACAGTCACATATATTAATAAAATCATGGAAACTGTCAAGCTGGAATAATCATAAGTATCATTGAGTCCAACTCCCTACTCCTCACAGCACTGCCTAAAACTAAACCCCATGACAAGAGCATTGTCTAGACACTCCTTGAACTCTGGCAGACTTGGTTCCATGACTGCTTTACTGGGGAGGCTGTTAGAGTGACTGACCACCCTCTCAGTGAAGAACCTAATATCCAGTCTGAACTTGCCCTGATGCAGCTTTATTCCATCTCTTGTGTCCTATTTCTAGTCCCTAGGGAGAGGAGTTCAGCAGCACCCTCTCCACTGCCTGTCTTGAGGAGTTGTAAACCACTGTAAGCCTTCTCTTTTCCAAGCTGAACCAGCCAAGTGACCTCAGCTGCTCCTCACAAATCTTGCCCTTGCCCTTTCACCATCTCAATTGCTGTCCTTTGGACACACTCTAATGCTGAGCTCCTCACAGAGTTCATTTTGTAATATTATATTTTAATGATTTGGCCGGTTTTATAACTCAGACATCACAGACTATAATCAGAGAGCTTTTATGCCAGACTAGTAGCAAATGACTATAGATCTGCCAGCAACACCCTCACTATTATGAGAGTATGTGTGGATACATATCAATATGCACACATAAATCCAAGCATCAGCACATGCTACGGAAGAGTGATCGCTGCAATCATGTCTGGTTGGGACATTAACAGGCAGGAAAATGAACTCAACAGAGATTCAATTGTTTATGCTGTGGTTAAAGGTCTATTATCAGCCTGATAGGTCTGGGGTTTGTGAGTAGAAAGGCTTGGGAATCCCTGCCTTTGAGGTTAGCATATGTTCTTGAGGTACTTTCTATGTTTGTGCAGTTCTTTCTGAAGTTTGAATTGTAACAATTTTAAAATAACATACGTATTTCTCAAGGTCCGACAGGAATTAGTTGAAGAATATGAACAGGTTAAGAGCATTGTCAACACTTTAGAGAGTTTTAAAATGGAAAGACCTCCAGATATCTCTGTGTCCTGTCAAGATGAGCCTTTTAGAGATCCAGCTGTATGGCCTCCTCCTGTTCCAGCTGAACACAGGTAAGGAGAGGCTCAAGCAGAGTGGGTGGAATAAAGGTGGGTCACCATAATTTTATATTTGTTTTTGAATGCTTTTGTAACTTGAAAATTATGTTAAATTTACACATTTACTACATTTAATTTAGTCACTTGTAATAAAGAATAAATCTAATTCACTGGGGAAAAAGGTATTTAAACTACAGTCAGATTTATTTCTGACTTTCTAAAGAGAGTCACTACTTTATTCTGGTAGGAGTAACTAAGTGCCTGGAACTAAAGTCTGCTGCAGAGGTAAGTGGGCTTTTGGTGACAGTTGATGTTCTCATGGGCAAGGAGAAAACTTTTCCATTTTGGTTTATTTAAGCAAAATCATTAATTGATGACTGAGGAGTCTGTAAGGATCTGCAGCTGAAGGATCTTGAAGGACATGGTGGTTAGAAATCACACCCCAGCTAGAGATAATTCAAGCTGTGTTTATTCCATTGGTTAGTTTAATTCCTAGACATGTTCTGTAACACATGGTACATCTCATCTGTAACCATATTTAAGGTAACTTCAGTTAGCCAACAGATTTCTTAAAATAGGTGCTTGTGCATTTTCTGAAATCCCTATTTTCAACCTAACAGAGCTGGTTGAAAACAGATTCAGTTTACAGACAAAAATAACATTTATCACGCCAACATTTTTCTAACATAAGAGCACAGAATTTTAACGTGTACATACTCACATAAGCAAAGGAGCAAAGTAAAATAAGGGATCTTAGTTAATGGAAAGAACTGCCAAGTTTATTTATCACTTTCTGTGCTTTATGATTATCAAAAAGATCTTTGCTTTTCAAAAAAAGCCTCCTAAGAATGTAAGTGTAAAATAATATTAATGCTGATTACTTTTGTGAGTGGTAGAAATAACTCAGATTTTCTATGGTAATGTTGTGTAAAGTTCAAGATGTATTTATTCTTGTATTTTCCGTAGTGGTAAAGCCCCAATAGTTAATCCGCTTCTTTTAAGCTGAAATTTAAATCTTGAGCAAATAAGTAAGGTAACTTAGCCACTGTTCTATGCTGTCAAGTTTGAAGAAAGAGTATGAAAAGCAAAATATTGCCATTGTATCCAGCAGTGTGTTTAAGAATGTACTCATTCTAAGCCATATTCCAGGAAAATGTTTTTGGAGTTAACAAATTCAGTGTCAAAACAACAATCAGTAAAAGATTTAAAGTGGACACTTATTACATTTGGGTGGCATTCCTGGCTGTTTATTTTAGTTCTGTATTTCAAATTCAATCCTTAGAGAAAAAATGACAATGACACCTTGTCTTAAAACCAGATTCTTTCTCCTCATTCTACTGCTGAGTACTCTTTGACATTGTGGGTGATGTACACAAATATAGGTGGTTGCAGTTCAGCTCTGTTTGCTTTTGCTTTCAAGGCAATTTTTATGTTTTGACATTTTCCCACAGGGGAATGAAGTCAGAGGTAGGCGGATTGTTTAAAATCCTTCCTCTTTTGTTGTGGGGCCTGTCGAAGCTTTGAGCTATCTTTTTTTTGTTTTCCCTCTATTTTTTTTTAATTTTTATTTTACCAGGAATGTCATCTGTTTGTGTAGAATTTGTGCATGTGAATATAGCCAATAATCTCCTGGTTTGGAGTCAGAGGAAGCTTCAATGTGAAGACTTCTACTAAATTGTTTCCTCTTTTGTTACATGGCTGTTGGTTTGTTGTAAGATTGATTAGGCGTTCTAACTGGATAATGTTGGTAGTTTTTTCTTTTGAATTTTTTCTTCTTTGGCTGTCAGACAGAACCAGAAATATGGTTTTGGATCTGCAGATACAGGGAAATAAGGCTTAGGGTCTTGGCAGCTTTAGTAATAACATACTAAGGCAATTACTGAAATATTAGAATCCTTCCTTCTTAATGCAGCTCTTCTTTTTCACCATTTTTAGCTTGTTTTTGTTGTGGTTGCTTGTTGCCAGGGCTCCACCTCAGATAAAACGTCCCAACAGAGATGGAAAACCTTTGAAGAAAGACTCGCCAGGCCTGCAGCCCCGCGGCCCCGCGGGCAGAGCCCACCTGGTGTCCAAGGCAGACAAGCCTTTGGCCCGTGAAAGGGAACCCAGAGCTAGAGGGAGAGATGACAAGGTAAGAAGTGGGAAAGAACTTGGCAGGGAGCTGTTTGGATGCAGCAGGTGGCAAAGGGAAGCACTCTTAATCATTTAATACAGATAATAAAAAGTTACAATAATCGCGTGTGGGAAAACGTAGTGCTTTCTTTTTCCCCATGATCAAAGCACTTATCATGATGATATTTATTAATAATGACACCAAGTTAAGAAAAGTTCTGTCATGTTTGCTCTGTCTTGCTCTGAGATATTTTGAAGGAGGGAAACGTAGTGTCATGTTGCTGAGGGTTTCTTATTCTTTGAGTGAAGACCATGGGCTTGTCTCTAGTCTCCGTGTCCCTTCTCCTCCTTTTCCCCCATGTTTGGTGTTTTGGGTTTATTTTTCGTAAAACAATCCAATTCAGGGCCTTTGTTAAGATATAAAATGTGCAAAAGTGAGACCAGTGCCCTTCCCTAGACTTGACACATTATGGATGGAGTTCCTCAGTACCATTGCCTCTGCCATACCATAGTATAATTTAGGTGTGCCTAGGAGCCCAGAACAGTTCTGTGAATGCATTGATGATAGGTAAATCTGTGCCAAATTATTTGAAGTTTTGTATTTATTGTAGTGTTTAGAAAGAAGCTTCTTGAAACAGTTTTGTTTTAAAAGGCAAAGGAATGAATTAAACTAGACTAAGTTGGGGATACTTTCTTAATAAGATCCATGAAAGAGAAGCAGTACTGAAGTGAAGAAAAGGAGAAACAGTGATTCAATATAAAGTGGTGATGTCAAAGACAGGACTATTTTGTGGCTGGAAAAAATGGCAGTGTGCAAATCACTGTTTCTGAGATACTTAGGTTTTTAAATTTAACTGTGGAGTTAGCTCCAGGAACCCAGGGACTCTGTGGTATTAATTGTACAAATTGAGAGCGTACTGAAGTGGTGTTACTTTCCTGACAGACAAAGATACAAGACACACCTTCCCATGAGGGCACACAGTATTGTACAGATATTGAGAGATGAATAAGAAAATATTTAGGCCAGTTTTCTTCCAAATAGATATGGTTAGTCCCTTCATGACCTTTCTATTGCACTTCTTGACAGCTTAGGAATAACTCAAAGATACACTTTTTCCATCATAAACTGTTTTCTAATACACAGGAAAAGTATTAAGTAATCTTAGCCCTTATTACCACCAGAAGGTAGGGCCAGGCACATTTTCAGCAGTGCCACTGAATGACTGTACAGATCTAGCATTTTAGAAATCTCTTTACCCTGGACCAGTAAGATTTAAAATAACAAGCGCGCCTCCTGCAAACTATAAAAATCTCGTGAAGATCTGTGAAATTATTTAAAGTTTTGCCAGCTAAATGGGGAATTGGAGTCGTGGTGTGTGGCAGGTTCACCAGATGTGCTTGTGTAAGGCAGTCTTCAAAGTCTTAGCTCTAATGAGGGTGAACTCTGCTCTCCAAGCTTTCCGGTGATGAGCATTATAGGGCTTTACTATAAGGAGCCTACAACAACATGACTTGTATAATACTTGTCTCTGGGAATAATGTGATTAGCAACACTACTGCTGTGAGGTGCAGGAAAAGTCATGAAGGTGTTCCATTTAATATGGTACATTTTAAACACTGCTCTTATCTGAATAAATTGGTCACTAGGTGGCAGAAGGAAAATATATCTACTCCTCAAAAAATTCCAGTACATGTGCTCTTGTATTCCCCTTTGTCTAGCTCGTTGGTGGTTATTCTTTGTCTGGGATACGTGACTGAAAATCACCCTGGGTTACAAATCCTCATGTGCTATATAATGGTTCTTGTAAGGGATCCATGATCTACCTTTGAAAAAGATTTTGAATGAAAGAAGAAGCAGCCAGGTGTGGGAAGTGAAAGAAGTTAATGCAACTTCCTATATTTTGCACACAGGCATGAAAGTAGGTTTACCTTTCAGTTTTATCCTTTCTTAGTTTACAAGTGTTTGTTCTTCAGCTTCTGAGTCTGAAACATCAAGCAGCTTTCCTCTGTAGCCTGGTATGTCTAATCAAAGAGATTTGGTAACTCTTCATGTTCAGTTAAAAATAATTGGGCAAAATTGAAGCTTTAAATTAAGTATTCAGGTATCTTTTCTCCTACTCAATGTTTCATCTCTGTAGTTTTTGGGTTTGCATGCTAGGATAGGATACTGAGAACATGTAATGAATTATCCATTTCCCAAGATGTTGACTGCAGTGTAATAGGTTGCATGCTATCCTGGCTGTAATACCACAATGTAATGCATATTTTTTTCAAGGTTAATGTAAGTATAGTATGTATGTTTTAGAAGTGCTTTGCCTCACTTGAAACAAATGCCTTCTTTCACTGTTTCTCCTCTCCAGACCATAACATCTTTTCACTCTGACAGTAACCATCTTGGGATAAGTAATTTTAACCTGACTATGCCAATAAAATTACCTTTTTTAGTGCTGTATAAAATAATTTGGAACTAAACCCACTGGATGGTGTCTACCCACTAAATCCTTATGTGTCCTTTTTTTTTTTTCCCCCTAAAATACTACTTTCAAGTGTTTCTTCCTTCTTAATTCCACTGGAAATTATTAGGCTTGTTCTCAGGGTATCTTCTGCTAGAGGATTACCAGGAGTTTTAGCTTCTGTTGAATAATTCAGTTTAAAGAGGCAGCATGCTACCTGTGTGTCTTTTAGAAATTGCATGATACCATAGCTAAACACTGGAACACTTTTTTAGGAGTACTCTTTAGATTATTTCAGATTGTCAGTGGATAAGGACAGTAAATATGAAGGATATGAAACAACCAAGGGCTGCACAGCCATATCAGTGAAGTGAATGCTATCATTAGTGAAGGTATGACTTAAAAAAAGAAATTATTTTGCTTGATTATCCTCCTGTGCATCACCAACTGTGAGATGAGATCAGATAGTTGCTTTAGGTGAAAGCATAGACCTCTTTGCATTGGGATTGGAAGGCTGCATTATCTCCATCTGGAAATGCTGAAAGAACTGGTAGGTGAAATTGGGCTCCAGGGCTGGGAGCACAGATTTACAGTAAAATTTACTTGGTCTGATGCTATCTCATGTGAATGGTGAGTTGTGTTGACAATGCCTCTATTGAGAAGGGGAAAGGAAAAGTGATCCAGGCAGCTGGAGTTGTTAATTTTGCCTGAACAGTACACTGTGTTTTACAACAAATTTAGAGTGGATGAAAAGCTGAAGACTTGGAACTAACTGAAAAGTGGAATAGAGTGAAATATGGTTTCTTAAGCAAAGGTATTGCTTCTGCCAGGACTTTCTTTAAAGTTCTTGTTAATGTCTTATAGAAAGAAATTAATCTACCCGATACCACATGGGAAGCAATTTGTTCATCTAATGTGTGGTGTAGAGGAGTTGTAAAGAGGGATTAGGCAGCAAGGGGAAAGCAAACAAGTGGTACTGAAAGGAGAAGTAGCAGTCAACTGGCAAATAATTTTTGACTCTTGTTTTGTATTTAAATTAATATTTTTGTGCCAATTTAACTTGGCATGAAAAGAGGCACGCACTAACTGAATTTGCTCATGACACCAAGTTGGGAAGCACCATCACCAGAAGAGATGAATGAGGCTGTTGAACAGGAAGAATTGGATGACTTTGCTGGAGTCATGGAAATGGGATAATGTTCAGCAGTGCAGAGCAGCAGGCTTTGTACTTGGAAACTACAACAAGGATTTCTCCTAAAAGCTGGGAGCTCGGCAGTAGAGGAGAAGACAGATTTGGATGTATCAGCAGAAACTGGATCAGGCTGAACTTCCATTGGGCACATTACCTTTTCCTGGTGGGGATGGGAAGGACTGGCTGCTGGGGTGAGGCACAGTCAGGTGCCACCTTTGGCTTTGGCAGTGAGGGTGGAGAGTGCACATGGCAATTGTTATCTGGCATTTGTATGCAGTGGGAAGAACCTGAAGGAATGCAAGGTGTCTCCCAGTTCTAGCCATTACAGCCCCCAGGGTTATTCTGTATGATTAACCTGCCTGAGGTTGCCTTTAAGGGGACAGTATGATAATGCTGTGGATGTGAATGAAAACAAAATCCCAGTTTGTGGAGGTGTTACCAACAGAGAGAAGAGATACCTGTGCCATTATAGGAGGATCGGGTGAGAAAACAACTGGAGTATCTTATGTACAACCATGCTCAAGAAAGAGATGTTAACATTTGGAGGGAGATAAAAAAAAACAGGTTGCGAGAGTGAATGGGTAATTACGTTCAGCTTATGTTCCAAAAGGAGGCTTACTTGGTTTGGTAAATGAAGGGAGAGCACAGGCCTGATGAGAGTATATCAGAGGGGTGGACACACTGAGGTGCAAACTGCTGAAACTAATGCACAAACTTAGTACAAGAGCAGAAATAACATCAATTTTGGAAACAAGGGTTTTGTTCCAGTGGGTTAGTGCAGGTCTAATAGCTCTTCCTGTTGGAAAACACTGCAGATTTCTCAATATTTAAGACAGATATTGGTTGCCTGAAATTATGTGATGGAATTGTGAAGGGTGGGAGTAGTCTTTTGCAGCCTGTACACTGATCTGTTGGCATACAGAGAGAGAAGACATCACAGCAACTTTATTTAAAGCTGTTTCATTAAAGTAATACCCAAAGAAGAGATGACTGGAAAAATTATGCTTACTCCTGCTGCCTAGTTTCAAGTGACATTTAAAACAAATCATTATTTCTAGTCTATGCTCACTTACCTGCTGACTGAGGATTGCAGGTTGGATTGCAATTTGGGACCAGCTTTAATTATCTTATTACTTGTGAAAACTACAGCTTCTTTAAATCTTGGTTTAATTCCGAAACTGGGGGCAAAAAAAGAAAAAAAAAAAAATCAGTGTCACTACAATGGCAGCCGAGGTGATGCTGAGACCACGTCTGCCCGCTGGCCGCCCTTCTGCATCCTTCCTCTGGCGAGACGCGCCGCAGGGGCAGGAGAAGCAGCGCTCCCTGGCACAGCACATCCTGCAGGAACAGGCAGCGGGGCCGGCATCGGGGCTGGGATCAGGGCCGTGCTGCCGCCCCGCGGCTACGCCAGGCCTGCCTTCCCCATTTTATTTTTTAATTTCTTTTCTTTTCCATCCCCCTTTTATGTTCGCTGCGCTCGGCTGAGCGGGCGCTGCGCGCTCTGCCCGCGGGCGCGGGCAGAGCGCGCAGCGCCCGCTCAGCCGAGCGCAGCGAACATA
>JAHLSL010000023.1:8266598-8358300 GCA_025920805.1 Petroica traversi
AAGAGTTCGCTTGGAAGCAAGAAATAAAAGTAATGGGTAGATAAACTACTCCCTCACAGTCGTCGTGGGCAAATAGCAACTGGGAGGGGTGTAATGGCTTTTTGTTTTTTCACTGCGAGGTTATTTGTGTGTCTTCAGCTGCCTCTCAACCCGCCTTCGTCTGGGGTGCTTTTGTCCAGCCAGCTGGGATTCTTTAACTTGCTGCTGATAGTGTTTAGAAGCTGAGTTAAGAGTCTTAAAGTAGCTCCCTACTCAGCCCCCTCGGTTAAACCAGCGCAGCTGCTTTTCAGGCACCCTGAACGCTGGGAGGGGAAGCGATTTCCTTCAGAACTGAGAGAGGAGGAGCATGAGCTTCAAAGGGAAAATGTTACTTCACTCCCACTGTGGAAGTATTAACCAGGAACTCTGGGCCATTTGGGGCAGAGGCAGAGTGTGGCTTGGTCACTGAAGCGGCATTGGTGCTGCAGAAGTGATTGCAGTCTAAGAAGCCTACATGTCTTCAGAGCTCCTTTAAGGCTTTTGGTGCAGCCCTTAAATAAATATGACCTTTGAAAAACATTTTAATTGTTTATGGAGCTGGCCTGCGAATGAGAGGTGAGACATTAATAGTTTGTAGTTGAGGAAAGCAGATATTGCTGGCCTGGAAGGCTTTAATGAAACAAGGGGAGAGGATGTTGCTTTTCCTCCATCAGTGTGTGTGACAGCTTCCCTGTTCTTTTGCAGTGATGATAGTGTCAAGGGTTTACTTCTGACAGGTAGGGCAAGTATAGCATCTTCAAAATATGCTTTGGATGCTCTGCTCTTCAGCTAGGACTTAATGTAGCTTTAAATCGTGACACAGCCACCTTCATGATGCTGTTCTTGCATTCAGGCCTTCGACTGGCCAGAAAGTGTGTCAGTTGTGCAATGTTCTTATAAGCCTGTATAATTTTCACTTCTAGGGAAAGAAAATACCCCAGGAATTTGGTGATGGGGAAATTCCAAAATTTGATGGAGCAGGTTACGACAAAGACCTGATCGAAGCTCTTGAAAGAGACATTGTATCAAGGAATCCAAGCATTCATTGGTATGAGGATTTTCTCAATTCAAGTGTTTTTGCTAGTGTGGAACACCAGGGAAACTAACCATCTTCAAACTCCTAAAATAGGGAGACAACATAATCTTCTACAGAGAGATATTTTGTTTTAACAGTTTATTAATTTGATTAAACTTAAGCTTTTGTTCCTAATTGATATTATGTGCAGTACATCCATTACAGGTACTGCTGAAATGAACATACACTCCAGAGATCTTTAAAGATACTGCTTTGGTGTTCATATTGTCCAAAACAATTTTTAATTAAGCAGCTCTGGGTAACTTGAGTTGAAAATAATTTTTTCCCTGTCTTCCAAAAGTGGATTCAATTTTAGGTCACAGTATGATAGGAGTGCTCTCATGAGGCTTATGCTTGCATGCTAAAAGAGATGGTACTAAGTGAAAAGCTTTTCTATTTCTCTTGTATAAAAATAGAAGAAATATAGATATATGAGAATCTTATACAAGTTTCTTCATTTTGCACAGGGATGACATAGCGGATTTGGAAGAAGCCAAGAAATTATTAAGAGAAGCTGTGGTTCTTCCAATGTGGATGCCTGATTTTTTCAAAGGGATCAGAAGACCTTGGAAGGTGAGAATTTATGTGGTGTTTTAGTAATTGGAAAGCTGTAGCTGTGTGTATCTCCTGTTATAACGTGTGGATTCCTATAGCAAAAGCTGAAAAGGTAAATGGGAAGGATGATTTATTTGTTCATTAAATCCTGTCAAATCGATTCATATAAAAGGCACTGAAAGAAACAGCTGGAAGTGTATCTGGCCCTTAGAGTAAACAGTATTTTCTGTTTATTTACTTATTTATAGCTTGTTGATATTATAATACTTTCTATATGCCAACCTGTAGATGTGAGCACACAGGTTATATTGACTGAAGCAGAAATGCTTGATCAACAGCTCTACACAGGATTATGGTGGCCAGTTGTCATCACCTCCCAGAAGAAAGCAGTCCTTGGATTGTTTTGTTCCAAATATTTCAACTGCCTCTCACTCAGCCTGCAATCTGCAGCCTGGATACAGTGAAGCAAGGAAGGAGGGGGCCTGTGGTGAACTTAGCTTTGCAGTTACATTTGGAGCTGGACATAGTTGCAGCTGAAGTAAGAAATTCAGAGTAGGAGAAGGAGTTGCAAGAAGGACGACAGGAAGGATATAGGACTGAACTAGGCTGATTGACCAGAAGTGAGCCCAATCTGGGCCTTGCTTAGAGCTAAGAAGGAAGAGGAGGGAGGAGTTTGGCAAGCATTTCTGTAAACAGCAAACAAAATATCTTGCTTCTGATGCTTGTTTGGGGAATAACTAGTCACAACACAAGGCTTTTTGGTTACTGAGAAGCATTGCGGGGGAAAAGAGACTGTTGCAAATTGTCTGCTGTTCTGAGTGTGGAAGGCAGGGGCACGTGTAGGGAATGCTGTGTACGTGAGTAGTTTCCTGTTTAGTGTGCTGGTTCAGCAGCGTTTGTCGGGTTTTGCTCTAATAACACTTGTTCTGTCTTTTCCTGATTGGTCCTTGTGCTTCCCTGGCTTATACTTAGGTCAGACGGAGCTGGGAGATTGCTGCTTCTGAGCTGTTCACTGGGGTTTTAGTGAGTTGCAGGCAGGGAGCCCAAACACAGAGTCAGTGCAAACCTCACTGCAGTCTATCAGGCCTTTGGAGTTGAGAATGCTTGCGGTCAGTACGAGTGGCCTTGTGGTCAACCTTAAGGTTAACTGAGCTATCATCTTGGACAGAGCCTAGATGTGTGGGTTAATGTGCAGGGTGAGATTTTAGTGTGTTTTGAACAGCTGAATCTCTTTCTTCTTTTCTTGTCTTAGAGGAAGTTGATCCATTATTATAATCTCTTATTATAGATTATGGGGGCCCCATCTGTCTAGTGTTCAAAATCTTCTAATGAAGTAAAGATCTCTGCTTTTTTTTCACCTGTTAGCATGCACAGAGGATGCAGTGGCCATCTGTCTTTAAGGCAGGTATCTCAGCAGACTGCAGGAAATGTGAATAATGCCACTGGCCTTGTCTCCAAGTGTCACAGTGGATAAAGGAGCAACAGCTTGGCCCTTAATAGAGTTATAATCTCCATCTCTTTGCCTGAGACTACCTTTTCCTACTGAGCAGTGTCACCTCTAAAAACCATTTGGTTGTAGACGGGAGAAGATTCTAAGATTATTTCCTCTCTTCAGTCTGAAATGCAAATTGATTTCTGACAAGGCTATGAAGAGTCTTCATTGTTAGCCTTTTCCCTGGTGACTTGTGAAGCTGTAACTCTCATGAATTTATTTTTCACACAGAACAGCATGTGTTTTCCCTACTGTTGACCTCTGACTGTGCTATAAGGATGAGAAGTATTGAAGGGAAGGCTGTTTCTTGCAGTAATCAGTGTAGCAGCAGGCATTTGTTGAGCCTAGGAATTCAGGACAATAATTCAGGGAAAAAGGCAGCCAAAGCTGGTTTCGGATGTTCAGACTCCCCTGAGAACAATTCCCAAGACAGCCCTCACAGTTTGGGCCTGTATTCAGAGGATGGTGCCTTGTCTGAAGGAGCCAGCTGTCTTCCCTGATTCAACACAGGTGCTGTGTAGTTGCTGCCATGGCTTTCTGAGTGTCCATGGGCTTGCTCTTTCTGTTTTCTGAACTGTTTTGTGCCAAGAAAGCCTGGTTCCTCACTGTGCTTCCCACTGCTCTGCTAGTGATTGTTACAGCAACAAGAAGTAACCCTGCAGTGATTTCATCAAAACACTTACTCCCTGCGGTGCATTTCAGCTTCTTATTGGAATACTTTGGATTAACAGAGCCTTAGAGGAAGAACAAAGAAGTCTTTGTGTTTGTCAAGGATTTCAAATAGTAAGTGGCAGCCTCCTAGTTTGCAGAAAGAGCAACTTGATCCTATGTGTTTCTCTTTGCAGCCATGCACATCTTGTTTTGCTGTGAGCTCAAATTCTTTTTTTTTTTTTTAAACTGATATTTCTATTGTCCTTATCTCTAGAGAGCTTGATTTCCCCCTAGCTTTACACCTGGTGTGGCTTCTTTGCACCTGTGTTATGCACATGTATAATGACACCAGTTTCATGTGTAAGGTGACGATTCCTGTAATACTTAGCAGGAGGTGCAAAGTGACAGGCTTCAATTTTGGCAGTGAACAGCATGTGTACCTGAAGCCAGGGTTTGACCTTCCAGAATAATGGAGAATTGAACCAATATCCCCAAAATGTCTTACTTCTCTGTATCAACAGGTCCTGCAGTTTAGTGGTCAACAGTTTAGTGATCAACACAGTTTATCAAACACATGCTTTGAATGTGACTTGAATTGAGGTGAAGCTTTTTAAAAAATATTAAATGAACACATCTGAAGCTCAGAGAGAATAGTATGTCATCTCTGACCTGCATATTACAGGCTGAGTAATTTTCACCCAGTCACTCCAGGGCTGTATTTGCAATATTGTTATAATATCACTATAACTGTGCAGCATCTCAAATCTGAATGGCTGAGTGTTCACAGAGAGAAAGAGAGTCCATTTACTTTTTATGCTTGCTGCTCTGGAGCTTAGGAAACCTTGGGCAGCCTGAGGAGTGACTTTGGACTGTTAGCTGTAGAGATGGCCTGTGAACATTTCTGACTTAATTTACCGATGAATGTATGTTGAGCTTGCATTAGCTAAGTATTAAATGGCAGTAAAGGTATTAAGAGTTAATGGAAAATGGAGTACAGAGAGGCTATTGCTTTTGAATGGTACATTTTTGAATAATTGCATTCCCGGTTGATTTGTTTTTATAGATCTCTTCCATGTCATCCTTTGTGCTTTTTGAAGTAAATTTTTGTGAGGAACAGATGAAATCTAATTTGCTATATGGCTTGCATTTAACAGATATTTTATTGCTGTGGCATTTTATGTAAGTTATTAATTGCAAAGCACATTATGATGTGCAATTCTAACTCTAGCTAATTTGATTACCCTTGCAATACAGTACAATTTTAGGAAACTCTTGTTAGCATGTAATAAGATCTTGCAGTTGGGAGGGGAAAAAAAACCCCAAGCTAGTTGAGCACTACATTTTCACTGATTTACTTAAAATTGCAGGGCCCTATTCTAGTAATATGCAGAACATGGAACAGTGTTTTGTCCTTCTCTAGTGCTGCTGCTGAAAGGGCTGGAAAGGCTACCCATAAAGATGGTTGTATTTAGCAGTATTATCAGGAGTGATTAACCCGTCTCAGTGATACGATCTTAACATGGGTTGTGAGAGCACTGTGTGTAAAGCTAAAAACCTGTTTGTGTAATGATGGGTAAATGTGCTGAGCTGCAGACATGTGTGCTCCTTTCTTTCAGAGACCAGAGATGGAAAGATAGTCTGATGACGTGGATACCAACCTGGGACTTCACAATTGTTTCTAGTTTAAAGCTTTCTGAGTAATCACTGAAGTTTAGACGAGGCTTTTGTGGGACTAAGCAGTAGTCCACATGAGCCACAGTTGCTTATCTGTAAAACAGGAATAGCAGTGCAGTCCAGTCATCCAACAGCATGATGAGGATGGTGTTTCATCCAGGAATTGCTATGATGCAGCAGTGTGGTCATAGGAATATTGAGATCAGGGGATTAAACAAAAAACAAACTGATGTATTCTGTGAATGCTGTCATGTGAATGTAAACATCAACCAGATGCATACATATTGTCAGGATGCTTGGGAAAATGGGAAAATGTTTTTCTGTAGAAAATTTCTCTACTGAAGAAACACAACTTACTATGAAAGTATCTTGGTTTCTGTGAAACTTTCTTTGTGAAGGGACCTTTGTCCCAAAAAAAAGAATTTACTGTCTTAATCTGCCTGTGCAGATGGGAAAGGCCTAAGTTCAAGTTTAGACTGTGTTTGATTCTGAGCAAGGCTGTAAATCTCATGCCCATTTCCTAGGTGTTAGGTGCAGCAACAGTTACTGTCTTTGTGGTTCTGAGTCCAGTGGAGTGGTAAGAAGAAATGGCAGACCACTTCCACACTGTTCTCAAAACCAGGATACTTGTCTTCTGTTTTCTGCTGATGAGGATTATGATATTAATTTAAATCCAGATCTTGGCTTATATTAAGATGTGCAGAGTACAAATGGCTAAGTTTTCTTAATTTGTTGTTCATTAGCTTTGTTCTCACCTTTCAGGGTGTGTTGATGGTTGGTCCTCCTGGCACTGGCAAAACAATGCTAGCAAAAGCTGTTGCTACAGAATGTGGGACAACATTCTTCAACGTGTCTTCCTCTACACTCACATCTAAGTACAGAGGCGAGTCCGAGAAGCTGGTTCGCCTCTTGTTTGAAATGGTATGTGCTCCATGATGTGATCTGGGGCTCATTAAGGTGAGAAAGGACAGCACTCCTGGTTTTCTGCCCTTCCACTAGCATGCTGGAAGCATGGAGTTCATTGTACTGACTCCCCCCTCTCAACCAATCTGTGTTTCCACATGTGGTATGTTATTGAGGATTTAGAAAGAAATGGTTCGTCACCCATGTTTAGGATTGCATTTTGCAGACTAAATAGAGAGTTGCAACCTCGACAGAAATTCAGTACTTGTTTGGTTATGGGATAACCATCCCATATGAAGTAGATTTGAAATTGGAAGGAGTTTGGAACAGTTATTCTAGAAGCAATACATGTTTTAGTTCTGCTTCTGTTCTGGATGATGGTCACAAGCCTCTCAGTAAAGCTGTGGGGGCAGTCCATCATGCAGGGTCTGTGAATGACATGTCCATGTGGACTGTACAGGAGCCACACTGCACTCCTGTAATACTTGCAGCAAAAACCTGTCTGTCCTGAGATCGCTGAGCTCCCTTCTGTCACTTTTGCTTAACCCTCTCCAGCCCAAAACCTGGACATGAAAACTGCCTGTATTGTGTCATGAACACTGTCCTATTGTGGTGGTATTTCTTTTCCCCTTTGCAATACCATAAACCTCAGCAGATGACAGTTTGTAAATCAAGGTCTTGAATTCCTCCCTTGTGACAGTCAGACACATACTGCAGACAGCCATGTGTGCAGTATGTCTAGCAGGGCTGGGCTGTGGTCTGATGAGGGCCTGTGCTTGCTGAGCAGTCTTAATAGTGATGTTTTCATTTGAATAAAGGCACGGTTTTATGCACCAACAACAATCTTCATTGACGAGATCGACTCCATCTGCAGCCGCAGGGGCACGACTGACGAGCACGAGGCCAGTCGCAGAGTCAAGTCAGAGCTGCTCGTGCAAATGGATGGTAACAAGGGCTTAGATCTGGCTCTGGGCTGGGATGCTCTTTCTTTGCAGGTGGGAATGTAAGAACTTGAGCCAGCTGGAAAATCCAGTCTTATGGATAGAGGAAAAATGAGGCAGAACTTGAGATGAGTGTATTTTTGGGGTGTTCAGTGATAGATAACTGAAAAGGGTGTTCTGCTTTATTTTTTGCTAAAATGGCTATTTTTATGGTGACTTGAAAACTCATATTAAAGAGACACAGACTCCAGGAGAAGCAGACAATGGAGATCTGTGCAGTTTAATACAGGTATTTAATTTGTATCCAGTTTAAACAAAATTCTGCCCTTTGCTGGAGTCTCCAGCTGTGGAACCCCATTGTGAGATCTGCTTTTGCTGTATTCTATGGTGGCAGCTAACATTACCCTTTTAAGTCAGGTGTAGTATCTGTTTTGTGCAGGTGCTCACAACGAGCGTGACCATCTGAGGAATATTGTATGGTGTGTAGGTTTGATAGCCACTTTTGTATTGCAGCTATTATAAATTGCTGTATAAACTACTATATATACTACTATTTAAAATGTTCTCAAATCTGCAGGTTCATTGTGTAAGCTCAGGACAGGAAAGCTTTTGTTCTCTTTCCAGTCCTCACTTGGTAAGCTGAGTGACTCCTATTTCTTGTATGACCAGACTCGACAGAGATAGCACTGTCAGTGGGACTGGTAGGGCTACCCTCACATATGGCTGTGTTATTTGCACTGTCAAAGAAAGCCCTCCCCTAACTCAGCAAAATAATGAACTGTCCCTCTCTCTGTGATAATGATGGTCTTGTGACACCTAGCTATGGGAATTTTGGAAAGGGACACAGGACTACAGAGAACTGTTGCTTAGCTTTGTCCAGGCTATGTTTGTCTGTGCAGTGTTTCTCAGCAAGCATCTCAATCAGTAAGAGCTTTGGAGTAAAATTGCTCTGAACTGTTGTGCTTGCAGGGGTAGGTGGTGCTCTGGAAAACGATGACCCTTCCAAGATGGTTATGGTATTATCTGCTACAAATTTTCCCTGGGATATTGATGAAGCTCTCCGGCGGAGGCTGGAGAAGAGGATTTATATACCTTTGCCCACAGGTATGTTTGAAAAGACCATTTTCCTTTCCTCTCTTTATGAGCTGAGTTTAGGGTTACTGCAGGACAGTTGCATTTGCAAGGAATCCTGATGGCTTTGTGATGAGCAGTGTAATTCGGGGGTTAATAATTTGTCTGGATCGCTTTATTTTTAAAGAGAGTGAGAAAAAGAGAAATACTGCTTGCTTGGGGGCTTAAAAACAAAGAGCTGTGGCATTTCATTGCAAGCCATTGACGGGTTCTTATATTTTAAAAGAGAATTCATTTTAATGAGCCTGGAATTATTTTAAATGTTTAACAGTCAGTCCTTGAGTGATCATCAAAGACAGCCTTTGGACATGTTCACAAATATTGCAAATGCACTCCATGCCCTTGCAGACAAATGCAAAGAAGTGGATCCATGAATTTCCACTTACAGGCTTAGTTCATTGCAAATCACTACTTGCTTGCCTTTATTACTGTGCTTCCAGTCACTCAGAATGCAGCAGGCTGATAGCTTTCCTGCCCTAAGACATCTCAGCTTGTATTGTCTTTCCTGGCTGTCATTCACCTGTCCTATTAATTTTGAGATTCCTATCACTTGAAGTTTGCATAGCTCCGTTTCTTCTTGGTGCAGTGGATGCCTCATCTCCCTGCATGAGCACCCAAGATAATAAGATGCATGGCCATGGGTGACAGTGGTTGTGATTGAGTTTAGCAGGTCTAAGGACACTTGGTAGTTCTACAGCTTGTCTTTGCAGCTCACAGGCAGTACCAGCTCCTAACAGGATGCCTGTCTTTATGTCCAATTAGTTTAAAATCCTATCAGCTCTTCCTCTTGTTTCTAATTAAACCAGATTGTTTTTTAACACAGTGTATTACACCCTGGACACCATAGGAGATGTGATCTGTTTGTTTTTTTTTTTCCAGTCTTAGGTTCTGTTGTATGTATTCTGCAAGTAAGAATGTTGTGCTACTCTGGGCAAGCCTGAGTGATGCATTTATAACTGTGCTGTGGGATTTGATGTAGTCAGGCATTTTAACTGAAAAAGTGGTATGATAGCATATGTACACCTGTATATTGTGGAATTTGATGCAAGCATATATTCTGTAGTGTTTAATTTTCAAAATGCTGCACAGACTTGCTTAGCCCCACAGCAACAATTAGAAGAATATTCTCTGATGCAGGAGGCTTTCTGCAGGTATGCTGTGTGTATATTGTGCTCTCTAAATAATAAATCCCCATTTTATAGCTAGTGCCAGTTGTGTGTGATGGATAATTCTGTGCTCTTGACAGTTCTGCAAACCACACAAAACCAGCAGCTTTAGATGAGTTTTCTATTTTCTTTTGTATTTCTCCTTCCCCAGAAGTTAAAAAAAAAAATAATTAGGGGTATCAATAAATAAAACATTATGTGTTTTACTGGACATTTCTTTAAGACTTTTAGCCTTTCCTACTGCTACTTCTTCTGTTGTGGTTGTCCTTTTTTATAGGTCATAAAAATTGATCACTTGGGGAATAAAGATGCTGAGCTGGCATTTTTTCTGTACAGTGAAAGCCAGGAAACCAGTCATGCTCTTCTTTCCCACCCTTATGCAAAGTAACACAGAGACCTAAGCTGTCAGATGTGAATTCCCTCTTATAAGCTTAGGCTGCTTAACATATGTACCCAAATGCACATATGCACATGCCCTCTGCAAGAGAAATGGTTAATTGACTGAGTAAGTGCTCATTTACTCAGCTGGTTATCACTGTGTGTGCACTGCATCTGGGTAGGAAAGTGGGATGCTGGGACATTTGTATCATAAATATTTTAATATATGTTTATTGTATTAATGTGTCTGTTTTCTATCAGGCTTCAGCCGATTGCTTGAGTCCCAACTGAATAAACTGCTTAAACATATGCTTAAAGTTCAGTCTGTTGTTAAGGGGTTTGTGCTGTCTGAAGCTCTTTTAATAGAATCCTTATTGTAGTTCTAATGAAACTGCATGAATAATATGCAGTCAAACCCTTGAACAGGGAGTGGATCCAGGGAGATGTGAGAAGAAACAGACATTTGTAGGATTGTTCTCTTGTGCCCTTGGGTAGTATGTGACCAAATGCTTTATCACCTGAGACACAACAGACATTTTTAATGACAGATCACTTTGACAAATATCTCTCGACCGTGCTGTTTATTGTACTGCATTTAACCAAATACTATACTGTATTTGATTGCACACTTCACTATGACTTGTTCTCTCTTTTTTCTTATATTGAACTCTTTTGTTCTTACTTTTCACTGAAAAATCTAAGTTGTGTTTATATCTTTTCTTAATGTAAGTCTTGCAAGTCTTCCAACAGATATTTTTATGTTCTAGCAAAAGGCAGGGCAGAACTACTCAAGATTAATCTTCGGGAAGTGGAATTAGATCCTGATATCAGCCTTGAAGAAATTGCTGAGAAGATTGAAGGCTATTCTGGTGCTGACATCACTAATGTTTGCAGGTATCTCATTTCCCTTAATTTGCAAATTGAACTGCATGGAAAGTCATCATTTGCATTAAATGATAAAAGGCAATACCCACTACAGCTGAAACCATGCTCACATTGTCTGAGTCCCAAATCTGTTTACTGTATTTATGTATTACTGTCATGTGGAGTGGTCTAAAGACCATGGAGTCTTTCTGTGAGATGTGGTTTTCTTGGATCTGAAGTGAAAAGAATTATCTGAGCAAATCTCATGTTACAATTGTCTGCATTTTTAATGTAGTGCAAGCATTTACTGTACTTGTCTGCATTTGTTAATGTAGTGCAAATCAGATTTTTATAATTTTTTTTAAATCCCAGTAGTTTAAGAACTAGAATTCCATAATCCAAAAAATTCCATTCATAGAATACTTCTTTGGGACTTTTATGTACTGAATGTTTGGAAAGCCACCAGAGTCTTGATGTCTGCCTGAATCTTCTAGGTGCAAGGGGGATATAGATAGTTTATTGTATTAGTATTTAATTTATTTCCATCCTATTCCCACAATTTGTTCAATTTTTGACAAATGAGGCTTTTCTGGTGAAGGATAGGTATTTAAAGGAAGTCTATGTCCCTTAAGAATTCTGTGAAGAGAAACTGATCCTGTAAGAGCATGACTTGCTGGGAAAAACCTGGGGAAAGAGAAAATGTAATTTCAGACTCCCTGTGGGTCACGGTGTGAGAAAATGGGCAGTGTTCTTCAAGCCAGGCTGGTGGGATCTGAGCTGGGGAGGAGTCACAGAGCAGGCAGAGCATGAGCAGCCGATGGCCTCAGCCCTGCAGGGCCTCGTGGTGCTGTGTCTGATGCCTCTGCTCTGCCTTCACACATCCAGGTACAAGCAGGCAGCTGAGCTGGGCTGCACTCAGGACATTTGCTGACTTCCTTTGGATAGTCTCTCTGCAGGGAGAAAGCTGAAGTCTAAAAGGAATGGGGTGTAAAAATCCAGGCTGCTTTAAAAAAAAAAAGTCTTTGAGTACAGTTCAGCTCCCACGCTGCCCTGTCCTGCTCCAAAGTTGTAAAATTTCATCTCCATGAATCATTGTAAAAGGTTTTCAGTTTTATAGTTTTAATTATCTCTGCACATTTACCATATGCTTAAATGGGTTTTGGTGCCAATGCATTCTTGATGTTGAATTAATGCAGTGATCTGGGAACATGGAAGCTACGAAAGATGTGAACTGCATCTTCTATGGTGAATAAATGCTCTCTTAAGTGTTCCTGCCAGTGTTTTCTAGCAAGGGTATACAATCAAAATTCATAGGCTTACAGCACATTCTGCCAGCAATTAGCTCCCATGCGTTGTCCTGTATTTCCAGGGATGCATCTTTAATGGCAATGAGAAGACGTATTAATGGCTTAACTCCAGAAGAGATTCGTGCACTTTCTAAAGAGGAGCTTCAGATGCCTGTTACCAAGGGGGACTTTGAGCTGGCTCTGAAGAAAATCTCCAAATCTGTTTCTGCTGCAGACCTGGAGAAGTATGAAAAATGGATGGCGGAGTTTGGATCTGCTTAATCTCAGTGACAGCTTTCCTTTGCTGAAGTTTTATGGTTTTTGTTGTTCTCACTTGAAAAATGAATTAGAAATCTTTTTAAAGGTTTAATAAAAGGTCTGCCTCTGCCCTCATCCCACCCATTTCTGGTGACAGGATTTTTTAAGCTATTTGTCTTTAAAGGGAATGAACACAATAACGGCCTGATATTGTAAAAGATATTTTATCTCTGAAATAGAAAAATAAGACAAACAGGAAGGGAAAAATCATACTTCTGAGGGTAGTATTTTTATTTTTCAAATGAAGAGCAGTGTTACTTAACTTCCTCATAGTCATTTTTCATGGCTGGAGTCAATAAATCAGCTGGGGGATGTGACTCCAGAGGAACAGACAAGGGCTTGCTGTACCCCCTGCTCTTAAGTGCTGCTTCTGCCTCCCTTGAATGTGGCATCCAAGTTATTATTCTTTCTCTCTGTGCTCGGATATTCAGAGCAAAGCCTGTGGATTAATTTACTTTGCACAGAGGAAATGTGGATCAGTTTTCCATCAAGACATGGGCCTGACTCTCCTCTCATGTACACCGATTTGGAACTGATGTCACTTCAGACTGTTACAAGTGCTACCTGCAATGACTTCTGATGGAAATGAGAGGGAAAGAAAAAGGCATGAATTGTTCTCAGTCTGGTTTGTGCTTGTTCTCTGAACATAGTTTGAACCTGTTTGACCAGTAGGCACTTTGACTTAGGTTATAACTTGCACTTTTATGCTTATATATCATCTTATGCTGTGTCTGTGCTATCTAAATGTAATTGTAATTACTACTATTATTATTTTAGTACTAAGACTTTAATACAGTAAAGACACTAATATAAAGGCTGTATTTAAAACACAAGACTGTCCTTAAAACAAGTGACTGTGAACTTCCACTTCTGATTAGGTATGAACATTTTCCTAGCATTACTAGGCATTGGGACTTGTAGAACTGTTCATGCTTAATTTTTTTTGGTCAAGATTTCTTAAAAATGTATAAATATTACTGGTTTAGTAATATTTAGAAAATAATCTGTATGATCTCATTTATGTTCTTAACTGTTTCTTCCCTTCCCTCATACAAGTGCCGTGATGAGAAGGGTTTTCTGAAGTCTAACATGAGAAATTCTCTCTAGAGAATTTCTGTCACACTGACTATATGAGCTCTTCACAGACTCAGCCTGCAAGTCTGTCATATGAAGGTTTCCTGTGGTATTAATGTGAAGGAGTTGTCAAACAACCAGATTTACAGAGAAATATGCAAGCTCTCAAGTTTTTGGTGATGTGAGCTGGGCCTTAAGTATCTTGGTGGATGTGAATTGCCCTGCAGCTTGGTAGGTATTGAACCCTTCAGCTCTCTGCTGAGACTCCTTGAGGTACAGACAGAACTGATGAACTGGAGGAGGAAACACACAGCACCTCCCTTTGAATGGGAATGTATCCTTATTTGTTTCTTTTTCTTAGTTCCTGGAAATTCCCAATAATGACAGTAATTCAGCACAGTGCTCTCTTGGGCCATGACATGTTAACCACTAAGGCAAAACCCTTATATCAAATACTTAGTTTGGTCACGGAAGTGCTGAAATCACCATCCCTGGAAGTGAAAAATGTATAGATGTGGCACTTGGGGACATGGTTTAGCAGTGAACATGTCAGTGCTGGGTTAATGGTCAGATTTGATGATCTGAGAGGTCTTTTCCAACCTTAATGATTCTGATTCCTCCTGGGGAATAACTGGACCTTTATAGAGAGAAAGCTCTGAAAATATTGCTATGGTCTGTCATTTCTGCCTTACTGAAGTTGTAGGCTGCCGCAGTTGTTCTTTCTTTGTTTGTTTTACTGCAGTAGAAATTAGTAAAGCTACACAAATCTTTTGTGGCCAGTGCCAGATTAGCACTGTGGGGTCTCTCACTTAAGAGGCCATTGCTGCCCAAGGAGCTTAATCTACACAACCAAGATGTAGAAGGGAATTGACATGAATCCAGTAACAACCCTACTCGCTGCCCAAGAGCAGTGCTGGGATTCAGCAGTTGCTGCTTAGTAGGGGCTAAGTACCAGTTTGCTCAGTTTCACATTGCAAGCAGCAGTGACCTTCCTGCTGATGAAAGCACAGCACCTGGTGAAAATGTCAGTCCTTAGCTCTTTGATGAACCTTCTACCTTAAGGCATTAAACTTCCCTCTTGGCTGTTAAGCAAAATTCACTGTACTGGGCATTCCCTTTAGCAGAAATTATTCACATGCTGCAGTCTTTTTCTCTAAAGGTCATGGTTTCTCCCCCAGAAGTGTTTTTACAGGTCCATTCATCCTTTACAGCTGCAGAATAGAAAAGTGGAAGTTTTCAGGCAGGGGATGTTTATGATGCTTGTGTCCCAGCATTACTGCTGTGACTTGGGCCCTGCTAGATCAGGCACCCCAGAAGACTGAGAGCATCCCTTCCTGCTGAGACCTTTCAGGAAAGGGAGCTGTCCTTGTGTGCTGACCCTTTCATCTTTACAAACTCATGCTGGCACACCTACCAAGGTGGGCTTGGAGACAGGGGAGCCAGCATTGGATGCAGCAAGGAGCAACCCAGGAAGAAAGGGCAGCCAACAGTGAGCTGCAAGGCCCAAAGGATGGGCTTACAGCTCATGTCCCACTGGTGGAAACCAGTGCCCCAGCATTTCTTGTGTAAGGGTGCTGGATTCCTTGGAGAGCAATGTACAAGCCTGCCACAGCCTGATGTGACACTGTGTTCAGTCTGTGCCTGTTTGTGTATGGAGGTACCCACACACGTGGGGGCACACACACAATAGGTGGTGCTTCAGTAGTTGTACCTGGATTACATAAAAAACGTGTTTTGAAGCTGTGTTTACGTGTTTTCTAAACATCTGTGAAGGCCCTCTTGGGTGGCACTGTTAATTTTTGTACAATCTGGTTGTATGAAGTAATAAATGTGTGCTAGAGTCTGTCTGTGCCTGAGTGGGACTGTGTGTGCTTTGCTGTTAACTGCTTCCAAAGGCTGCCATACAATGTGGATCTCTTCAGCATGTCACGGTGCTCTTTCACCAAAGTCCTGGATGGAGAGCAGTTAAAGCAGAGTCTGGGGTTTTTGGATAAAGCTGTCAGCAATGCTTTCTCTCTAAATTGGCCTTTTGTTGCCACAAGCTATAAAATGGAGAATACTCCAATGCCCAGCACATGGAAAGAGGGTAAGGGAGAGGAGAGAGGAGGCTCCAGCAGATGTTCAGTGTTAGCACCTGATTCAGACCTCACAGAACCAGGCAGCCTTTTTTATTACTTGCCCCTGGGCTGGAAGGATAATCAGGCTCCAGAGAAGCTGTATCATCAGCTGCCTGCTAACCAGGAGACTTTCAAGCGCAAAACTTCTATTAGCAAGGAGCTTTCAAACTTGGAAAGAGACCCTGTATCTCCTGGGACTGAGTTGATTATTTGAATTTTCTCACTAACTTCCTTATGAAAGAATGGAGTTTCCAGTGTTTCATAATGCCTCAAACATGAAAGAGCGATCAAGGGAAATGCTGATCAGGGGATTTCAGGAGAGGTCAAATCTTTGCATAGAAAGTTCAGCTCACCCCAGTTTAAAAGAGACTGAAATAGCAAAGGTGCACAGACTTGCTCTGATCATGGGAAAGATAAAAGAGCTTGTGTGCTGTAAAAAAGTCCTCCATCAAATGAGCAAAGACTTCATGGTACAATTCAGGCATGAGGAGGTGGAAGCAGACAAAGAAATTGTGATTTGTTTTTGGATCTGTTATTGGAACAAGCCACCCTGAATCAGATTGTGAACTGAGATGTTTTTACAGAGCTGCTGTGACAGATAAGTACATGATGAACACGCAGGTGACACTGTGCTGCCAGGGAGCAGGCAGGGAGCCTGGGAGTGCAAGACACCCTGGTCTAACGTGGGTGTCAGCACCATGGCAAGAGCTGAGCCCCTCAGTGTGAGCTGCACTGTGGTGCAGAGTGGAGCCAAGATGGACAGGAGTACTCAGTAGTGCTCTGGTGGAATTCTTGAATTTCTTTGTTGTAGCAGGAACATTTTTCTCAGAGTTCAGGGGAAGCCGTGGGGTATTTGTTCAGTGTCTGGGTTAGGATTTTGGAGATTCCATGATCTGGTTGGTACATGAAGCAGCTGAACCCATTCCTAGGGTGGTTACTTTTGGAGAAACTCATCATGCATCCTGCCTGACTGTCTGGCTGTACAGTAAGCAGTGCAGCTTTGTGCGAACTCAAATATAATGTTTAGAATATTTGTTTGACAAGGAGAGAAATTATTACTGCCAGCTTGCGTCTGTATTGCTCTCATTTGTAAGCAGCCCCTTGCATATGTTGCTTAACTGTGGTAAAAGAAAATGTCTCAGAATTAAGAGGTTTTTGAATTTGACTTTGGAGAGCAAGAAAGGTAGGAAAATATATGCCTAGAGGAAGATACAAGGGTACTCAAGGCATAGAGAGCTGCAATTTCTTCTTTTTGTGGCTTTCCCTTTTGTCTGGCAGTTGCACTGCTGGGCTGTGCTTTCTGTTTCCAATTTGTTTTGAAATAATGAGCATTGTTTACCCATCTCTCAGACAGCCTTTGCAGATGCTTGGGTTCCACAGAGCCCTCTTTTGCCTGGTGGTTGGAGTTCTGGCACAGCATGTTGTGTGACATCTGACTGAGCAGGCTGATGGCGTGAGAGCTTCCTTGTGAAGGAAAGGTCACCCAAGTGGTGAAGGTGAGAGGAACTGTGCTGAATACAAATTGGACTGGTGGGGACAGAAACCATAGCAACTCTGCACAGGGTTTATAAATACAACCAAAAGGAAAAAGGGAATACCCTCAAGGAGATGCTAACAACACCACAATATGCATATTGATATAAGTGTGGGTCCCTGTATCTTCACCAGTGAGGAGAACCTATGTAAGAGGGTGGAGTGGCTCAAAGGAAGCCAATTGCAGGCACTGCCAACAGATTTCATCACCCAGCCTTGCTGCTTTAAAACATGCCAATGTCCAGGGGCCACTTTTTTACCGCTGCTACAAAAGCTGCCTTTTAGATAATCAAACTGGACTTTATAGAAGCTTGCTGGCTGTCTTGAAATGTCTTCAAACTTTGGCATGTGGTGGAACTAGAGCTGTGTTTGGAGGGCTAGAAGAATAAGGCAGTGCTAATAGTGGTGTGTTTTTCTGGGGTCTTTGGGCTTTGTTGTGCTAGATACCATTTGGGAGTGCAAGAAGAGATGCTCCAAATGCTTATGGGGAGTTGAGATGGTAGAAGGATGTGGAGGGAGATGGAAGGTCCTGGGATCAGTAGAGGAGACAAAACTGTCCCTCTGACTCCCAGTTCCCAACCTTAACGCAGATAGCAGTATTTTTCAATTGGTTTTGATTTACAGACCCCTAGCATTTCTTGTACTGAGGCTGAAGATCTCTGTATGGTGAATTAAATAGAGCAAGTTTGTTTTTCTAAAATACCTTTTGCAGACCCTTAATAGGTACTCCTGTGGGCTACAGATGGTGGTCTGAAAAACACTGGCCCATGTCATCCTAAGCTTGCCTGAATTTCTTATGGAAGAGAGTCTGTAATGGATGGTGTTGATTTTATTTTCTACTTGTTAGTTTGCTCAGAAAGATGAAGCTCAGTGAATGTGAGGTGCTTCTGGGGAGTTTATTTACAGTGTGTTTTCTTCTGTGCGGATTAGCATTTCATCAGCATATGGCACAGCCATTTAAAATAAATATTTGGCTTTCCTTAAGTTATGCTTGTGTAGAAAGGCCCCTGAGTATGCATATCTATCCCTCTGTTGTATCCAATTAGACATTTCTACCATGGTGCTGGGGACCAGACTCCTTCCCTCTCACCCAGGAGGGAGAGCCTGCTCCTCCCCTGCCTGAGGGATCTTCCCTGTGGGGCTGCCAGCCACACACCGGTGGCACTGCCAGGTCAGCCTCCCTCTCTAGACCCTGGGAATTCAGATTTGTTTAAACTGGGAACTGCCCAGCTTAAGCAAATGCTTGGCATCCTGTCCAGGCTCCCCTCCTTCACCCGCTGAGGCAGTTGTGCTTTTGCAAAACACAACCCCGAGAGAAGCCTGTGGGAGAAAATGCAAGCAGAAGGCTGGGAAGGTGCTTGTGGAGGAGCTGAGGTGGTGTTGGGGTAGGATGGGATGCAGCCTTGTGTGCCCACCCAGTCCAGGCAAGGGAAATCAGCGGTGAAGAGAGGGAACTGCATTCCCTCAGGCATGCAATATAGATGTGGATAGAAGAAGAGCAGGAAACCTATTTTAAAACAAAGGAACAAATGACAAACTAATCAGTTTTAAGATGGGGAGGAGCCTGTAACCCAGGAGGCCTTTTCCAGCTCTTTGGCATATCCAGATGTTTTGTTTTCTCACAGATAATTTGGAACTTGTTTCCAATCTAAGTTCTCACTTGATTTGTATCCATCTGATCTTGTGCTGATAGTGCTGTCTAACAAATATTTCTCCCTCCCTGATATGTACCGTACAGCCCTGAATGCATTTATAGAATCACCATTTAAAGCAGCACCTTGTGCTTTGTTGTACTGATAAGCTCCTTCAGGCTCTGGTATGACCTGGATCCTCCTCAGCACCCTTCCTTTCCAATTGAGCCTGTTGTTTATTTAACACAGATCATCAGGAATGGTCATGGTGGGTCCTTAAGCCACACACAGCAAATCACCCAGTAAGGCAAAGAAAAAAAGAAATTGCTGTCATACATTCCTGTCCTAAAGCAAATAAACCAAGTATTTGGTTTTGTGACCTGCAGGAGGGCAGAAGATTTGGGTGTATTATTACTGCACAGCAAACAGGCCTCAGTAGATAATTGAGGGACAGTGGGATACACAGGGAAGTGGTGAAAGATGCAGGAGCTCTCCCAACAGCAGTGAGAGAACTGATATGGGTGTTCTGTTTGCAGGGGATGCAGCTACATGCACCCACATGGCTGAAGACCACAGCATTTTTGTGGATGTTTGGATGCTGCCCAGACAAAGGGGAAGAAAAGATTTGGGACCAGCTAACACACTCCAGGGGTCCATGGCCACCAGTAACCAGGGATAAATGTGAGTGTGGAGGGGTAGGATGGATAGCAACAGCTTTCTGCCAGTCTCCCTGCCTCTGCCTCACTCCTGGAGCCCAGGTGTCAACACTCAGGTCCCCACTGCCATGAGTGCCAAGTCACTCTGAGCAGGACCCTGCTGGTACAGGATTCTCCAGTGCACGATCCTTGGTCTTGAGCTGTCCAGATGCAAAACCAAACTGCAGCCTCCCAAAGGGAGCCGTGAAGTATTTGGCACCAGAAACCCTTTTATGCATAAAATGAACCCGCTTTGACAGAATCTGTTCAAGAGATTCCCTTTGTATCTGGTGGTGGCTTTCACTGCCAAGGTGGGAATAGAACTATTCTCTTCTGCTCCTCAATGACAGGGCTGTTTTGTGATTTTTCCGTTGTTTTGCTCTGCTGGGACTGTGGAGACAGCCACATCTTTGCTGCTTGGTGACCCTGGGAATGCAAAGGCTTTGTCTCCCATTAGAGACCCAGCAGCTCTGCTTCTCAAAGACTTCTTGCAACCAGAGGTGATTTGTACCTTGTTTCAACTCTCAGTCTTTCTAACAGAAGTTACTGCAGGCTGCCTGGCCAGTCTTTTCCTCTAACAGTGCAGGGTAGTTTTAAGAAGACAAAAAGCCTGTCACACTTAAGAAAGAATGCCTGGCCAGGTTTGGTAAAGGACAGGAGCAAGATTGTGTCTGAATCCACCTGACAGAGCCCAGCACACATCTTCCCAAATGGGAGTCATACTTTCTTGAGATGGTGTTGAGCAGGATCACGGCAGGATGAGGAAGAGATAGGTGGTAGGAATTCCTGCTGCTGAAGCTACTCCTGGGACAGTGATGCTACTGCCCAAGTGAGGATCCATGGATGCTTCAGGGGTATGAGTTTGGAACAGACTCATGGTTTATATGGCTTTGGTGGTTAAATAGTGATTTCTCATAGCTCTTCTCAAGGGAGGGGGACAGAGGGTCCCATGAAAGGGGTATTGCTGAGGCCATTGATCTTTCTGTGGGCACTGCATCTCTTCAGAGACTGCATTGTGCAAGGTGCTGGATGGGCATGCAGGAATGACAAGCCCAGCCTGAACAAGAAACCGGGGACACCAGTGGGACAAGTCAAGATGGGCAAAGGAAGAGGCAAGAGCAGCAATAGGAGATCACCCCGTCACGGCCAGAGCCAGGATGCAGTGATAGCTCATTGCTCTCCCTGATGCTTTTTAGCAGACCTAGAGATGGTGTCTTCCAAGGGCTGAGGTCAAACGCAGCCTTTGCTGAAGGAAACTGTCCAGACCACAGCCTTGGGGTGGTTTGCAGTTTGACTGGGCAGCTCCCAGAGCCAGCTGGGGCACTGCAGGGCATGGGCAGCTGTGAAGATGCGGTTGGGATCATTTCCAGCTGCTCCCAAAGAGAGATGGCGCAACATCTCCTGGCTCAGCTTCCTGAAGGATTTCTGGTCCCACCAGGATTTTCCAGCTGCTGTTGCTACACTGCACAGGGCTGAACCATTTGTGGCTCCAGTAAGCTCTGCTCTTCAGCTTCAGTTTTAACCTTGAGACAAACTCATTTTTTCCTTAAGAATTGATTTAGCATGCCAGGAAACAAATGTTCCAGTATCTCCTCCAGTCTCTCAGGACTCATTGCAAATTTACATTTAAGCCTTGTTTTTTATTTTAGCCTTGGAGTTTTCCTTGTAATTTTCCTGTACAGAGAAGAATGTGCAGGTATTGAGTGTGCAGAACCCACTTGCTCAGCCAGCACAAATCCCTCAAACAGTGTTTTATACGCCATGTACACTGCGTTTATAACCTCTTTGATTTAGGGTTCTTGGGATGTGGTGCTCGCACTGGACTGATAAACACTGAAATTTCTTAAGAAGCACAGAGGCTGCAGAGCATAAGAGCTCAGCTGGAAGGGATTCAGAGTCCTGCTGAGCTCTGAATTCTTGAAGACCACTTGACTCCTTGATCCCACAGAAACCTCCCAAATGCAGCCATCTGCAGAAATGTGTCCTTTAAGAGCGTAAGAAATTGTCAGGGAAAGAAAGGGTTCAAACTGCTTTCAAGATTCATAAGCCCTTTGAGGAAGTTTTAAGAGCTGGAGCAGCTCAGCAGTTGCTTTGCATGCCCAGCAGCTTTCTGTTTGTGCATCTAGCAGCCATAGCCAAGGGCTGGATGCAGCTCCCGGCCTTGGGCTGGGCTCAGGCACGCGCCTCTTGCTCACAGCAGCTTCAGCTTTAAAGCCACTGCAAAGGTTTGTGTACAAAGTGCTGACTGCAAACATCCATCACGAGGAAAACCAAGAGGAATGTGATGCACCAGGCTTGTTTGGAAACCGCAGATGATTTACAAAGTGAGCTTAATTGGAAGTTTCTCTTTGCGGCTTTCTGACGTGTTATTTTTCTGATGCAGACGTGTAGGAGTCTTTTAAAAGGTCTGTGTTTACTAAAGAGGAATTGCATAATTGGGGATATATTTATGAACTGTACATGTGCAGGATAGGGAAATGACCTGAGCAGCCACATCAGTGCAGAGAAAGGTCTGGGTGTCTCAGGGCATCACCAGCTGGGTATGAGGGACCAGCATCCTGTTCTCAGGGTGCAAGAAAGGTTTTCCTGTCCTTGTCCCCTGGGCATCTGTTCCTCGTGCTGGCACTGTGGTTATGAGAACATGGGGGACCTGAGTACCTCCACAGAAAGGCAGTAAGAAATAGAAGAGGTGAAAAGAAACACAATTCATGGAGGAAGGTTCTCAGAATTTTTAAAAAGAAAACTTTAAGGGAGGTTAGCTTGAAATTTTCCCAACAAGACTATTTTTAAGCCTAGATTCATAAAATCTTTAAAAATCTAAATATTTTTGAAGAGGGAGAGGATATATTCTTGGTGTCCACTGTGGGGAAGGCAGAGGGAAACAGGCTGAAGTTAACATATGGGATATTTGTGTTAAACATCAAGGGAAAGAATGCAAAAATCCCTACAGCAAAAATTGGAAATGTTGTGGAGACACCATCCCAGCGGGATGTGTCTGAACTAAAAATTGCCCCCCACACACAGCAGTAGAGGAGCCATCCTGCCTGTGAGCAGGGGAGTGGACTAAGTGATCATCTGGACCTAGTTCAGATGAGTTCTGCCACAGTTTGGGCTTTACAGCCCTTATTCCCTTCTGTACACCAAAGTCATGAGTTTACAAGTGCTGCTTCATGGAATTGCTGCTGGCACCCACCAGCAGTGGCAGTGGGAGAAGTTCAGTTTCAGGAGCCTGATGACACCTTTTCACACCAAGCTGGATGGGCATTTCCAAGCTGGACAGTGTGGAAATGCTGGGGCCGACTGGGGTGCTGGCATTCCATAGTCTTGAAGGCATTCATATGGCAGCAGCTTCTCACAGCATCCTCTCACCCCAGCTCTCCCTCCCTATATCCCCCCACCAGCCTTAAAAGTGACCACTTTGCCTACTTACAGTTTATTAATACTTTAGGGACTGATTTTGTTCAAGATTGTGGTGAGCAACAAGAAAAAAAAGGCATGTGAAATGAAGTGTGGAATTCTAGTTTTTATGAATGTGGATTCTGCCACCTCCCAGGTTGTACTTGGGCAAATTTACCTCAATTTCCATCCCCTAGGTAACCCTGCCTTATCCTGCCACGTGAAATTAGCATCTAATCTTGTCTCAAACACCTCAAGAAGTGCAGTATCCATCACTCGCTGTGCAATTTTCTCCAGAAGGTTAATGTCCTTATGGTTAAAAAGTGTGCCTGATTTCTAATTCAGCTCAGCATGTTCTCCAGTGCCCATCACTGTCTGTCTGTGGGCTTTTCTCAGACTAAATTTTTAGTACACCCTTAGCATCCCATATTTTCTCTCTGCACATGTACTTATACACATCATCAGATCACTTCTCAGTTTTCTTTCTGACAAGTTACAGAGGCTGACCTCTAGAAGTCTCTCCCTGGAAGTGATTTTCTTCAGCTCTCAAACTATTTTTTATGTCTCTTTTCTTTACCCGCTCCAATTTTTTGATATGCTCTTTTAAATATGGCACCTCAGCAGGATGCAGTACTCTAGTGTCAGCCTGACCAAGGACGTACACAGAGATAAAATCACCTTCTATTCCACTTCACAGTCCTGTTGCTTATGCACTGAAGGACCAAATGAGCTCATTCTGCTGCAGCAGACAAAAAAAAATAAAAAATAGATCCTCCATTTGAGAACCAGAAGGCCAGATAGTGGTATTAAAAAGAGAAAAATGGAGCCAACATGAAAGCAGAATTACAAACCGGGGCAGGATTAATAGCACACTGTGATACTAGCCTGAACACATTAGCTGAAATAAAATGCTGAGAAAACAGTTTCTTCCACTTCAGAGCCGATTGCAAGGCTGTGCTGCTGTGGAGGCTCCTGTGTGCTGGGCAGGCTGTGCTCCAGGCACAACAAAGTGCCAGGGCAGCCCCGGGGAGGGTGAGTGACAGGGCTGCACTTGGAGAGCCTCACTAAATTGTGCCCCAGGCTCTCTGAGATGTGGGGCAAGCTCTGATCTTTTCCTGGCTCAGCCCACAGCTGGATGTGGATAAATCTGCCCTGCACACTGTGGAATTCCATGGGGGCTCTGCATACAGGAAAGCACCTGCAACCCTTTGTGCTCTCTGTCTTCTGCATTCAAAACCTTTCACAGGCAGGAGGGTTTTTGCTTAGTTCCCGTGCCTGGTGACACTTGCTGAATGCAGAGTCACCGTGCCATTTACAAATACATTTTCAGTACACATCCTCAGCATAAGCCTCATCTTCCTGTATTAGAGACAGTGACCTGACCCAATTGCTCTATAATCTCTGAGGGATTCCCTGAGGCATCTCCAGGGTAATGTGTCCTGTGCCAATGGTCAAGTCTCCTGGTCTTTGAAGGCTTCCTGTGAGATAGTTCTTTAGTCTCCTTCTTCCTCGTTTCTGTATTGGTAAAATAGATTTAGCAATCTTGGGGGTTGACATGATGCTCAGATCCCATCCTTATTTTTTTTGTTTGTGCTGCTGCAAATCCTGTTGCGCTGCTTCTGTCCTCAGAGTGAGAGTGACAAGGTTTCTCCTTCTCCCTTGCTGACCTGCTGGTTTGGAGTTTTGACCCCAGGTGCTTGGGTGCTCCATGAACCTGGACATGGAGGGCACTGTCAGTCCTGTGCTTGGTGTGTCTGCTTCTTGTTGGACACGTGTGGGAGGGTGTCCTTTCCCCAGGGAGAGAGAAGCACTGGTATATAGAGACAGATGTTGTTTGGGGACTGATGGACTGGAGAGAGCCTGGTGGAGGTCAGCAAGAGGACTGGTGCACATTGAGGTACCAGGAGATGTGAGAGAGCTGAGCTTATTCAGCCGTAGGAGGAGAAGGCAAAGGGAATGTCCAGTTTTTGCCTGCAAAACCCTCTGGGAGGCAATACAAAATTTGAATCCAGACCTTTACAGGACATGCATGGTGAAAGCACAAGAGACAGCACAGGGAGCTCTCTGTGATATAAGGCATCAGGATGGCACTGTGAGAGTGGTCAAACACTGGCACAGGCTGCCCAGAGAGGTGATAGTCTGTCCCTGGAGGTGCTCATATTCATCATGGCTCTGATCAGCTTGCTACAACTGCACCTGCTTAGAGCTGGTATCTGAGGAGTTCCAGAGGTCCCTTCCAGCCTCAGTTATTCTGGTATTCTCTGACACACTTGGAGTAACCTGCAGGGCAATGACAGCAAGGAGACAACAGCCACGATCCCTTGAAATGAAGGCTATGCAGATGGCTTATTGGCACAGGAATAGGATTAAATTTAATCTTCATGCAGCACCACTTTTATTAAAGAAAGCAGTGTAATCCTGGCCCATAGAGCAGCATTTCACCTTGGACAAGGGCAATGCACTAAGGGGCTGAAGGAGAGCTCTGCTGGTAATGGCTCTTTGGCCAGAAATGTCCCAGGTGCTCTACAAGCTCTGCTGGGAGCTCTCAGACAGGCAGCAGCTGCACCAAGGCCCTGGAGACAGACCTGAACAGACCTGGGAATTCCATAGTTGTGACCTCTTGGCCTGGGAACCTAATTATTGCTCTGGTTGTTGGCAGTGATGAAGAGAAGACTAATGAGCATGGGGGTGTTGTGAGAGGCTGTGTGAGGTGGGAATCATGTCCCCTCACGTCAGCTCTTGGAGCCAGGGCTGGAGCCCAGCTGGCTCACTGGGCTCTCCCTTCCATCAGTGGAAGCAGATGTGCTCCCCTTGGAGGATTCAGCTCATCCTGAGTGAGTAACACTGGTGAGTCCATAGAGTTCATGATGGTGTTTGGAGTTTACTGTCTTTATGGGCTACAGAGTGGGAGCCTAATCTGGAGATTAGAGGAGCAACCACCTTGGACTTGGCCAGTGGAAACAACCCATTTTGGGCTTTGATTTGGGGTTTGGGTAAGATTCCACATGGCTCACCATTTATGGGAAGGGACCAAATCCCCGTGAGTGCCAAGTTCAGCACCTTATTGCCTTCATGGGATCAGGTATCAGTTTTATATGGCTAAAGCTAGAGAGGGAAGTCCAATTCCTGATGTCATGTCCCACTAGCCTGAACTTCTGCTCCTTCAGAGTCAATTATTTCATACTGGGGAGCTGAAGGGTTATGTTTCCTGTTGAAAAAAAAGCATTCACCTTTGGTGGAAAAGCAGCACCTCAGCTTGATTTGCCCTGGCCAGGCTACCAAAGGCATCCGTGTGAATCATTCTCTCCCCATTCTTTCTTCCATTCTCTGATTCCAGTGCCCCTCACATTTCTCTTAAATGGTATCTGTAATTTTGTTTACTGACACTTCCTCCTGTGCCAGCGGTGCCTCCTCCCCCTCCAGGCCCAGCTACCACATTATGTACTGCCTCACAAGGCTTCAGAAAAGCTTTCCCTGCTATTTGATTCTTAAAGGCAGCCTGTGTTTTAGAAAAAACCTAATCTGGTCTATCAGTACAGTAAGACTGAGAATAAAGCCAAGAATGCTGAGTTACATCTAAAAAAGGCGTGGTCTGTCAGCACAAATATGAAAGATATGTTTTGTGTCTGTGGAAATCCCGAAAGAACATTTTGGAGGAGTGTCCAGGCAAACCAGTGTGCAGGAGCAGGCAGTTTCCAGGGAAGGCTCTGTGTCCCTCAGGACTCCTAACACAGCAGCAATGCTGGTGACCGTGACACCCACCACGCTGTAAACAGCACTGATGGAAAACCAGCAGATCTGAGCTTGTTCCACAGGGTACATTAAAAGAAATGTTACTTCCAGAAATTGCTCCACATTGCAAAGCTCTTCCTGGATTTTGTATTCACGATTAAGCACTTTCAGCCCTGTGTAATGTCACGAAGAATTACAGTGTTTCATCTCTTGTTCAGTGTCTCACGTCTGTGTAAAAAGTCCATCTTTCAGCTTTAGATTCCAGGGATGGAGCGGTGTCCTCTGCCCATGGGACTGCTTGGGGGAGCACAGGTGTTAGTTCATTTAGTTCAGCTACTGGACTGTCTTCACCAAGTTTCCTTGTTCTCCCCCTGAATTGCTACTGAGCAGGACTTCAGCCCTGGGGCTTCTGCTCCATGCTGATCCCCTGGGATGCAAGGTGCCAGGCAGCTCCATCAGTGGCACCTCCGTGGGTCTGGCAGGTCCTGAAGCCACAGGTCACACGGGACTGCTGATTGCCAGAGCTTGGGAACTGCTCTGAAAGCAGCGTCCTGAAAGCAGAGCCTAATGAAAAACCTCCTTCTCGCTGCCATAGAAACTGAACAGCATAGCAACTTGATGCTTCTCTCAGCTCCAGCAGCTCAGCACCTGAAGTGACTTGACCTATGAAGATATTTGCATTAAGAATCACACAAATTGCTGAAGAAATGGGATTGAACGGAAAAACAAAAGGGAAGAAAAATGTCCCACAGGTCCTTCAAAAGCTGCTGGGCAAAAAGGGAGAGTTTTTGAGAAATGAAGGCATTTCTCTGGAATGAGAATCAAGGGAACAGAGAGGCCAAGAAGAGATTGTTGGCCAAGAAGAGTTCACTACGGACCTGGAAGAAACCCAGCTGGATGGCTCTGGGACCCAGCAAGCTGCAGGACTAGCAGAGCTGCAGCTGTGTTGCTCCTGGGCAGTATTTTCCATCCAGCACCCCATTTCTTCTTCAGATAGTCATGCCAGTGTGAAGCTGCATTTCCTGGGGAGCAGCAATGGTTGCTGGAGTCCCATCTCACAAAGGGTTCTCACAATGAGATAATGAGATTGCTGGACTAACCTGCAATACTCACTGTAGCTGTTTCAGGATCCTGCAATAGCTGGACTACCCCGGGAGATATTTTTAAACAATAAGTTGTTGGTTTATATGTTTAATGTGGTGGTAAAGTATCATTTAGTTGTGAAGTTCAAAAATCCAGATATTATCCATCCCTGACATCTTCCCAGTGATATTTTTTGCAGTCCCGTGGCACAGGCTGCTCTGAGTTGACCTCTTTGCTCCCAACACATCTTTCTCATAACCTGTGAAGACTCTCTAGTACCTGTGGCAAAGCCTTCAGGAATAAACCTTCTCACCGTGCCTTGCTGACACCAGACTCCACTTCCCTTTATTTCTTCCTGCTCCACTGTGACTCTTAGGCACTGCTTAGGGCTCAGCCACCTGAAGCCCTTTGGAAGCTGGGATGGATAACCTGTCTGGAAAGGCCAGATTTCCCTGATGAGAGCCTGCAGAGCAGCCCGAAGGCTGTGCTGGGCATGGGCAGGGCTCTGGGCATCCTCATTTGGCCAGTGTGATTTTCCTGTTTGCCCCTGCTGGGTTTGCCCTGCCATGCCCTGAGTGAGCCTGGCCAGGCAGGCATGGACTGGATCCAGAGGCTGTTTCCTGATGAAGCAATGTCGTTTGTTTGGCTGAAGAAGCTGCCCCACCTGCTCAGCTGGGTGAGCTGCCAGTGAAACACTGTGTGTGAGTCCCTTCTCTCTGCCAAAAACCACAAACCAGAGTGGGGCTGTCCTGGGTGGGTCAGAATTATTCACAGACACAGGGTGCCTTTGACAGAGCCACAATTTATTGTAGGTGTCATCTTTCTCCCTGCAGGTACCACCCTGCCTTGCAAGTGCAGGGTCAGGAGCAGCAAAGCCCTGAGCACCTTGGCTGTGTGGCCATTGCCTGTGCCACATCCCCTCCCTGGGTTCTCACACCAAATTGGGCAGCATCCTGCACTGGGTGCTGGGGACTCAGCTGTGATACCCTGGTTCAATATCACAGCTCCTGGGCCTGCCCCAGGATTAGTTGTTTGGGGTTTTTCCCACTGGGTTTGGGTTTTTATTTTTTTAACTTTTAAAAATTTTGTGCTGTTTTTTTTAATGTTTATTTTCTGGTTTAATTTCACTTTGAAACCGTGGCACCCTCCCACTGGGGGCTGGACATTCATATACCCAAGCAAGTCCCACATGGACTCTACTCTGCAACAAAAGGATTTAATTCTGAATAAATACGTTTAGGACTAAAACCATTTTTACTTTTTGTAATCAGCCAATTGCACTGGAATGGTTTCTTCAGAGGTGGTTATTTCAGCCTGGTTTTCCCTGAAGATAGAGGATGCATGTGCAGTTCACTGAATAATGATGCTGGCACCATGAAATGATCTCCTCTGGAACATTTGGGTTTTGCACAACAAATTATTCACAAACACGGGGTTTCCCAAAGCAGTGTCTCCCAAGAGAATGTCCCCAGGCACAAGATGCTCCCTCCCTCCTGGCTGGACTAGGCTAGGAGTGCAACCCTGAGTGGTTTTGTTGTTGTTGGATCGAATATTAGGGGTTTGGGGCATGGTTTTGGCAATGCAATAACACTTCATAAAGAGGAAACAGATAATGGTTCTTTTCCTGTGTTAGTTTTGGCATGGGTCAGTCTTTCTCACAAAATAACCTCCGAAATTAAGCTAATGAGGTTTCAGACTAGACAGGCCCTCACAGCACGGAGTGGAGGGGAGGAAGATGGGGAATCCTGTTGGCTGTGCTCAGTGTGCAGAGAGATGCATACCAAAGAACCACTCAAATGCACCAGAATTATATCCAGAATAATTCCAAGTTCTCCCTGCCAAGGCCCAGCCATGGCATTGTCCCCAAAACTCCTACACTGCGATGATGATATGGAAAAGGTTGTAGAGGCTCTGCTGCCTTAGAGCAGAGACCCTACAAGGGACTTAAAGGCAAGTGGGGAGTTCCTCAGTGGGGGATGGGAGGTGACCTGTGGGCAAACACTACTCAAACACACATCTCTGCATCTCTGGGCAAGGATCTGGCAACAACCCATCCAAGGGAAGTGCTGGGCCATGCCCTGGAAGGATTTGGAAGGATCATGCTCAGCATGGATAAGCCATGGTGGGACACTGAGTTCTAGTCCCATGGAATGCTGCCTACCATGCTCACAATGCTAACAGGGATGTAGCCTGAGTGTATCCAGCTGACAGGATTTCTGAAGGAATATTCCAAATTTCTGTCCAGTGCATTTTGACTTTTCCCTAAGCACTAGTGATCTTATGACTCCACATGCAGTTTTTGTCTCAGAAAACACTACTGACTGCTGCCTTCTCTGGTCCAGAGGGTGGCAGGGGATGGGAACTGGAAGGGGATGAGTTCTCAAGTGTTTTAATTAATTTATGGCAAATTATATAGTGAAATGAGGGAGATAGCACTGGACAAGTGACGGTACCAACAAACTTTACCCATTTGTCTGCCCCACCTCACCAGCAGATCTTTCTCTCTGAGTGCCTGGGAGGTGCTGAGTTTGAGCTGCCCCATTCGTGGTGTCCCCACAGCATTGCCTGCACCTCACGCGTATTTAAAAGTGATCCAGACAGAAGCCCAGAGTGCTCAAGCAAAATCCTGCAGTGTGCATAACAAAACTCAGGAGCTGCTTTGTTCTACACCCACCAGTTTTGTAGCCAAGTAAATAGCTCCGGGGCACCAGTGACTTGAACACTGCTTTTTCATGGCTGAAAAGTGATTCTATTTATTGAACATTTGTTTTACTCTTGAGAGCTAAAAACTTCCTTTTCCCACCTCCTGCTGGAGACGTGGGCACCTCCGGCACGTAACCAGGAGCGAGCTGCTTCTCTGTGGGAGAAGGGCTCCATGACTCGTGGAGATTCACTCTGCTCAGCCTGTGGGCTGTGATGTCCATGCAGGAGCAGCATGGTTCCTGTGGAGCAGAGTCCCTCTAAAACCGCAAAAGTCTTTGATTTGGGGCCCTGTGGCAAACACACGAACAGAAAAGCTCAAGGACAGAGAAATAAAAATGTGTGTTGGATGGTAACAGGGGGCAGGTGCTCAGGTGAGTGAGCCATGGCCAAGGGATACCTGGATGCCTGGGTTTTGCTTCAAGGATATATAACAAGTCTCCAAGAGGCTCCAGAGCTCCCGCAGCCTCAGGGATGGGATTATAACATCCCACCCCTCCAGGACTTGTTCTGCCAGGGAGGATTCCTGCCTCCCTTCCTGGTTTTCCTTCTGAGTAACTACCAAGCGTGTGATGCTGCGTGTGGGACATCCTGGCAGCACTGCTCAGCAGAAACCCACTCATGCTACCATCCCAGAGATTCTGTCCCCAGAACTTGAGGCAATGGGCACTAACAAAAACAGGAGGCTCTGTCAGGAAACATGTATTTTCCTCATGTATTTTCATCAGGAAACACTTTTGCACTACGGGAGTGAGAAAGCACTGATATTGATTGTCCTGAGACTTGTAGGATCTGTATTTCTCATAAGAATTAGCTTATAAATAGTTGATTTAGTTACAGTCCTCTGCGCTTGAGAAGACCCTTGATTTCTCAAGTTAGTCCAGAATACACAAGGTAACAAACTATAACATTAAAATATCCACATTTCATTTTAAATGACAAAAAGTTAAATAGTTTTAAATACCATAAAAGAAAATGAGAACAAGCTGAAGTGCAAAAAGAAATCAGAATGGGACTTATCATACTTTCATTGCTAAAAATGTCCCAGCCCATTCTGTAGTATAGTCCAAGTAGGGCATCACTTTGTTCTGAAAGCGCCAAGTTTTAACAACATTACTATGTTGGTGAAAAATAATTACAGCTACAGTAGTGATTTGCACTGTAAAATTTTGAATTCTTTTATACATAATTCCAAGCTGTCATTTGAGGAAATGCATGCTCAAGAGAGAACTGCAACCCGGGTGTACGTGCCAGGAAAATTCATTGTATATACGATACGTTACATTTTATTCATAAATAATTTATTCATTGAAAATCATGCAGAGAACCTGAGCTGAATATGAATTTCTGTCACAGTCAACGAGTAGTGTCAGGTAAATTAAGACTGAGAATGTTGTATTATGGAATCACAGTATCATAGAATTGTTAAGGGTGGAAAACACCTCCAAGATCATGGGGTCCAGCCATTAACCCAGCACTCATGCCTTCATCACAAAGCTGTTCCCTGCAAACACACATTTTTTGATCACTTCAAAGGCTGGTTCCCCTTCTCTGAGGCTGTGGGGAGCCTCCAGCTGCCTGTGGGAGCATGGTGCAGTGCAGACTGGGGCTCTGTGAACCTTTTTGCCCTTAGGCTTTGTCAAAAGCTGCAGAAATCTCTGGCTGAGTGGCTGTGGAGGGAGGGGATGAGGGTGTGCCATGGCCTGGGCCCATCCCTGTCTGTGCTGTGGCTGTAAAAGCCAGGAGAACAAACAATGGGACAACCACCCTGGCTCACCATGGGCAACCCCTGCCCAGGGCTCTGTCAGACTCTTGGTGCCTTAACTTGCTGTCCGTGTTCTTGTAGAATTTCTGTCTGTGTGGCTGAGCACAGGAATGTGCCATGGCCTGGGCCCATCCCTGTCTGGGACTGTGGCTTCAAAATGCAAGATAATATCCCAACCAAAGGAAGGAGCCACCTTGGCTCACCTGGCCAGCCCAGGATGTCAGATCCACATCTCCCTGGCACACAGGGTCATGGTCCAGCATCAGGCAAACTGCCCGCTCTGGCAGGGCCACCACACCAAGTAGGTTGATGCCAAGAGCTGGTGTAATTTTTAATTGCTCAACTCAGTGTAAGTGTCCTTGTAGCACTTAGGAAGTCTCTGGTTCCACGGCTGAAGAGGGGAGTGGACCAGGCTCCTCGTGCTGCTGTGGCCCTGCTGCTCTGTCACAGCTGGGGTCAGGAATGTGTGTGACACATCTCGGGTCCCACTGGTGTGCACGGCACCTTTGGGACAAGCGGTGTGTCCTTCTCACGAATTTTCATAGGAACATGAAGTACCAATGAAATGAGCTGCAGTTGTGTTTTCTATCCAGGAGGTGTGAAATTGCCATGGTGATTTCCTAATTAATTACCATAGTTAATTATTTTTGCCAAGGATCTCTTCTCTGCTGACTTTTCTGTTTGGGAAGATGGGCTGTCTCCACCAGCCTTCACCAGTGCTGTATATTGCAGATGGAAACATGATGATTGTTGTTGTGTTTGCTGTTTTTAGAGTCAAACCTTCTGGGGAAGTATCCCACATGCAGATTTAGTGTGACAAAAGCCAGGATGTAAATCCCAGAATGGACTTCAGGAAAGAAGAGAAAGAAAACACTTGTGGCAGAAGATGGGCCCTGGCAGTACACCTTAGCCTTTGGGAAGATAACAAAATTACTGATGAAGCCAGTAAGAGTTTCCAGTCCAAGTTTTTTTGCCACACATGGATATGGATGACCCAACAAATTGCCTGGGTCATACGTATTGGGAAAGAATGGCTATAAATTATTTCTGGGATAAAATTTCTTCCGCTCACCCTCTTCGATGATGTTTATGTAAGCGCTGGAGTTCCTCTGATCTGTTTACTGAGGAATGATTTGCAGGAAACGCATCTCTAACAAGGTTGTGCCCTTTCTTATGGCCGTGTGATGCATGGCGTGCTCCTGTCCCAGCTCACACCTCACCTACGTGTGGCAGTGGGTGCTTAGAAAAGGGAACGGGGGGCAGCCCCTCCTACCCAGAGAGTGAGCCCAGCACACTGTGGAAGGAGGAAGGGGCTCTCACCCAATTTCTAGCATGGGCTGCATGGGCTTTTTCCAAGACACATTCACACTATTCCCATCAGGGCCAGGATGAGGACGGCACCCCTGCTGCCCTGGCACTCGCCCTTGGGTCTGGGACCCGCCACAGGCACGGGCGCCGACATCTGCCCAACCCATCCTTCCCTGCAGAAAGGCAGCAGCTTCAGCGGACCAAATCGAGCCCTCGCCGGGCAACTGGACCGCTCTGGAAAACTCCGGGCTGCAGCATTTTTGCCACTCGGACCCCGAGATTCCCGGCAGGGAGGGCAGGCGGGCTCCGCCACCATCGCCCGTGCGCGGCGGGGACAGCGCGGGCAGCCTCTCCCGGCACGGCCGCTCCCGGCACGGCATTCCCGGCGTTTGGCAGGGAGCAGCTGCCCTCTGCCGGCTTCCCACCGCACATCCCTTGGAAAACCTTGGAAAACACGGCGTGGGCGCGCTGCTCCGCGGCAACGAGCCAGGCTCCCGTCCATGCGGGGCCACGTCTGCCCGCGGAAGTGTGCGGAATTGGGGTTCCTGCCTGGCTTTCCCCAGGCTCAGCCCTCCACTGTGCCATGAAAGTGAAAATGCAGCCAGAGGTGCTGGAGTGCCTGTATTGCACGGGGAAGGTGAGAGAATGGAGCTGCTTAGTGCTGGTCCTCAGACCCTTCAGTGTCCCTGGATGCTCCTCACGCTTCTGGGTTTTCTGATTTCTGTGTCATCCCCGGCCATTTCTGCTCCCGGCAGGGGAGATCTGGCTAAGTCGGGTCTAAGTGTGATGTCCCCGGAATATAATTTTAAAAGAGTATTTAAATCGTAGTTTTGAAAGCAAATCTCGCCCTTTGTCCCAGAGCAGAATTGGGGGTGTCATGCTGGTGCATTCAGCAGTCGGGACTCCATTGCTGTGAGCACCAGAGAAAGAAGGAGTGATGAATTCCCACACTTACCCACTGTCTGGAGGCTCAATGCTACACCAACTACACAAACTGCAGGCAGGCAGCAGAGCATCTAACCCGGGTGTGACCACGCAGGTGACAATGCTGCTGTCTCCTGTGGTCTGCACTGAAGGAGCTGGCCGAGTTGGCAAAGCTGGTCCTGATATATCACACCTTGCTTGGGTGCTCCAGAATCTGGATTCCTTGACTCCCAAGAAGCAGAAGGGCGAAGTCCCAGCTCTATCTGTTTTTTTTTCCTGCTAGGTCATCCCAAGGGAATTCTCAAGCTGAGTGATGCTGTATCCATCCATCCCAAGGTGTGTGGAGGGGATAACTGTGACTACAAACTGAGTTTTGAAGTTGTGTTGCTATTTAGCTGCACCTGACACAAGGATGCAGTGTTACCCCAGGTTTTCTGTAAAGCCTCTTTCCATGCAGATGTCAGACAGAGGCTGGAATGAGATACCATGTGAGAAATAACTGGCTTTTTAGTGCCCAGGTGTGTATGGTCTCCAGCTGTGCACAATTCCAGGCAATGGCTATATAGGAAGAACTCTGGAAATGCAGTTTTCCCTTATCATAAATGTGAGTCAAACCAGGAAGGCCAGGAACAGAAAAAGGCAGCCCTTGCCACGGTGCCTGTGGGCTGTGGAAGAGCAGAGGGGCAGAAGCACAGTGAGATATTTAACCCCAGCATCCCATGGAGATCTCAGGTCCACTATGGCATGTGGTAGCATCTCTGTGCAGGCAACTTTTTTTGACTGAACTTTATTTTCCTTCTGTCTTCTCTCCATTGCAGTCCTGGGTGTCCCAGCCTGCTTCACTGGGTGCTGGCTGGGCAATGCCTTGACATCTCCAAATTCTTGTCATCCTCAAAGGAAAGTCTCCCCACCAGGTGGTACCTGCAGAGCATCAGCATCAGGAATAGAGGGAATGGGGGGTGCAGTCTGGGAATGCCAGCAGGGAAGAATAGGAACTGTATTTCTCTTGCTCTACTTGGAACAAAAAAGATGATTTAAAGTGGAACTGTCCCTTTCATGCTTTCTAATTTATTGTGATTGATGATAATTTGGTTGGACAGCTACAATTCTCACAAATACTTTGGTGTCATTTTGTGGAATGGAAAAAGCATTATGTTGATTTGAGCTGCAGAATTACCAGGAGTCACTGGAGTGTACAAATAAAAATAACTCTTCCAGGATGGTTTGGGATTGGAATACTAAATGCAGCAGTGGTTGCTGCTTTCAGGAAATTGTAGATGGAGTGATTAAATGTTAACTGTTTTAAACATAACTAGAAATATAGCAGAGCTTTAATTAAAAGTGCCTAGAAGTGAGTAATTATTTTAGCAATTCGAGCAGGAGCTAAAAATTAGGTTCTCACCCTTTTGTGAAGAAGGACACTGTTAAAGGATGATCTCTTTTTTTTTTTTTTTTTTTTCCTGAAGAATTTAAGTTGTTATTCTGAGTCTGAAGTGGCAAAAAACCCATGGGATTATTGTTTTGTCCAAGACAAGACAGCAATAAGCACGGAGCCTGGAAGAGAATGATGTCCTCACTCCAACTTCTGGGCTTTGAGGCCAGGGTGATCCAGTCTGGCAGTTTCCAGAGATGCTGCAGAAGCAGGATTTCCATGGCCAAGGCAGTTTTTCCTTTTTGTGTGTTAGGAGATCCCTGAGAGTGGAGATCTGGATCCCAAGGCCCAGGTCCCTTCAGAAGAGGCATTTATCAACTGCTGAAAACATGTCTTCAGGACAAAATTCTTTTGAGAAGAGGCAGTTACTGTTGTCTGCTGCCTGGTGAAGCTCCATGGACCCCTGGCAGCCTCTGGGGCTGGGGTTTGGTGGCAACTGGCACAGGGTCCTGCCATGACTGTGAGCCAGAGGTGTTTTTTGCTGGTCTGGAACCTGAGCTCATGAGTGAAGCTGAGCATCTGCTCAAAAGCTTCATTCAGGAATGTCTGAATGAGAGCTGGAGATTTGCTCCCCCCTTCAGACCTCACAGACATTCAGCCTTCACCACCCTAGAGTTACTCAGACTGCATGGGACTGTTATCCACCTAAACCTGGCAGCAACTCCTGCCTTGTTCCCTTGGATTTCAGAAAAAAGTCCTTGTCCTGGAAGCTGCACTTCCCATCCCAGACATAACTAACTCTGTGACACCATTTCTGCCTGGATGGCAACACTGCAATAGCAGGAGTGATGGAAAGATGAACAAAGATGCTATTATTTTTACAGTTGTTACTCAACTCTTGTTTATAAAAGCAAGCATTTGTAGTCACTTCCCACCAGCCCCTCCATAGGAAGGCACTGATGCACACTGTGACACTCTCTGTGGGTGCCAGACTCCTCTCTCAGCTGTGCTCACGCCCTTCTGGCCCTTTGCTGGGGCCGTGGCTGTGGGTAACCCTGTGGGTCCCACTGCCTGCAGAATTCCTGGCACAGATGCCCTGCCAGTGAGGCAAATCACAGCACAGGCAGCATGACAGCCTCTAACTGCACTGCCAGCAGCAAAGGTTTCCTGCAGTCTGTGCAGGTACTGCTGCTGGAGAGGGTGGCAGTGGGGACAGGAGAGGCAGGAAGGCTTTGCTGTCCAACAGCGAGGTTTGTGCCCCAGTGTTTTTTCATTTTCCAATGAGTTTTTCTGTTTTGAAGAGACCAAAAAAGCAGAGTTGTGTGAGAGATGGGAAACTGCTGGCTGGGTGAGCACACACTCAAGTTTCACTGCTACAGCACAGTCCCCTGTGAGCCTCAGTGCTCTTGGGGGCTGTGGGAGCAGCTGAAAGGCTGCAGAAACAAAAATATAAAAGCAATTCAGGCTCACCCCTCTGCTCAGAGACTTGTGAGGTGTCACACATCCTCTGCCAGGCAGTGGGATGCAGGTCAGAGCTGTTCCCTCCTTCCTGTGGAATCCCCACCCTGAGCCCCAAGATGTGTGGGCTGCTCCCCACCCCTAGCAAGGGCAAGTGGGCAACTGACCCGGCCTGGGGGCAGTAACCCTGCTGGTGAGAGCATCCCTGCCCACAGGATGCCCTGGGGGAGCTTGCATCCTCAATTCCCCTGTCGGCCAGGAGCCTGGAGGTGCCCTGCAGGTGGGAAGCATCCTCAGGCAGTTTTGGCTGGGCTGGAGCAGTCACTGCTGCAGGACTGTGCTGGTTTCCACTCTGCCTCAGCCAGGCAAAGATCTCTGCGGACATGCTTGGCTCATCCTGCTGTGTCAGGGAAATTTTTTCAGACATTCAGCCTACATTTCTGCTTTCTTAATCTCATTCCTAATGTTCTTTGCTTAAGCCCTTGGGGCAGTAAATAGGAGGCAGTTTAGCAGGAATAGCTAAGTAGCTGTAATGAGATTTCTGCTCAGGACAGCCTTGCCTCTCCATTCATCTGCGTCATGCCACTTCTGCTTGAGTCAGCGTCCCCTGGAGAGACCTGCTGCTTGCTGAGGTCTTCCCCCAGGATTTATATTTAGTGCTTTCAAATCACGACCAATTAGCTTTAGATGCCTCTCCCTCTGTTCCCGTGGCTGACTTTGGTTCTTCAGCTCCCAGCAAAAGCTGGAGACCGCAGCTCCTTCCCACCTGAAGTTTGTGTGTTCTCAGTTACAGCTGCTCCTCACAGTGAGGTGGTTTCCTGCAGTGTTTCCAAGTGTAGGACTAGGGTTGGTGGTGTATTCACTCCTCAGCTTCTCACAGACACGGGAGAGCTTTTGTAGGTCTCAGGCTTCCTTTCTGCTCTTACAACAACTCCTCCTTTTTTATTTCCATGGTTTACAAATTCCTCTAAATGTTCTGCAGTCACTGCTTTCTATTGACTTTATTTACTTCTCACTTTTATCCTGCCTCATTCTTTCTCACCTTGCAATTAAATTCTCTGAACTCCTGCCCAGTTTTTCTCCTCCTCCCCTTTCACACCTCTTTTTCCTCCCAGGAGTGGGGCACTCACTGGGATGGGCAGCAGCTGCAAAGGTCCACAAAGAAGCTGCTCTAAAATGCAACCATAAATGAGGGCTAACATCCCTGTACACCGTTTCACCCAGCTAATAAGAAATTTGCCTCCTAAGCCTGATGCAAACTGCTCCTAATAATCCTGATGGTCCTCTAGTGCTGTACTCCTACAGCCATTCTTGCCCTTGGATGCCCCCCAAAGCCCTTCTGCTGCACCCCAGAGCACACAAAACACACCCTTGGCACCAGTGCTATGAGGAGGCACCACGCTGCAGGCTATGACATATTATTTCAGACCCTTGAAACTGGAAAGTCATGGAAAAACAACAATTACACTTAATGATTGTAGGGGCACAGTGCAGGACTCCAAGCCTGGGCCAGCTCTGAGAGGCCAAGCCACCTTCCAGCAGGCTGCGCACAGGCCACTGCCTGCCCAGGGAGATGGGGATGCTGTCCCTGGCTCAGGGAGGAGATTGAGGTGGCTGCCATCAGATGGAAAGCCCTGAGCCTGCAGGGTGCTCAGCTGTGCTGCTCCAGTTGCCTGAGCTCACCTGGACCAGCTTCTCCTGCAGAGTCCCCCCCAGGCAGCCACAGCCCCTGAGGGGCACGTGGAGGTGCAGAGGAACCTGTAGCAGCAGGGAGGTTTGCTCTGAGTGTGGCAATGAATAGCAATGGGTGCAGTGTCATCCACTTCTCCTCCGGCACTGCCTGGCCTCCTGCTGACCTGCCCAGCCTGCTGTCACCTGAGCACCCGGCTGGAGAGAGGGATGGATTTGTTGAGGAGGGCTGTCAGGGAGCTGTCAACTCACAGTCCTAAGCATTTTTCATCCTAAGTATTCCCTGCTGTTGCAGGAAGTTTTGATGTAGCAGTGTGCCTGAGCACAGTCTAGCTTTAAGTTTGTTTTTTTAACAATAAGGCTGAATTTTGTTATGAGATGCTGGAAACTTTTTTTGGCCTGTGGTGTGCGGGGAAATGTGAACAGCTCATCCTGGGGTCTCTGCTGCCTGAGAGTGTACAGTTGGATGTTGTTTCTTACAGGTCCATGCCTTTGCCAATGTGTTTCAGCCTCAGCTCAGCCTCCTCCCATAATGTTTATCACCTCTGAAAACACCCACAGCATTTGCATCAGTCTGTTTGGGAAGTAATTGATGTTATCAGGTGTATGTGTCAGAAGGAATTTGTCCCTAGAGCAATTAGGTTGGTTGGTTGTCTTTCATGGGATCTCTCTTGATTTATATAAATTGCAGTAAATATAGGCTTGGCCTCCTGTTAGTCAGGCTGGGACTGGTCTGACCAGGGTGATGAAAAGCTCCCGGGTTTAATGTCTCTGCATATTTTCTCGTAGCTGAGCTCCTGCATTTGCTGCCTGCACGTGTGCACTGATGGTCACCTGCAGCCCTCCCTGAGCCCTGCAAGGAGCAGCTGCACACTGCAGCACAGAGCAAAGCAGCTTCACACCACCCCTGAGCCATCCTTCGGCACAAAATGGGCACCTTTGCTTCAAATTCCTCCTCGGGGCAGCTGGCATGAGATGCCCCCATTTGGCTCTTCCTGTTATGTTACAAATTGATGTTCAAATAAGTGATGTGAAATTGTGTCCTTCCTGTGACAGCTGCAGAATCTGTGTGTATCATACACACACAGGCCCTGACCCAGGCACCTCAGGGTTTGATTAAGCCTGTTGATGGGTTTCAGATATAATGTGTTAAGTGCTTCCTGGGTCAAAGCCCAAGGAAATGCCTGCTGGTACAGAAAGGCAAAACAACCATGAGATGTGCTGGGGCAACAAGCAGGGTAGAAAGCCACTCGAGAATAAGAGCAGGCTCTAGTCCTCATTTAACTGATCAGAGTAACTCCTGTGGATCTCAGGTCTAGAGACCTTCCTCTTGCAAACATCTGCTCTGGAGGGGGCAGGAAAGTCACATCTCCAGTCACAAAGAAAAGAAATAATTTTCTCCGCTGGGGAGTGGTTCTGGAAATTGTGGCAAGCCAGAGCTGTCCCAGCCTGGCAAAGCCAGTCTGCTCTCACAGACCAGACCTCAGACCTGCCCTTTCACAAGTAGCCAGGTCCACCCAAACCCTCCTGCCCTTGTGATGCCTCCTGATAGTGACATCCATCACTTGCCCTGGCCAGGGTAGCCTTGCACTGCAGATCTCACTTGTGGCAAGCTGAGGTTTCCGAGTCTGGTTCTGACACCGCAGTGGTTTGGGAGAAATGTAAACCAACCAAAAGATGAAGCAGCGCTCAGCACCCACTGCCAAGGCTGGGACAGCTCATGGGCATGCACTGTGTCCCAGAATGACTTCCAGCCAGCAGCAATCACGGTGAGACATCTCCTGTGTCTTTAAGTGCTTCCTTCCGTTCCCCTCATGGAACAACTTGCAATTCCCTCTGGTGCAGGTGGGTGCATTCCCTGGAACCAGGGGCTCCCTCATGACCTATTTGCAGCATGGAGGAGACTCTGGCATTCTCACCCACGTGCTCCTTGTCTCCCTGCACCCAGAAGTGGGCACTCATCACCTGAGCCATTGCCACCAGCTTAGACCTGGTGACACCGATGAACCCGTGTGTCCTTGGCTTCCCTTCTGCACCAGAAAGCACTTCCATTGAAACTGCCTGCTGGACATAATCACACAGAGTGGCTGCAGCACGGCTGGCAGCTGCAAACAACAAATCAAGGTGCAGAATTATCACCTGCCCAAAAAGTGAAGTCTTGACCATTATCAAGAAATGCCTTAGTGAGCATTGCTGATGGTGGTGCTCACATATCTCACGGCCTCTGAAGCATCCTAAAATGCCTAAGAGGTTGCACAAATGCATATTCTAGACAATATTCATGCCTCACACGTTAACACAACTGTTAAGCAACAAACAGCAGGTGAGTAAAGAGAGGAAGGAAGATGCTTGATTGCTGTAGGAACCAAAAGGACAGTGGAATCAGGGAGCAAACTGTTTTTTCTGGCGTCACCCAGAGGCAATTCTCTGATCTCATATCCAGAATCCATGCATTCCTCTAAGGTGAAGGTCCTTGGTCATGTGGTTTTTTGCTTCAGGGCCAGCTAGAGACCAAAGCTCCCTGGATTTCTTCTTGTTGTGACTAGTACATGTGGGTATTTACTATTTGATGCTTAATCAAACAGAAACGTGCATAAATCTAATGTAATTACAGTAATAAAATTATAGTTACAATGATGAAGCCCAAACTACAGAATGCAAGAAGACACCAAATTACTCTGAAATTAAACTGTCAAAAATGAGAAAAATGCTAGATGTCAGTGGAGCCTTAATTCCCACCCACTGTTGGGTGACACAGGATGACAGCCTGTAATTGCACCATGACACACCAGTTTGTTCACGGGCTGGGGATGAGGGTTTTCAGGAGGAGGGAGGCGGCAGAAGGGGAGAGGAGAAGCAAATCAAGCATGGCTGGCCGTGCTGGTCACCCCAGGTCCCTGCTCTATCCTGGTGTCCTCTCCTGCATCAGCTGTGGGTCTGGAATCTTTATCCCCCTCACTTGGCCCCTTTTTGCCTTTTCTGTCCACCTCCAGTTTGTGCCTTGGTTGTGTGCCCCCAGGTAGTCCCTGCACAGGCTTTATAATGGTTCATTTCCTCATAGGGGCTTCTGCAGTGGTGTCAGTGTGGCTGCAATTTGCAGCTGCTGCTGATGCTGTCCCTGTTCCCTTGCAGGCACAGGCAAGCTTCTCCCCTCAGCTGTGCAATGAGGGGCTGGGGTCAGTCTGCTCATCTCATCTGGGCTGCTCAGGGCAGGATATTTTCCGTGTGCAAAGCACATTTTGGTGCAGCTGTGCATGCCCAGCTTACCACAGAGTCACACATTGCTCTTCCTGCTTGCTGGGTGTCTGGGAGATACAGAAATCAGATGATGTGGATGTGGCAGAAACAGAAATATCACAAATTCAGCAAGAGTAGGTTCCCATTCTCTGGCACGGCCATCAGCTCCTTCAGCCTGTCACTTTTTCAGTCATTGTTCCTCTTTCCCTTCTTTCCTTCTCAATTACATCACACAGGCAGTGACCTTGCAGGCAGGAGCCTTTTCTCTCCACAGACATGTTCCTGGAGCATTGTCTCTCCTGTCACAGATGGGAATGTGTATTCCAACTGATCTCTGGTATGTGACCATGTAATCTATTTTCCTAATCCACAGGTTAAGTGAAAGCTGCACAAGTAACTTTACTTGGATGCTACTAAAGTACATCTAAGCAAGAGTGATAACATATTGTATTTATGTACCCTAGACCAGCTTTTTGTTATATCATGTACCATGCTGGTAGAAACATGTTCTGAAGAATGAAACTAGTGGTTTAAAATGCTGACCTATCAGTTTTTCTGAGTACTTTGATTAGTTTTTATTTTCTGTTTGCACAGCACCATCTAAATTCAGCTTTCCCTCAGGTCTTAAACAGTAAAAACTGCAACAAGCTCCACTTGTAGGGAGATCTAATCCTTCAAAGTGTTCTCCAAAAGCATGGCTGCTATGGAGGAAAGACCAGAGCTGATCCTCACCATCCTGCAGTGATGCTGACTTTCATCAGTCCTCCCAAAGCAGGAGAAACACTGAGGCATCTTCCTCATCCCCAGCTCTTCCTGCATTCATCGTACACCACGGCAAACCATCAATTTAGCAGGAGGATTCTCTGCTGTATAATGACACCTTCCAGCCTTGGACAGGAGTTCTCCTGTGCCTCCTTGTAGTGGAGTAAAAGGCACAGACAGGTCAATGGGATGCAGCTTTTTGAGAGCTAATGTGTATACTCCTGCTGAAAGACAGCACAGCTTGTCTGCCAGAGCCTTGGTCAGTCCTGTCAGTGGGTGCCTGGAAACCCTGCTATGAGCCTGGGTGGAGACAGGCGCTGTGTGGGTGAAAATACATGTCGAGTAAATACGAAATTACTTTGTAGTGGGGACAGGTGTGTAGAATTTAAAGAAAACCATGTTAATATCTGCCCACTCTTGGATCAGATCCAAGGAGGCCCTGTCACTCAGGGTGCTCCAGCTTCTTCTGGTGGTGCAGCCAACCTCTCCTTGGCTTTGCAGTCGTGGAGGGAAGGCTGCTTGGACCTTCACTCTGCCCCTAGGAACAACACCACCCCTTTTTTTCAGAAGAAAATCTTCAAGTGTTATTGATAGCTTAAGCAGGGAGCAGTTTTTTCTGCAACACCTTTCTGGCAACATTCCCTCCCTTAAGGAGAGAGGGTGGGCCCAATCATCCTCTGGTCTGACAGCAAGCACCCTTAGCAACTTCTTCAGTGGGATCAACACCACCTGCAAGATGCCCTCTCCTCTTAATGTGCCAGGGTTAAAAGCTTCAGTGCAGCAGTGCTGGGATCCAGTGTGGATTGGCATCCTCACCTGCCCCGTGTGTCCCTTCGAGTGACCCTGCCCTGTGCTGACCTGGCACTGACAGCAGTGGGCTGTGGAGCCTCTCCATAAATTCATCTTTTAGACGAATGAGTAAACCAGCAGCTGTTCTCTGTTTGCAGTTACTGAGACATTCCTGAGGCTGGATGGAGCCCAGCCATATCAGTAATTGATCACATTAGGATGAGAGGGATATTGGGGTCAGGCTGACCAACCTGCTGGCTGCAAGAAGCCCTTCCTGGGAGAGGTACATGAGGACAGGGCTGTGAGGAAGAGTGAGGCAGTGTTCCCTGCAATGGCAGCCCTTTGCCATGCAGCAAAAAGCCTCGGTGAGGGTGTAACAGAGAGACCAGGTGTACCCCCCCACATACACTTCATTTCTTGAAATTAAGAGCTTAAAAACCACTTTTGCTGCTGTGGTGGAAAGCTTTGGTGGCCCCACAGGAGCACTGCTATGCCTGGAGTGTGGTGACTTGGTGGTCCACCTCTCATGGTGGATGAGACTCCTCTTGCTCAGTAGTGAAGAAGGCCAGTGGGAGCCCACTTTGTCCTGCCAGGGCTTCAGTTTGAGGGAATGGCCTTAATCCATTAAAAGCAGTGAGGTGGCAAGCCCAGAGGCAGAGGGACACGGCAAAGAGAGCAGCTGTCACTGCAGCTTGCCCTGCTGCTGCCACGAGAAGGCAGCGGGGCTGCTGCCAGGGCGCAGCTGCAGAGACAGCCCCCGCTAAGCTGCTTTGCTCACAGCTCCCCACGGCAGGAGCAGCGCTGAGGATGAGCCCAGGCACTGCCAGCACCGGGGGCCCCACAGCTCCTTGCAGACTCAGCACAGCCCTGCTTAGCAGGGAGCTGTGGACAGCACCGGGCTGGCACAGAGCAGGGACGCCAGAGCCTGCTGCCCCATATGGTCTGGCCACAGGTCTCTGTTGGCTCTGTTCCTGCTGCCACAACCATGTAATCCCTTCTCAAGCCAGCCAGGAAAAATCTTGCAGTGGGTGCTTGGTGTATCACATCCTGCCTGAGCTCCATCTGGCCTGGAAATTGGAAGGGGGGAGCTTAGTCTGCAGCTCCCTGTGCAGTGCTGAGCTGCCCAGAGACTCCACTGTTACCCTGAGCATCCTTTTTCTGATAGTGCAGCCAAGGGGGAGCTGCTGAAACACGGGCATCTTTTACTTTCTTCTTTTATTTTTATGTTTTTGTGGGGCGTGACTGCCTTGTGCTGTGTGCCGTGCACAGCAAACAAATGAGGGTTCTCAGGGCTGCAGGGCTGCCTGGCAGCAGCATTTTGGGGTTGGCTCTGCAGTGAGGTGGCTGTCCATCTGTGGAGCTGCCTGCAGCCACTTCCAGCACAGGAGGCCTTTGGCAGCCCTGCCACAGCTTAGCTGGATCTGTGTAGCTCCAGCCCAGCTCACAGGTAATGTGGGGAGAGGAGGCTACAATGGTGGGTGAGGAATCATCCTCCTGCCCTGGCTTTTGTCACATCCCCTCCCTGGGCTCATGCCTTGTGTCAGCGTGTGCAATCCAGCACAGGGCTTGGACCCCACCCCTGCCAGCTGCTAGGGCAGCTGAGAAAGCACATGCCCCACACCCTGCAGCGAATCTGGAATGGAACAGTGCTTTACTTGGGGCTGGGAATGGAGATTCCCTGCCTGCCTCACCCGGATCAGCACTCACCAGGGTGTGCCCCACACCTCCTCCCTGGCAGCAGAGCCTGGGCTGACTTCTGCTGGCATGGCCTGAGGTGGGGACCAAGGGGCAGTACCCAGGGGAGGCACCATCAGGGTTAGATTCCTGCAACTCCAGCCAGGGCAGAGGCAGTGCTCAGCCCTGGGATGTGGCAGTGGTGTTGGGCCCAGTAAAACTTCCCATCTCCCAGAACCCCTGGTTTGCCCCAGCCACATCCTGGCTCCAGGCCAGGAAAGCTGGGTCATCCCAGCACCCACAGAGGAGCACACCCACCAACACCTTAGCCATGAGCATTTTAAGGAGCAAGGGGTCTGATGGCTCCTTCTCACAAGCTGCCTTTGCAGCTTTGAGGGTGTGCATGACAGACCCAGAGTTTCAACTTATTCAGGTACTGAGCCCCACCACCCCTTTAACACAATCCACAGCTCTGTCACCTGGTAAAATGTCACCTCCTATGGATTATGGCTGTGGCAGTGGTGGGGCCCTGTGTCTGCTCCTCTGAATGGAGGCACAAATTAAGCCATTTAGCAGGGACACAGCCTTCAGATCTGATAAGTGGCTAATTTTTCTTCCAGGGTGGTGTTGCAGGTTGCACACAGGCAGAGATGGTGTGCTTGTCCCTGGCCTCAGCCAAACATGCAAATGCTAACAAGTGGGTAATCCTGGGTGCTCGGTGTAGCCCTGAGGCATTCCTTATTTGCTTTGCAGCAGCAAGCATTCGTGTCTGATAAGAAAATGTTTCTTTTGATACTCTTCTCTTTTTTTACAGCAGGACTTCAGCTTTCTGAAGGGCCTTGGAAAAGGTAATCCTAACACACAAAGTTTCACCTACAGCTCACCATGCATGTCAGTGGTGGGAACACTGGATAGTTGGGGTTGGCACATCCTGGAAGTGTACTCCCACTTTTTGCCTGCTGGGAAAATATCCCAGACCCCAGGAATACCTCTTGCCAAGGAAGGGAACAGTGTTAGAAAGATGCTGAAATCAGCAAATCTTCAATCTTCCTCTAAAGGAGGAAGGCTTGAGTTGTGCCTGGTTGATGGGAAGTGCTGCCCCATGCAAGCCTCACAGGGGGACATGGGAGTCACTTTGTGCAGAGACATCTCATTAGTTCAATGTAAAGGCTAAACTAATCAGCAGCCTGCCACAAAAACAAGAAACTGAAATATCTACTCTGTGGTCTGTTCTGGCTTCCCTCAGGCTGTTTTGGAGCATCTGTGACACTTGCATCCCTCACTGAAATACTGATTTGTTTCTGTCAGGCACCTGGAGCTGGTTCCTTGGTGTCAAGCCGACTCATCAGTCACTGTTTAATTTGGTGTAGGACATGATGGCACAATGCATGGTGGGGCCAGGGCAACACAATCCTGCTGAAGCTGTGAGCATGGCACACAGCCTGCAGCACTTCCTGCTGAGAAAAGGAGCTTGCTGGAAGGGTAAAATGCATGAGAGGACAAAAAAACAGCTGAGGAGAGCAGCCTGAGACCCTTAAGGATCTGTCTGTGCTCCTGGCATCACCTGGGTACCCTGTGCCTAAACAAATTCCACATGAATGCGTGCCCTCTCTCCCTGGTAAACTCACCAGTTTACTTTCCAACTGCACCTGGGGTGCAGTTGGAAAGTAAACTGGTGAGTTTACCAGGGGGAGAGGGCCCATGCTGTGGCCTGTCCCCTCACAGCCTGGTGTCACTGCTCCCACATGGTTCCTCCTCTCTGTCATCCAGCTTGGAGCCATCGCCTCCAGCGCTTTCCTGACTCACCTTCCCAAACCACTTCCTCCTGCAGAGCTGCAGGGTGAGGGTGTGCATTCAGCAGAGGTGTGATGCTAATGACAAGATGTAGGGCAACATAAACAGGAAATCCTGCCACAAGACACCTCCACAAGCACTTAATCAGGCTTTCAGAGCAAACCATCACCCCAAAGAGATGGAGCAACCCTACATCCTCTTGTAATGCCAGGAGGGAATGCTGCTGTCGGGGTGACAGAGTGCTGTGCCTGGTCCAGCTGCCTTGCCTTTGGCAGCTGTACCCTCCTGAAAGCAAATGTGAGAGGCAGTCAGATGCCTGGCAAATCCAAAGGAGAAAGGTTCACTTGCCAAAACTATTTAGTCTGTTCAAGGCAGAGTAATAAATTCTTGTCCGAGTAGCGTCTACTATTAGTGGATGTGTTCCAGAGTGGTAGGAGAGGTGATAAAAAAAAGAGTATCCATTTTAATAACTAATTAAACAGTCTAACTTAGCCAGACACCGCTGCTGTGGAACTGAATCCAAAACCTAAAAGAAATAGCAGTAGCTATAGCCCGGAGCCTTAGCAGTGAATGAGTGATAGAGCAAAAACATCTGTCCCTTGGAAAAAGGTCAGAAAAGGCTGATAGTCCTCTTCCAAATGGAGAAAAACCTCTCCAGGCTGGGAAATAAAACTGCTCTCATTGGACCCGTGCCCCCCAGTCCTCGAGAAGCCAGCCAGGGCAGTGGCAGATGCTCTGTCTGCTGCTGTGGCTCAGGCATATGGCTGTGTGTGGGCTGCAGTGGTCTGGGCTTAGCACGGAGCCAGGGCGATGCTGTGCTGCCACAGGAGTGCCTGGTGTGCCCCAGCCTGGCCCCAGCCCTTCTTGTGGTGTTGCTGGTCTATTAAATCATCTGCTGGGCTGACAGCTCCCCAGTGTCCTCATGGCTTTGCCTGCAAAGCTGGCTTAATTTCTGGCCTTGGAACAGGCTGGGAACACGGCATGCATGGGGATTTGCAGTTCTCAGCACGTTTATCAGGGAAAACCTTTTCCATGAAAGTTAGGGTCAGCCCACAGCCTCCCCCATCATATTATGCTGGTGTAAGCGATCGTGTTCACCTGGGTTTCCTGATGTTGCACTGATGCCAGCTTTTTATCTGCTTTCCTCAGCACAGAGGGCATCCTGCCTTACCTTGGGGGCTGGTTTTGCTGGATTTGTACAAACCTGGTTGCCTGGGTTGCCTTTGCCCTGGTGCTGCAGTTGGATGAGTGAGGCCAGTAAGGTAAAAAATTACTCCAGAGAGGAACAGGGAGGCAGCAAGATACCTATGTGTGTGCATGTCCCCAGGGAAGAAGGCTGGAAGCTGAGACTGTGGTGCCACATGCTGGGATGCAGCACCAGAGAGCACAAGCAGAGACCTCACCCCACCTGGTTTTGCATCCAGAACTGTGCAGCACAAATCAGGTGGGAAAAAATTGCCTCAACAGGTGCGTTTGACAGGAAAATCTTTTTGTATTTTCCTTTGACAGGTTCCCCAGGCAAATTTGGAAGAACCCAGAGAGGATGAGTTGGGCACAGTTTACACTTAAAGCAGGCAGTCATCTCTTCAGTGATGGTGTCTTATTTCTCTCTCGGGCACGGCTGCCAGGCAGAGCAATAAATCTTTCAGATAGAAGTACTTGGCGTGGACCTAAATTCACATCCCTTCCTGCAACCCTCTCTGCTGCACAACAGCAGCTCCTGTTGCTGCTCCCGCCCTGCTTATCTGAGCACAGAGCCTTTCCAGGCTGCTGACACCTGCCTGCCTTGACACTCCTGCTATTTGGGATGAGGCAGAGAGAGAATGACTCTTCCCATGGGAGGCTGCACTGGTTTGTTACCAGAGGAGGCCATTCTGAATGCCACAGACTGGACGGTGCTTGTCTCCAGGAGGGATTTGTGGGCTGTGTTTGACCTGCAGATGCACATGGAACATCCCCAGCACAACTCCACTGCTATGGAGGATCAGAGTGGCCCCTGCACTGTTGTAGAAAGGATCATAGAATTATAGAAGCATAGAATGGTTTGAATTGGACAGGACCTTGAAGATCATCTAGCTCCCATCTAACCCCTTGTCATGGACAGGGACACCTTCCATTAGACCAGATTGCTCAGATCTCCATCCAACCTGGCCTTAAACACTTATGGGGATGGTTGCTTCTCTGGGCAACCTGTGATAGTGCCTCACCACCATTACAGTAAAGCATTTTTTCATAATATCTAATCTAAACCTACTTTCCTTCAGTTTGATGGTGGAAAGCAATTGAGAGCTGGGAGTGGCATGTGCATATTTATTCCAAAATAATTCACGGCATGACAGTTGTGGTGTTTTGGGCCCTTGGAGCTGGGATTTGTTCAGCTGCCTCTTCTCCTGACCTCCAGGCTGTCAGGATAACGCTCCTCTCCTCTTATCTCAGCTGATGCTATCTATCACTGTTCCTCCCATGCCCGCAGACATATGTCATGTGGTAAAAATCTCCCTCTGAGGGAGGTTGCCGTGCCAGCCTGGCTGCCAGTGAGCCTGGTGTGAGCCTTCATTTCAAATCAGGATGGAAAGGGGTCAGGAATAAATGCTTCTCTACTTTTTAAAGCATCTTTCATCCTAAAAAGCCGAATGGTATCCTGCCCTTTGATCTGTATATGAGAACTGGCGAAGGAAGATAACAGCTTTAACCTCTCTTAGCACAAAGCACAATGCTGAACTTCATAAAATCTGAATTGTTCCTACCTCCAGTGAGTTTGGGCAAGCCCCTCACCCTGGCATCACTCCGGGGTAAGGGGACAGGGGCAGGTGGGGCCCTGTCAGTAGGGATTTGCCTTCTTCCAGTATCTGTGTTTTTCTGTATGGGGAAAGATTGATTCTGTGAAAGCCCCTTGGGAAGCTGGTCATTGGACTGCAGCTGGATACCCAAGTCACTGCCTCTTTTGCCACAGAAACAAGTCCCTGATCGTAGGTAGATGGGTGTACACAAACACACCCTCAGGTGTGCACTCCTCTCTGGTGGCATTGAGGATGTTTTTCCTAACACACTGATATTTTGCTGAGATTGAATGTCCCTGGCAGAGGGAGCCTGAGCAGCATCATGTCTGAGGGACCCCAGGCTGCCCGCCAGAGCTGAGGAGGGATGAGCAGTGGTACAGCTTTCTGCTTGCTGATGAGATGAGTCACTTGGGCCCTTCCACTCTCTTTTACATCAAAAATAAGGTGGTATGTAAGCCAGCTTATAATACAACTCTGCTGTTAAAAAAGGAATCATAGGATATGCCGAGTTGGAAGGCTGCCACAAGGATCATTGAAGTCAACCCCTTATCTCTACACAGAACCATCCCCAAGAGTCACACCATGGGCCTGAGAGCCCTGTCTAAACATTTTGTGGACTCTGGCCGGCTTGGTGCTGTGATCACTACCCTGGGGAGCCTGTTCCAGTGCCCAACCAGCCTTTGGGTGAAGAACTTTTTTTTAATATCCGACCTAAACCTCCCCTGACACAACTTCAGGCCATTCCCTCGGGTCCTGTCACTGGTCACCCTAGAGAAGAGAGTAGTGTCTGTCCCTCCTCCTCCCCTCACGAAGAAGATGAAGTCTCTAATGAGCTCTTCCTGCAGTCTCCTCCAGGCTGAGCAGACCAAGTGACCTCAGACACTCCTCACACAGCTTCTCCTCAAGGCCCTTTACGATCTCCATTGCCCTGCTTTGGATGCTCTACAGTAGTTTAATGTCTTTTTCATATTGCAGTGATAAAAACTGCACACACAATTCAAGGTGAGGAGAGGACAGCTTTGCTAAATATACTTCTTACTACTGCTTCCCTGAGCCATAATTGCTCTGTGTGTATGTCCGTGACAAACAGGCAAAATATGGAAATAGAATGTATTCTCTGAGCACAGTGTTTAAAGGAGGCATCAGGGGGAAAGGTGGGCAGATTCACTCCTCATTACCTGCCTAGTGATCAATAAAGTCTCCTCAGATGTTGAGGCGATGCTCAAACATGCCAAACAGATGACCTGAGTGGCTTTTCTGTGCAACAGAATTTTGGAGAACAGCCAGTCACCTGGGCTTGATATCCCTCTTGTAACACACAGGTGAGACCCTAGGCCTGCTCCAGACTCTTGATTATAAAGGACATGGCATCCCAGAGGATTTGGGAGAAGCTCTGATAAAGGCTGTGTCAGCAGTCCAGGCTGCAGTTTGTGGGAGCAGGACACAAGACATGGTCACCTTGTCCTGGATGCCGCCAGCTCCTGCAGAGAAACCTCCTGAGGCTGGGTATCTCTCCATACTTATATATGTCCCATGCAAAGTGTGGATACCTCTCAGGTTTCTCCCCAGTTCATCGCTTTGCGGAGATGTTGGTGTCCTTCCCTTGATCCTGGATTAGTTTTTAATTTGACAGAGGGAAAAACAATAAAAGAGAGAATGGCAGTGTGTAGGAATGGTCTGCTTTTCACAGCACATCTCCCTCAGCACAGAAGCTGGAGGCGAATCCCACCAGTCTGAAGAGCTCAGGACCAGGGGTCACGTCTAAGATGACCCCTTTGCAACAAGGCACTGCCATGGAGAAGCTCCAGGACCTGGATGTGGAGCTGGCAGTGCCCTGTGTGCCTCCCACCCACGTGTGGCCAGGCAGGTGTCAGGTGAGGAGCAGAAACACTTTGCTCCCTACCCTGCTGTGACTCACAGGGCACCTGCTCCGCCTGAGCTGCCGGAACCATCTCCACATCCACGGCTCCTTGACCCACTCCTTGGGCAAGTGTCCCCTTGGCAGGTTCCTGCTGCTCCAGTGACCCTTGAAGAGCATCCTGCCCAGCATGGGACAGTGGCTTGTGGATCACTGTGATGTTCCTCCTGATGCCCTGTGCCCGCCCTTGGCCCTGAGCTCCATGGGGATGCTCTGTCACCAGCCATGAGAGACAGCACCACCTGCATGCACAGAAACAAGGCATGGGTGTTACAGACATACCTCTTTAATTGCCCTGAAAACTACCCCTCTGAGTTCTTGATCATCCTTTGACCTGTCCAGACAACCATGATGCTATTTTTGCCTCATCTGGATCTGAGCTGCAATATGTCATATGAATACAGCTTGTCACTGTGATAGCTCTCTTCCTTCCTAATCTCTCATCCTTCCTAATCTCTCATCACTGTTGTCGGTCACGTGCAAGAGATTGACTCCTTTCCTGTGACAGAAGAGTATCATGTCTAAAGGATTACTTTGAGGCAACCCACAGGAGATTCATCTCAGCGGCCACGAGTTACATTGTTTTATGTTACGTTCCTTAGTTACATTCCTTAAACACACTGTTTTGTCATTCTAGCATCACATGGAAGAGACTTCAGGTTCCCTTTTGGTTTTCTCTGCTATCCTTCAGCAGGTTTGGTGCCTAAAATCCCACGGAACTTTGCATGAGCTGAGAACTGCTTTGGAGAAGCAGCAGAGACCAGCTCCCAGGAACTGCCACAAGAGCAGTTTGAGCTTTCACAGAAGCACTGGGCTCCAAGAGGATATGCCATGGTGTCCATGGCTCCAGTTGCTGCCTCAGGTGGTCTCTGGGCTGCATGGCTGTGATCACCATCCTGGAGGCCATGAGTGAAGCACCCCTGGCATGTGATGGCTGAGATCACCAAGCCATAATCATGTCAACTGCAACTTTTGTAGAGATCCATGATGTGGGATCTGTTGCGAGGTAGTTCTGGGGTTCAGTCTCTCCAACCTTCATGACATTGTAAGCTCCAGCTTACTGCCAGGCTGCCCCTTTCACAGGGCGGTAAGGAGCTGCTGGCATTCATGCCATGCCTGTGCTGCACCTTCAGCAGGGCTGCCGGAGCATGTGGTGTTGGGAGAATCCCTATTGGTGGGATAGGAAGGGTTCCCTGGATTTCTGCTTGGCAGGAGGCTGAGTGGAGCTCTGGTGCTTTTCCCAGCAAATCAGAACTGCCACAGCCTCCTGATACAAAACGTATATCTGAAATAAACATGCTGTGCTAGTGGGAATCTGTTATTTGAAAGCTGACAGGTTCACTCTGTGTCCCACCAGGGACTGCCTGTTCCCCTGTGGCTGGTGCAGCCCTGTGCCACCTCCTGAGCCAGTTCGACAGAAATGAACCCATATCTGTGTCTCTGCTTAAGCTGGGTCAGACATGCCCAAAAGGGTGGTTTTTTCTCAGTTTAATGATGATGGAGCTGCAGGCTGGAATTGCCCACCTGGGGAGAGCACCTTTATGCCTGCAAAATAGTATATGCTCTGCTTAAGAAACCCTTGGGTTTTCAAAGAGATTATAGCAGCCAGAAACACCCCATCCTAGAGAAATCAGGGGTCAATAGCCTTTGGGTAGGAGAGAGAGAATTTAATCTGGATCACATACCTGAAAGATTTCAAGGAAGAAAAGGAGTGGAAAGGCTGCTGTGAGTGGAATTTCCACCCAGTGCAGGCAGCCCAAGGACCTGGGGCACAAAAAAGCACTAGGGGATTTTGCAGCAAAGCAGTGGGAATAAAAAAGCTGCTTTGCAGGGAGCTGTGCCCCTGGTTCTCCTGGCAAAAAGACCTCATGGAGGGTGGGTGTCAGGCCTTTTATCTTCACTACCTTTGTAGTGATAAGGCTCTGGTTCTTGAGAATGCCTGAGATAAGTGTGGAAATCAAACGAGGGCTTTAAAAAGAGGGCTTTTTTTCAAGCTGAAAGAAATAAAATGGCCACCCTGCCATCTGAGGAAGCTTTGGCAGCCTTAAAACAGGCAGCTCCAGCTCTCCAGTTTCACACAGCAAAGCAAAATCCGTATTTGATTTGCGTGCATTAAGGGGGAAGAAGAGTCCTGTGTGAATTTGAAAACTCATAAGGAGAAAAAAAAAAGGAGAAATCCTGTGTTAAGTTTGAATAAACAGTGTTTAGCTGTGTTTTGCAGTTTGTGTTTTTGTCAGGCATAACCATCAGCAGACTCATCAGACTGAATAATTTCAGAGCTGCGCTTAAGCCTGCTGCTTTATTCTTTATTGCCATCAGAAGTTAAACAGAAACAACTGTTTCCCTTTACCCTTGTTTTTAATTTTCTAGTCCCTCTTTTTATGTGTCTAATAGAACTGCAGAGTCACAGGATAATTTCAGGGAGAAAGAACCCAAGCCACAGCCAGCTCCAAAGCTAGACCATGTCCTCAGGACTTTGGTTATGAGTTTTTTTGGGGTGGAGATCCCAGTTCTTCACTGGACAACCTGTGCCAGTGTTTCACCAACCTCATGGCAAGATCCTTTTAATGAACCAGATTTTCCGTAGTCACAAAGTGTGACCATTGCCTTGGTCATTTCAGTGTGCACCTCTGGGAAGAGCCTGGCTCTCTCCTCCCTGTAATTGCCTTTAGCAATGGACAACAGCACTAGGTTCCCCCACAGCCAGCATTAGGACTCCTCCCTACCATAGCTCCCAGGATGCAGCCCCATGGGTACTGAGTAGATGGGAACTCTCATTTCCCTCAATGTCCTGCAAACTCTCTTGCTGATGTGGCCCCATGGGTGGCCAGTCCTCACCCCCCACTTAGCAGAGCTCTAAACAAGAAATGATGTGTTAGTCACAGAGTTTGGAGGGAAAATACCATCACTGAGAGAGTTCATTAAATATTTGACTTCTCAAGAAGTCTAAAACCTGTATTTGCTTAGAATAAAACTAAGAGCATGACTTGAGAAATGAGAAAGAAGGAAGGGGATATAATCTTGCAAAGATATTCAGCCTCAGAGAAAAGTATGGACAAATATTCATTGGAAGTACTAAACAAGTTCAGGTCCCATTCAAGTCAAGGATCTCCTAAGGCTTAAGTGGAAAAAAACTAGCCAATCCATCAGCATGGGCAGTGTTAGTCCTTCATGCATGTGCCCTAGAGTTCAGATTGCTGCCCCGGGGACCACCAGAGGAGCCAGCCCTGAGAGGGATAGCTCTGGAGGGAGCTAGAGAGAGACATGGTGCTGCTGGGAAAATAGAGGTTCCCCCATGTTTAACCCTCATTTGGGGAGCTAAAAGTCCTGTCCTGCAAAGCACCTTTGAAGCACTCCCTCCTTCTGCTCACCTTCACAGCTCTGACACTGCTGGAAACCCGGCTGGGCTGGGGCAGCCGTGGCTTGTGCTGGCTGGGGGGTACAGCCTCTACAGCAGCTGGTGGATATCCCAACCAGCCAGTTCAAAAACCTACCCCCTTTTTGCCCTTTGCTTCTTCCTCAAGCTACAACAAACTCATGCCCACTGATGTGGCTTCTTGCTGGTGGCTCATATCCCATGCATTCTGCTGTCCTGCAACAGCTTGGACCAAATTGGTGGAGAGGGAATCGGGGAAAGCTGGCCACATTTTGAGACCATGAAAATACGAGTGTGGCAAAACCTGGCGCTCATATTCCCTCCTTCCCTTGCTCATGGGATCCCTCATGTCACCCCAAAGCTGGTACACGCTCGCTATGTCACTGGAGTGCCTTCTTCACGTGTGCTCCTTCACCTAAAGCGGGAATGTGGCTGCTTTGATGTCATGTGCTGTGCGAGGCACATTGTGACTCATGCCCGACTGCCCTCTAGTAAAGACATCAAAATTCCGTGGGAGGGTAACTCTGTGCTGGCCCTCTAATTCCTGTGTCTTACTCTCAGGATGCCAGACAGATTTCCAGCGCTGTTTGCAGGCTGCTGGTTTGAGGTGCATGCTGTTAAGGGAGTTCCTGGATGTACCTGCGCTGTTGCCAAACTGCACATGGTTGCCATAGAGATGTAGGACACGTAGATCTGACTGATAATAATCTTTTTTTTCCCCCACCCTTTTTTTCTTTCTGCATTAAGCAAAGGAAACTGCATAGCTAGACATGCCTCTGAGGAGCTGCATTGGGAAATCTTGGCAGTCAAGTGGTGGTTTCAGACACTGAAGCTGCAAGTAGCCATGTGTTTACTGGCAGACAAGAGTAATGTTCAGGGAGTAGACCTGCTCCAGAATTGTGGTGGACACAAGCTGAACAAGGATTCAGCTCTGCTGAGACCTTAGACTGCTACACAAGGTGGAAGTGAGTTCAGACCCCGGTTTTGTAATGCACTGTCTTTCCACTCCCAAAAATATGATCTCATAGCAGCAGAAATATCCTTTCCTAATTAATAATCCATCTTTGTGTCCACAAAGCTTTGCCAGCTATTTCTGCCAGCAAACACTGTTTGCACTTTACAGCATGCCAAGATGTGATCTTTGTCTATATAAACTTGATTTGCTCCTGTAGATCCTGGATAAAAACAATATAAGGCCTCATTCACTTCAGAATTACCAACTGCTTGGCTCCTGGCATGTGCCCCAGAGCTACTGATTTTTGAGCAATCTCGCTAGTGTAACTCTTGCTGCAGTTGTGTTTATAACATGACATCTCCTTTTGCTTTGGAAGAACAAGATCAGGGCACATGTAATCACACAGCAAAGAAATAGCTGGTCAGGCATTTTATCAAAGACCATAACAGAAGCATTTAAGGAAGTGTTGAAGTGTTAGGAGTTTAAAGAAACAGGGCTTCCCAGCAGAGCCAGAATTACCTCCTCCTTTGGTTGCATGATGTCCTCCTAAAATGGAGCCCCCACCAAACCTTCTGAGCAATGTGAGCCCAGGAAAAATATCCAAGACGAGGAAGCCTTTGCCTTTTTGGAAACTTTGCTTTTTCTCCCAGAAGTCACCGTGCACTCACCTTAGTGAGTCCTCCCTCATGTGAGTGCTGCCATGAATGTCAGAGGAAATGAGTGCATGCCCAGCAGCTTGGGACAGCCTTGCACAACCAGGCCTAAATATAAACCGGACATGAAAGATAAAGTCTCCAGTAAATAAAATTGCGATAGCTTGGGGCCCCAGCCAGCTCATGTTAGTGTTAGGTGGTGTTGGCTGCTCTGGCTTCCCCTCAAACCAAACGAATTCAGCACATGGCTAAAACATAGGGAGTTTTTTTCTGAATTAAAAGCATTCTTGAAGCAGTCCCTATTAACTGGTGTTTCAAAAGTGCAGTGACACGAGAGGATGAGCTCTGCACTGCCTGTGCTCAGCAGCCAGGGCTCTCTCCCTCCCTGCACAGCAGTCAGGACATTTCCTGCAGCAGCTCTCTGTGCTGCCAGCCTGCTGCCTGCCAGCTGGTGGGATGCTCCTGGATGGACACCATACATACACCAGCGTGCTGGGCCCCATCAGAGGGCAGACATTCGGGTTAATTACCTCCCTGAGAGCCAGACTTACAGAGCATGTAATTCAGCTCAAATTAAATTGCTCATCAACAGGTAATCAGCTGGTCCACTGGAACTGCTAAGAGTCATAGTTGGCGCTTTCCTGTGCCTGTGTTTTGTTCTTTGACACGTTCCAGAATTTAAGGTCAAGGTAGGAAGCAATGATCCACCCATCCTGCATGCCAAAGCCTGCCTTCAAACTCCAGCCTCATAATACCTTTAAACAGCTTTGTGTTGGATGGTTCAACTACACACCATGTGTAAGATTGCTCTGGCACATCCCTTTTCTGACGCTTCTCCAGAAGGAGACATGCCTTCACAGACAGATTTTTGGGCAACCCAGCTGCTGGTCTGGCACAAGATGTGCATTTTGTGCAGTGATGATGCTTGAGCTTTCTTGCGTGGCACTTGAAGGGTGTAAACCGACTTGAATTTATACTTGAAGGGTGTAAAACAGCAGTAGCAACAGATGGATCTAATACTGGAGATGCTGAGGGCCTCTGAGGAAGTGTTGGTGCTCTCACCTGCTGCTGGTGACTGCAGGAGGTGCCTCACACCTTGTGAGACACAGGGAAATGCCCAGGCTCTGAAAAAAAAAACCCTAACATTAAAACAATGCATCAGTTTGCGTGCTGAGTTCCAGAGGGTTGGCAGGACCTTTTGCACTGGTTTCAGCGAGAGAAATATCACCCTGCAGGGTGGTGGTTTGCAGAAAGCAGCGTGGCTTGCCCACACACACAGGCAGAGTTTCAAAGGCGATGGAGATCAAAGGAAGAGGCTTCAGACAAAGCCACAGCACAGAGCACTAGGCATGTTAATAATTTAGAAACAATCAAATGTAAGAATAGTCAAAGGCAGGCTCTGAAGGAGTCACGGGGCACTGGCAGTGAGTGCATCCCTAGGCAGGAGACAGGCACCAATGCAGGGCAAAGGGCTCTCGCTGCCCGGCTTCCCCTGCTGGCTCACCAAGGGAGGTGCCAGACTATCCTCCCTCTCCGGAGGGCCTGGACACGTTCAGATGTGTGTGTCTTTGGGAACAAAAACCTCTGGTTGTGTTGGTTGTGTATGCAGAGCCTTTGGAAAGTCGTGAGTGCACAGATTCTGGCCAGCTGCTGTTCATTCTGTGCACGAGTGACCTCAACCTGAGTATGCTGAGTGCACCCAGCTGGTAAAATGAAATTTTTGGGAGATGTTTAAAAATTGCTAGCAAATATTATTAGGGGGATGGATTTTTCCTTTGGAAATAAAGGATTTTAAATTAAACTTAAGTTACCGTGTACCACAGATCTTCCTTAAACTGAAAGTAATGAACTTCAGCATGAATAGTGTTCTTAGGTGACAAATGGGAAAACTCACTTGGTGATTTTTTTGGGATGAGTAAGAGACAGTGTAAAGACAGAGCCTGTCAGAAAAGTGCTTGTAATCCTTCAGCGCTGGCTGCATGAAGAGATGAAAATGGGAACCTGAAATGGAGCTCCTTTATAAACCCATCTCACAATATTAAGGCATAAATTTTAGAGGTAGCCCACATAATGGCTTTCAGTTTCAAGTCACAGGTAAGATCCATTTTTAATGGCGCTATTTTTGCTGTGGTGTTTCTGACAAATGGTCAGAGAAATGTCAGTCTTGGCAGTCCATAAAATTAGCAACATCTCCTAATAAAGCTAAAGACAAGAGCCACTTTCTGAACCTGCAGGGGCCAGAGCAGCCCTGAGTGTGCAGCACAGCTCAGGCTCTGCAGTGCTGAGGGATTGCTCTCTGGGGCAAAACAGAGCCTCTCCAGGTCCTTGTGCACAGCCCTTGTTCTTACTGGGTGTGGGCATTCACAGCTCCCCTGGGCAACCTGTACCAGAGTCTCACCATTCTCACAGTAAAGAATCTCTTCCTCATGTCCAAACTAAACTCACCCTCTCTCAGTCCCTAGTCCTGCCCATGGTAAAAAGCTTCTTTCCATTATCCTTATAAAACCACTTTTAGTACTGAAAGGCCAGAGTTAGGTCTTTCCAGAACCTTCACTTCTCCAGGCTGCACAACTCCAACTCTCTCAGCCTTTCTTCACCTATTCAATCCTTCTGATTGTTTCTGTGGCCCTGCTCTGGACCCACTCAAAAAGGTCCATGTATTTCTTGTACAGGGGGTCCCAGAGCTGGATGGAGCACTCCAGGTGGGGTCTCACCTAAGAGGAGTAGAAGGGTCCCTACTGCCTATGTTGCTTTGGAGGCAGCTCAGGACACAATTTGCTTTCAGGGCTGTGAGTGCACATTCCTGGGTCATGCACAGTTTTCACCCACCAGTATCCTCAAGACCTCTTGCAGGGCTGCTCTTGATGCATTCATCCCCCAGCCTGTGTTGATACCAGAGGCTGTCCTGACCGAGGTGCAGCACCTCGTACTTGGTCTTCTTGAACCTCATGGCAGCCCCACAGGTGCACTCTTCAAGCCTGTCCAGGTCCCTCTGGATGGCATTCCTCCCTTCCAATGTATCAACCATGCAGTTCAGCTTGGTGGTTGGCAAACTCACTGGGGGTGCATTCAATCCCACTGTCTGGGTCACTGATAAAGATATTAAATAGTCCTGGATCCAGTACAGACCCTTTAGGGACTCCTCTCTTTACTGGTTTCCATCTGGGCATAACTTGCTAGACAGAGCCATCCAGACAATTCCTTATCCATCTAACAGTCCATATGGTATCCTTCCTACTTAGTGTCAAGAATGATGTGAGGGATTGCATCAAAGGCCTTAGAGGAGTCCAGGTAGAGACCCTGCCCTGAGCTGCAAGGCTTGAATGCTGGGAACCTGCCAGGAGTCCCAAGGTGAGCCCAGAGGGCCAGCAGCCTGCACAGTGTGCTGTGCATTGCCATGCCAGGCACAGGATCAGCCCCCAGGAAAGAGGACCAGGCTGGGGGTGATGCAGGGAAACGCTTCCTTAGCACCTAATCTTTTTGTCCATTTTCAGACTTTGTTACTCCACACAAATGGTTGTCAGTGGCTGTGGAACAAGGGCAGTCAGTCCCTTTCCCACCATGGGCCCTAAAACCCTCTGCTCGTGGGCTGCCTCTCAATGCACAGCCCTCTGGCAATCCTGCCACCTCACACTACTATTACTATTAAAATAAAAATAACATGAAATAACAAAAAATTAAACTTGGGTCAATGCCTACTGATTGCTACTGAATGGAAGGGGAACAATTTCAGAGATGGCTGACATCAAGTAATACAGCCAAGAGCTGATGCTTCAGGAAGTATCACTAAAAAATGTGGGTTTTTTCCTCTCTTTTCTTTTTCTCTGCATCTTTTTTATTGATCTGTGAAAGGAGAGCTCTGCAGATGCAATATCTGAGAGCTGGTGGTATCATGCCTTTGTCTGCAGCTCTTGTCTCTGTAATTGTTTCTGGCTTTCTCTGTACTGTACCTTGGGCTTTCCTTGGGAGGCCTTTTAGCCATTTGAAATTAAAGGTTCTTCTCCCTCAGTCTCTTATCTGAGCTTCTTGCTTCCGCCAGTAACCAGCAATTTTCTTAGCACACCAAATCAATTCAGTTTTTCCATCAGAGGTCAGGTGTCTCTGTTGGAAAGAGCTGCTGGTGGGGAGGCTATCACCTCTTCTTTCAACCCCAGCCCTCCTCCTCCTTGCCCAGCACATCAGAGACTGGTTCAGTTTCCATGTCCACCTTCAGCACAAGGAGCTGGAGTGGTGCTGCAGACCTGCATTTCCCTCTTTTCAGTGACAAAACAGCACAGCCCCCCTTGCATTTCCATTTTTCTGGGGAAATGGGTGGGTGTTCTGTATCAGTACCTGTGTGCTCTGAGCTGGCAGAGGGAAAAGCCTTGCCCTGCTGCTCACACCTTGTCCCCTCCTCTGTGCCCTGTGACAGATGGCTGCTCAGTTTGCAGCAGCGTTCGAGCCTGGAGGCGCCGGCACTTCCCAGGCAGAGCGGTAACCGGACGCAGAGATTAGCTCTGGCTCATCTCCATGTTTAAATGAACTTCCCCTAATTAGGGAAATTGCCTGTGCTTACGCTTCAGACAGATCCTCCCTGGAATTGTATTCATAAACTTGTTGTGCACCGCTGCACACAAGCCGAGTGTGGGGTGAGGATTATCCCAAGCCCCTGGCTGATCACATATCTGCTCTCCCACCCATCACTGCCAGGCTTTATGCCCTTTCACCCCCTCTTTGCTCACTTCTCACCCCCTCTTCAGCTAGAGATGTGTAGGTTCCTCTTCCCCCATCTCTCAGTGGTTACCCTAACACCACCAAAGTCATCACCCCACACCTAAATTTTTGTTATCCACCAGCCCCTGCTCAAATCCCTACAAGGCCAGCTCATTAAACTTCCCTGGCCTCCCTTTGCTAAACCTGTACAATTTATAGGAGGCCTTAAGGAAGGACTGCTTTAGGGGTCCATGTGTGTTTGTATTACATTGCCATATTTTTTGCTCAAAACAGACTTTTGGTATATGGTGAAGACAGTGCTGTGAGACAGATTAAGTCTGGGGAAAAAAAAGAAAGAAAACCAAACAAATTAAGCTTGTTAAGCTTTACAGAAAACCACTGCAAGGCTGAAGGAGGACTTAAAAGCTGGGGTTTTCAAAGGGCCCTGAGGGAAGCAGCCCTGGGACTGACACTGAATTTAATTTGTTCTATGCTGAAGGAGGCAGCTTTGGAGAAATGCCCATATGCATACTGATTCCTCCAACAGACACTTTTCCAGGTTTAGCAAAAATTAGGAGCTCCTGAGCAGCCAGGGAATCCTCATGATGAATAGAGAGCAGAATCCAGAGAAAGGGTCCCTCTGCCTTAGTCAGGACTTCACAGAGCACCATGGCTTGTCTTTTAATAAAAATATTACTTATTTTCAGGAGATGTAAGGGGAATTCATCAGTGTACACAGACAAGAAAAAATATTTTCAAACTAGAAAAAAAACCACCTCAAGCCTCCACAAATTGCAGATGAAATCTGTGTAAGAACAGGAAATGAATTTTCTGTTAATAATCCTTAACAAACTCACAAGAGCCAGACAGTGAGAACAGTGCTCAGCTCTGACACCTGCCCTCCAAAGCACTTTTTATTTCAAGTCATTTTTTAATTGAATGGATTTCTCTTTTTCTATTCTTTGTATTGCAGGCAATGCTTTGGATGGCATAAAGAGGCACTGAGCCCGAACAAGCTGGAATTGAAAGAGATCTGGGGGAACAGCGAAGCTTGCCTGGTTTGAGGATATTTCTTTTCAATGTGGAAAGAGACAAACCAAACAGGCGGAGTTCCCTACGAAGGAAAAGACACCAAAACCTAATTCAAGTCCTGGCTTCAAAGCCTAGTTCTTTATCTAAATGGCAGGATTTGTCATCACAAGTACAGTCACCTAGAGAGAAATAGAATCATAAGAGTGAAAATGTATTTAGTGCTTTTAATACAATGCTGCCAATCTGATTTATTTCATCTTGAATTCCAGTATCTGGAGCTTTTGTTAAGGACCAAGGTGCTGCAGTCATGCAGCTTTAGCAACACTGCAACTTTTCATTACATCTTCTTCTTTCTCTTTTCTATATGAAAGAAGAAAGTTTGAAACTCCAAGCCTTGAAGATCAGGCTTCAAAGAGCTCGTGAAAGATGTCTAGTTTCTGTTGTTTTAAAGTTTCAGTGTTTACAAGATGAAGATTTTGGGAGTAACCAGGTGAGCATCTGGGATTGGTCAGCATAAGGCACGCTCCATAACAAAACTAAAAATAAAGAAATTGCCACATATATGTTTTTTGTTGTGTTGGTTTGTTTTGGGGTTTTTTTGTTTTTTTGTTTTATTTTTGTATTTTTTTTTGTTTTTTGCAAAGAGCAGGATTTAATGTCAACTTCATAATGGGAAGGAAATGGACAGATACTGACAGCTGGCAATCCTTCCTTTACTTAGATTTTTCTCAAAAAGCAGATTATATTAAATGATTTAGGATGAGACTAAATATATTAAACATTTAGGATGAGACTCCTAAACCTGGTAATAAGATTTGGCCTCCATGCAGGAAGAGAGGGAGTGTGGTATCTGTCCAGCCTCAGGCAGATCTTTGTGATTCCTCTGATATCCAGATACTGTTTTGGGTGCTGCATTTCAGCCACAGAATCTCTCTGTGTAGTGATGCTTCTCTGCAACCAGGCAGGGCTTGTGAGCTGCCACACAAGGTCTTTGTCTTCCCCCCAAGTACTTTTGCCTGTGTTCGCTTTGTGATTGGATCTTTGACTGGTGGTAGAACTTAATTTCTTTCTAAATTTGCCTGGGAATTAATCCAGTTCTTCCAAGAGCCAGCTATTTGCAGAGAAATGACAACGTCCCGGGTTAGAGCAACTCTGGGGCCGGCGATGAGATGGCCAGCCCTCCCTGCTGCCTGGCAGGGCACAGGGTGAACACAGCTTTATAAAGTCAATACCCTCGGTACACTTCTCAATCCCACTGAGCAAACATGTGCCGAGAGCGTGCCGCAGGTAGATCTGCTTGCCAAGGGCTGCTGCCTCCTTCCGTGCCGGTGCTCAGCGAGTACATGGCTTTGTTTAAACAGGAAAACACATTAAGAGGCACTTCATCCTCGAGTGTTCCTGTCTCTGCTGCCTGCATTCCTCGCTGGGGTGTTCAATACACATTGAGTGCAGTGTGCTCGTGGGACCCTCTGATTAAAATACCAGCAGGCCAAGAGTGCTGGAGCAACCAGTGCAACTCCTTAACTGAGAAAAGACCAGTTCTGTCCAGTATTTTATCACTGTTTCCTTTTCCTTAGGTTTCAAGTCCTCTGGTCGTTATGCTTCCCATAGAGTTCCCTATGGCCATGGTGATGGGATCTGAGATAAAATCCACAGTCACAATTTTAAGTATGACCTCTGGTCTTGGGGTTGGGTTTCTTTAACTTGCACCGTATGAAAGTTTCTTTCAGCCTCAGCTGAACATCTGTGTCTCTTGTGCCATCAGGATTAGTGTCAAATCACTGAGCCAATGATCTCCCCATGCCTATTTTTCTGTGCTAACCATGGATAGACACAGGATGGCTTACAGAACAGGGATGATGCGGGGAATTTCAGCTGAGGTTGCTCTATTTTCAGATGCTCAGGTTGAGGGGAGTCAAGGTGCTTGGCCTCTGTGACAGAGCTCAGCAACAAATCTGGTGCCAGCAAAGTGTGAATTGAGCACAGACACTAATCCAGCCAGACCCTCATCCTGGTTACATCTGTAGTGTAAGATTTAGTTCTGTTCTCTCCTGCTCAGTTGGGTAATACAGATTTACAGCTGTGCAAGCCTTGCCCAAATGTGAAAATTTACAGATGCTGTTGTTCCAGGAGCATTACACCTAAACCGGTCCTTGACTATTACTCCAAAACCAAACCCAAAATTATATTCCTCTATTGCATCATGAAACAGATACTTTGGTTGAATGGAAGAAGCTGGGCCCCCAAATAGTAGATCCAGGGTCCCACAAGCATTTTGGACTCCAGAGTGACAGCAGAGCTGCTTTCTGTGGCCTGCCAAGTGTATTCCAAGAAGGGGTTCCATCTACTCCACCTTCATCTCCAGAAGACTCCTGCCATGAGCCCAGTGATCACTGATGGCCCTGGACTCCCTTTGCATTAAGCAAAACCCTTCCAGGAGCTCCCACTATGACAGGCATGAGGAGGTCTCGCCCAATAGCCTCTGAGTTTAGCACTGGGGATGAGACAAAGATCTTCTCTGTAAAAAATTTTAAAAGAAGAAATAAGTAAAGAAAGTACAGCCACTGACTCTTTTTAACATCCTTCTCTTCTCATGAACTAGGATAATTTTCTCAAACAATAAGGTTTTCCCACCTCCATCTGATAATCTTTCACTCAGAGCAAGAGACTTCTCCCCTGCAATCATGGTTATTCTTCTAGCAGTCAAACAAATCCCTGCAGTACAAAAGGGAGGTTATTTTACCTCCTTCTCAGTAAATAAGGTTGTTGAAGTGAGTTTCCATTGGACATACTGTATCAAGCACTAAGGTTAACAACTGCTTTTGTTGGGCCCATAGCTTCCTCCCAGCAGGTTGGGTTGCAGTTGTCAGAGACCTCCTGCCTCCATCCAAGAATGATCTGGTTCCTTGTGGGACATCAGGGACACAGCAGTTTAAGAGATTTGCCAGAATCCTAAGTTGTGCCTCAACACTTCTCCCAACACACAAGGTATATTGAACTAAAATCGGGGAGAAAAGGGCACAGACCTGGAGGCAAGCATGCCAATATTTACACCAAAATAAATAGTCAGAGCAGCTTAACAGATTTTCTCCTGGAGCAGATAAAGAATAATTTGCTGAGTAAATTTGCAAGAGGACATAAAGCTGGCTAAACCCCCCCATTTTTACATATTTTTGGGAGCTGTGTAGGGAAACACTTTGGAAAAAAGGCAAGCTCTATTTGCTTGTCCTGGAAAGATAAATATTTTAGGGTTCATGGTTCTGGTTGTCAGCACCTCACCTGAAAGACTGCCCGGAGGCCCGTTTGCCAATAATAATGATTGAGTTACAGGATTACGAGGCCCAACCCATGAGAAAACCAAGCAAGGAAGTCAATATTTCTCAGCACCTCTCTGAGTGTCCGTGCAGTTCAGGCAGTGCTCTGGCACTGCACAAACACTGCTGTTGGTTACAAGAGCAAAGTGCCCCACGAAGAACCAGGACCTGGAGAACCAGTTGACCAAGGAAATGGAGGCTGCTTTAAGAAGAAACCTGATGTTTGTGGTATACCCAAAGGAAAGCCAAGAGGAGCCGTCACTGCCCTCTGTAAATTTCTGAGAGGGTAGGGAAGGCTATTTAAGCTAAATTCTGGCATCAGAAAAGAAAAAATTATAACCTGTCTCCACAACAGCTCAGGTTAGGAGGGGATATCTCTCACCACTGAAGTGTGATGCTTTGTGAAGTCCATGAGCTCCCCAGGGTAGTTGTGGAGGCTGGAAGCCCTTTGGTGAGCTGCAGCCTGGAACAGTTTGTACTCAGCAGTCACTGACAAGCAGGGGCTGGGGGTTATCCCAGCACTGCTCCCTCCAACAAGGGAATTGTAGAGCAGAGCCACATCTGCTTACTGCACTGAACAACCAGCCATTGGGTTGGCAGTCTGCAGGGATTCCCAAGATAAGCTGCTGGCTGAAACCAGATCCTGGACACTGATGATGCCTGCAACGTCCATCAGACAATAACATCAATTGATATCCTTTCATGCAGGGGAAGAAACCCAGAAGAATTAGGCCTGGGAATTTCACTCTCTACCTTAAGAAGAAATGAGTCTCATGGGTGAAAATAATGCTGCACAGCCAGGGCTGGGCAGTTGGCAACACTGGAAGCCACGCTGGTCTCATTAAAAAAGAGGAGCAAGTGGGAGCAAAGCCTTGAAGAAGCAGCTACCAGACACATCACATCTGGGAAACCCTAGCAAGCCATGCAGCCCCTGAAGGTGTCAAGAGAGTGAGCAGAGGAATGGTAGCAGGGGTGCAGCAAGGACCCAGAAACCTCAAAGACCAGCCTGAAGCCCTGGATGGGGCTGGTGGCCGCCTCCAGGCCAGCAGACTCCCAGGGAGAGGAGTCTCCTTCCCATCCATAAGATTTTTCCTCCAACTTTCCTCAATTTAAATCTGGATTTATATTGACAACTGGTATAAAGGTCTAGTAGCCTGCTCACCCTGGCCCTAGGATTTCTGGTACCCCAGATACAGCTGTTGGAGGAGACTGCAGTAACCCCATTTATTCCCTGGTTATCAGCAGCAAGAATGGCATGTCCATATCAATTCAGCTGTATCCACCTCTGCTGATAATTTTTGTCTCTGGAGGAATGTAAATATTCATTTGTCCTTCCCACTAATGAGGGTTTTCTCAGAGCTGGGATAGCCTCACTGAATTCCACAGAGCTATTGCTGGTTTAGAAAGGAAAAAGTCCCAGAGGGGTTGGCCATGGCAGGGTTTTCCACACTCTCCACATGGTTTGGATGACAGGAGTTGCTTGGTTTTTGACTGTGTGTCATTGTTGGGGTTTGCTGTGACCTTTGAGGGCTGCTCTAGCCTTAGATCATGACAGCCTCTGCAGGGAGACAGGCAGGTCTTCTGGGAAAGAGCCTGCCAGAGCTGCAGGAGATCATCTGCTGGAGCCCACCAAGCTCTGCCCAGGTGGAAGGAGCCTCCAGGTCTCAGGACAGCCAGTGCCTCCTCCAAGCACAATGTGGGCCTGAGCTAGGCTGGGTGACACCTTTTACAGGGTGCCAGCAGAAGATGGTTCTTCTGTTCATTAAGTGCTAGAAGACATATTATTTGCATCCACAGTGATTATGTACCCCTAGACACATTTATAAATGGATGTATTGGGTTTTCATGGCTACAGAGGAGGGCTGTAGGCTTCTCTGAGAAGATGGCCCATATCTAATAGAGCCAATGACAGCCAGCTCCAAGACAGATCTGCCACTGGACAGAGCCAAACCTGCTGGCAGGAGCAGTAATGACTCTGGGATAACAGGTCAAAGAAGTGGTGGAAAGAAGCTTCACAACAGCAGCCGCAGAGAGGAGTGAGAGTACGTGAGAACCTGCAGCCCCTGGTACTGCCTAGGGGAGCAGATGCCCATCTGCAACCCACAGAGGACCCCACACCACTGCAGGTGGGAACCCACAGGAGGCTGTGACCCTGTGGAAAGCCCATGCTGGAGCAGGCTCCTGGCAGAACCTGTGGCCCTCTGGAGACAGGAGCTCACACTGGAGCAGGTTTGCTGGCAGAGCTTGTGACCCCACTGGGAGCCCACACTGCAGCAGCCTGTTCCTGAAGGATTGCATCCTGTGGAAGGACCCATGCTGGAGCAGTTTGTGAAGAACAGTAGTTTGTGGGAAGAACACTGGAGGAGTTCAAGAAGGACTGACTCCAGTGGGAGGGATCCCACGCTGGAGCAAGGGAAGAGAGTGAGGACTCCTCCCCCTGAGGAGGAAGGAGTAACAGAAACCACGTGTGATGCACTGAGCACAGCCCCTATTCCCTGTCCCCCTGTGTTGCAGTGGGAAGGAGGCAGAGAATTCAGGAATGAAGTTGAGCCTGGGAAGCAGTAACGTGTGGGGGAAGGTGTTTTTAAGATTTGGATTTATTTCTCCTTATCTAATTTTGATTTGATTAGTAATAAATTAAACTAATTTCCCCAAGTCAAGCCTGGCCCGTGACAGTAATTAGTGAGTGATGTCTCCTTGCCCTTACCTCAACCCACAAGCCTTTCATTACATTTCCCTGCCCAGCTGAGGAGAGAAATGACAAATGGCTCTGGGGGACACCTGGCATCCAGCCAAGGTCAACTCACCACAACCAAATAAAATACTGTGTTTTCTTTTAAAAGAACACAGAACCATTCAGAGAATGGGTGAGATGAGGGCAGCTAATAAGCACATTATCAAAAGGGAGCAAGAGTCCTTCCAGACATTCATGTATACAAACTAAGAGGAGGATGACAGAGGAGAAAACAACTGATAAAACACTGAGGATTAAATTATTTGTTCTAAATAATAACTGAGATCTGACATTTTTTCAACAATCAACTTACCTCTAGCAAAGAAAAGTGCCCTGGCTTCCAAGACATGATGAAGTAGATCATCAGGATTTGAGGGATTAAGTTTCTGGTTCTCCTGAATCCAGAGTCAGATTTTTCAGTCTCTGATGCCACAATGAGGAGTTACTTCACAGAGAAAGCTGTACAAAACAAAACATTTCAAGAAGAGTGTACAAAAACAAAGCCTTTCAAGGAGATTGAGGTTATAAGGGGTTTGGCTTGCTCAGTCAGGGCTGACGGACATTGCAAAACCTCACCACCAGTTTATTATCAGTGGGATTGCAGCAGTCCCAGGCACTGTGTCAAACTCGTGGGGAGAGCCTGGAGGTTTTGAAATCTGAGCAGGGCCAACACAGGGCACAGAGATGAAGAGACTTGTCCAGGGTCAGAGTGCAGGCAAGAAGGGCAATTAGCTCAGATGCCCTTGGCACTGTGTGTTCTCATTGCATGTACAGTTAGGAGGACTGCCTTAGGGCTGTTACCTGCTCTGTGCATTTTTGGCCTGGTTGCTGCAGACTTAAGCTTTGCATTCTATCAGCACAATGCTTCCCTCTGGTACCCAAGCAGGAGGTTCTTCCTTTCACTTCTTCTTTCCCCAGCTGCAAACAGCCCTGGGGGCAAACGGCCAGGAGTAGCAAGTTCTTCTTTGCAGCTTCCTCAGCTGGGTTAGGCAATAAATTAAACGGCCCATGCCCCCTCTCCCGTCCCCATTTTCCATCTTGTGACTTTATGCAGGGTATCTTTCAACCAGAATTAACAGCCAGCTGTACTGATAGTGGTCTCTGGAGCAGCTGACCTGCCATCCCAGCTCCAGTGCTGCACATATGACTCTGGAGCAGCCTGGCAGTCACCACTCTCCAGTCCTCACCAGAGCTCTTTGCAGAAGTCACAGCTGAGATGCTGCTGTTTCACAGAAAGCTAAAGAGGTTGTCACCACCAAGTGCCCAAGCCATAGCCTGCCTGCCCTGGAAGAAGTTGTCTCCACCTGACACACCCTCTCACTTTCCTGAGCAGCTATCCCAGCTGCCAGATGGGAGCCTGTTGCCATTAATCACTGCCATACCAATGAGAAAGGGCAGTAAGAAATTGTTTGAGGGAATTTTAAATCGCAAACAATTTTCTATGCTTCCTCTTGAGAGCAGCTGGTCTCTGGCCAGGCACGAAATCTCGCTTTTCTCTTCCCTTTCCTTTCTGTCACCCTGACCCTGGGAAGGTGCTGGCAGGGGCAGAACTGGTGTCCAGCTCCCAGGGCTCCAGGAGCTCAGCTCAAGCTGTCTCAGCATCATTGTTGAAGCAGGAGGCTGGTGGGCAGGGGCATGTGAGGGTTCAGGCACCTGGGACAGCACGTGGGAGTCAATAGGTGCCCACCCTCTGTCTCATGCTCCAGAACCCCTGCTTTTCCATTTATGACCCAGCAGAAGAGTGTGGTGGCACTGTGGCCACTGGCTGCACAGGGCTGCCTGCTCCACTGGCTCTGCCACCTGCTCTTTCCTTCCCTCTCATTCATCTCTGTGGTGTTCAGTGCAAAGCAGTCCTTCAAGGTGAAGGTCACTTCCAAGAAGTCTGGAAGAATGACCCAGGGTGTTTTCAGCTTCCACCACAGATCGGAGCCCCTGGATAGCCATCTCAAGAGATCTTAGTCTTGCCTGGGAGCTGTCAGCTTGGCTTCAGAAGACTTTCTGTAGGCACTTTACTATCCAATCTTTCTTTCAGGCCTGTTTTCTCTGAAGAAGAAGCTGCAACACATTTGCTGTGCCAGAGTGTGCCTCGCCCTGCAGGTTCAGCTCACAGTGCACTGCACAATCTTTGGGAAGACTCTAGGTGCCAAGGCATTGCAAACAGAATAGTGTCAAATCCTCCCTAGCTCTGCAGTTAATGTAGTTGTACTCTTACACTTACCCCCCGGTTTTTAGCAACAGACTCTGGTCAAAACATCTGGGAGAGAAGCACAACCAAGCCCTCCCACAGCAAGATGAGAGGTGAAGCCTGTTCAGTCCCAGCTCTGTGTGTATGTGTTTGGGCAGATAATGCCCAAACTCCTAGGCAGTGCTGGCTGCCTCTGGCCAAAATGATCTGGTGGCCAGAGAGTTCAGTGCATGGTTCCTGTGGTCTTTGAGAGATTAGAGGAGAAGGTGTGCCCATGGGACAGGAAGAGCCCTGGCACAGCCACGCTGCCCACCTTCCCTTCCAGCACGGCTGGTGCAGATGAACAGCAATCAGCTTTCCAGCCACTGCGAACATCTCAGAGACATTCCTCGCCTGGCTGGACATGTTTTGTAAGGTCAGAGAAGGGCTCATTGTGGCTGTTGAAATCGCATCCCTCTGCTAAGGCAGCCAGACACGGGAGAGGGGAGGGGCGTGACTACACTGCTGAGTGGGCAGCAGACCTGGCAGGGCAGGAGGATCATAATTGCCAGTCCCTGCTTCTGGGCTTGATTCTGACTTTGTATCATTCTTTGTGAGCTCCTGCATTACCAAGGGGGACCTCAGCTGCTATTGATGCAAAGCTGTATGTTAGGGGCTCACAGAGGGAGAAATACGGGATACATCACCGCAGTTCCACAGCCACTGGAACTGCCTGAGCAGAGAGAGCATCCTCCTGCCCAGCACTCTCCCTTTCCCCCCAAACCCAGACTCACAGTATTACCCTCTTACACCTTGTGGTAGCTCGTGTACAAACCTCTGCTTCCCAAGGCTCAGTCATTCCCGTGGGGATTACCCGTGGCACGGACGGCTGTACATCCCACTCTGCAGCCTCGCACCGGGACACCCACCCAGTGCGGATGAGCACCCCGTTGTTAAAACCATCACAGAGGCACCAGAGGCTGTGCAGTACGAACTGCGGGGACGCGAGGGAACCCGGCTTTCTGTCGCCAGCAGATGGCATCGCCACTCTCAACGCGCTGGCCAGGGAAACCAAGAAAAACGTCGGCTTTTCTATTTATTTTTTTCCCTCTCTCTCTCTGTTTGTTCAATATTTGATTTTTATTTTTTTTTTAGGTGCAGGGGAACCCAGAACTGCAAAGCACTTGATTGATAAATTTACAAAATACATTTACAAATACGGATTTTCCCTAAAGGTCTGCTCTTGCAAAACCTAATGAAGTAATGCTGCCCCGTGTATTCCCATGAAATAAATGGCTGGATGTGCAATATGGCAAGCATCCTTACACCTTCCTAACCTGAGGAGCTGAGGGTACTCAGTGTCTTGGGTTGGGTTCCGAGATGATGCAGGAACACACCTCTTATGCAGCATCTCCAAGTGCTGGTGAGCTGACAGAGAACCATGCTGGATGCTGATCCCAGCCTGCTTGCCTGCCAGCTCCTACATTTCACCCTGCAAAGCACTGCCCAGGGAAGACGGGCTGTGCCTCCAAAAGCTGAGTCAGTGAGTCAGCAAAATAAGGCTGACTAAGCGCTTCCCTGTCTGATGCTGGACATCAACCACAAAGCATGAATGACTTTGCATTTATTAGGCAGAATTACTGAAGTGGCTACAAGCTAGCAGCCTTAAAATAACCAATTGCTCCCTTTCAAAAGCAACATCCTCACTAAGCTCAGGTAATAAAGATTTCAATTCCTCCCTTCCCACAGCGAGGCAGATTTGTCTGGGAGGAGCATAAGCCAATATATCCTGTCATGTCCACTTACGTGCTACTCCTACCACGTCAAAGGGTCAAGCATGTTATGTGTTGCACGTACCATTAATGATTAACTGTTTTCTGTAGAGGAACTAGTTTTTCTCTTAGCTTTTAAAAAATAGACCTTGAAAGATGAAATGGAAAACCATCCTTGGTTTGGTTCCAGTGGGTATTTATGACCACAGCATTGATGGTACAGAAGATTAGAAGGCATTTGGAATCTCAGGCTTCTTTTTTTTTTTTTTTTTTTTTTTTTCCCTCTTGATCTGCTCCTGGTAGTTTGGAAAATGGTTAGAAAAGCATGTGGGGAAAAAAACAGGCTTGTGGCTGGGGCATATAATTTCCTGGTCTGGTTGCCAACTCTGTGACCTTGAATGGGTCACTAGGAGAGCAAAGCAGTTCTGTTTTAGGGTTTTATAAGTTCAGGTGTAACTCCCAGAGAAAACCTAAGTCAGGAACATCCTCTGAGCTCTGGGGCCAGGCCCTACAAATACCACAGGTTGTCCCTACAAGTGATGGAGGGTGAATCATCCCACATATCTTGGGATGAGATGAAGTGTTTTTTGGGAGACCGATTAAAAAGAACATTTTAAAAAATAGGTTCTCAACTTAGCTTAGCTGTGCAATTTTGAGATGGCTGTAGGAGATTAGGATAAATCCCAGTCTTAAGCTCCTCAGGACCTTGCCTTGTAGGCATGTACCTACCTCAGTTGGCTGAGGTCAGAACTTATTGGTGCTTTTCATCTTGGTGGCACAGGTTGGGCAGTGCATTCCCCAGCAGCCCCTGAGCTGGCTGTGCTGAAGGAGAGTGGCTGCTACACACAGCTCTGCCATGGACATAGAACCCCCTGCCCAAGGGACATCAAAAGGACCACAGAAATAACCACCTCCCAAGAGAATCATAGGATAGTTTGGCCTGGAAGTGCCCTTTAAAGGCCATGTAGTCCAAACCCCTCTGCAATGAGCAGGGACATCTTCAACTAGATCAGATTGCTCAGAGCTCCATCCAACCTGACCCTGAATGTTTCCAGGGATGGGACATCTACCACCTCTCTGGCAGGAGGTCCCACCTCCCTAGAGCTCTGCTTTCACATAAGTATCCCCTGATGATAAAGGAAAATATAAATAGTTATGACCAAATTAGCCTTTTAAAGACACCCTCTGGTCATTAGGGGAGAGCTGGAAGCATGAATAGAGAGCCACAGATCAGTCAGTTGCTGTGCACAGAGACTGTATTGATGGACGTGTTAAAAATATCTGCATGGCTATAAGCCAGAAACCATTTTGTGTCTAAAATGGGATTTCATTTCCTTTTCCTTTCTTTTGTTTTTGGGTTTTTTTTCTGTTCCAATTTTTCTGAAGACCCTATCCACGATTCACTATCAGAGCTCCAGACTTTGTTGTGAGCCAGGGAGGGCTTTTTATCTTCTAAGAAGCTCACAACAACACTTTAAATGATATGAGACAGACAGACTTGCAAGTAGAATCCTGGTTCACTGCACTGGTGAGCAGAAAGCTCAGCACGTGGCCTCTCCCTCCAGCCCTGCAGGGCGCTGGTCTGTCCTGGGGAAGGACAAAGAATAAACAAGCATATCATACCAGAAAAAGACATGAACTTCTGGGGATTACCTGTTGTGAGTTTCCCTTGAAAACGGGGTCTTAAATTGGATTTTCCAATTCGCTAAGCACCACCATAGCCATCCACTGCACCGTCTCCTCTTTTCCAATGTGTCTTTGGAACTGGGGACAGCAAAACTGCACCAGGCCTGTGAACTCCACAGAAGAGTTGAAGAACCCCATCCTCTGCTCTGCCAGCTATGCCCTTGCCAGTCCAGCCCAGGAGATGGCTTGCTTTTGCTGCTGCAGGAGGCTGCTGCTGACTCAAATTTGTGGAGCTGCATTTCTGCTGCTCAGAAATCATTCAGGAGGCTGATTTCAGTGACAGGTACACAGTAACACGCACAGATCTGTTTGGGAGTAAATGTGCTAAATAATTGATATATACTGGGAACAGCACTACAGCATAATCTGTGCTGGATGCAACAAGAGTGTTGCGAAAGAAGCAGAGGAATATAAGGACCTTTTTGCCCAGAAGCTACAAGTATTTAAAATCATCATCCACTGAGTCAAATCTTCCCTTCAAAGCTGCCAGATTTATTTCAGCATATAAATAGAGTGTATTCTTCAAAATGGATGTAACAATCAGAAAGCTTTTATCAAAGGTCCCCAATTAGTTTTTTGCAAAATTTCAAGCAATTGTGTGCAGAAAGCAGGTAGGTTTTCTCTGGTATAATGGTGGTCCTTTTTGAGACATGACAACGAACTCCCTAATTAATCTTCGAAATGTCAGAGCCTGCTGGAAGTAATTGGGCCTGACAGTTCAAGGGCTAATTAAACTTCAAACCTTGAATTTTCTCTTGCTTCCTCCACAATTCAAGGTCACTTATTTACTTTATTTTTATACAACATTTATTGTTCTGTAGCATATCTGTTCATATCTGCTTTTCTGGGCATGAAGATCAAGACTGAAGGTATTAAGTGGGGTGTGTTGCACCTTCTGAATCCTCAAGGAGTTTCCTGACTTCACAAGAGAAGAAAGCTGCTGCAAGCAGAGGGTTGTCCCTGGAGAGCAGCTCACTGTGGGAGATGCTGGCTGCAGCCTCCTGAGGTATCAGCAGTATCCAGGAGCAGGCAGTGTTCCTGGGGCTGGGCATCCTGCGGAGTGGAGCCAGAGTAATCCATCATCACTGCTGTCCCAGCAAGGCAGCAGGGAGCAGTTTCACAGGCCCCAGAGTGCTGCAGTTTCACTGCTCAGCTTTATGTGAGCAGCATTACGTGTGCTACAACCTGCTGGCTCGGCAGCCTCCGCTGGCCTCCTGCATCAGGTCTCCTGGGGCTGCTGTCCCATTTGTTTTTCTTGCTCTGCAATCTCACTTGACCCTTGGCTGAAAAAAAGATAAAGGACTTTTGCAGCAGAGGCTCCAAATCCCATCTCCTGCTGCCCATACCCATGCTGAATGACCTTGTGGCTATTACTAGAAATGCACGAAAAGCCTTTTCTCTGGTTGACTCATGGATACAGAGCTCAGTCTCTGGTCACTCATGGATACAGAGCACATCTTCCTGAGAGCAGTGTGTGCCTGGCCTCCTAAATTGACCCCTGCATCTCTGGTTTCCACATGGCAAATTAACAAGGACAAGTGAGGCAAAGAGCTGTTTGGGTGGCAATCCCTACATGTATACCTGAGCTGGGAGCCATGGGGCTGCCTTCAGGGTCTCTGGCAGCAGCAGAATGATCCTGTGCCAGCTCCTGAACCTCTGCTGGCACTGAACAGGTCCCCTCCAGGGCACAAGGATGGGCAGTAGCATCCCTCCACTGCCTTCTGCTGCTGGCAGTGAAAGTCACAAATTATTTCAGTCTCTTTCTGCCTCAGACATAGCTGTGCTGATTACATTTGCCCTCAGTGCAAAAGACTGTGAAGAATGGGAAGGAAAGCCGATTATATGACAAACTATTTGGGGGGAAGAGAGGGTTTTCATCTGTCCAGGACTGATCACAACAAGTCTGTGATTCTGAGTGACTGAAATCAAACCACAGAAGCAGCCATCTCCCATCCAGCCATTAGCTTCAAACACACACGGCTCATACCTGAGCAGAAGAATCATCTGCTCCGGAGATCAGGGGCTGGAAAAGCTGTATCTGATTTCCTCACTCCTTTTTTTTAATCCTCATTTCCTCCCCACTAGGCTTTCTTACAGCTGCCACACAACTCTCTCCAGACAATATCTAATCTGTCTGTCACAGGCGTATCAAGATGTCCCTTGAGTGTGGTACCCAGTGATGACTGACAACTGTCATTAAGCACTGCTCCTCAAACGACAAGGCTCATTTTGTTAACAGGATTGCATAGATTCTGCCTGCAATCTCGGAAGGGGAAAAAATGCCATATGTTCACACAGGATTTATATAATGTCTCCTTTTGCAGTCCCTGTAATTTAGTAGCCCAACAAAATTAAGAACATATGATGATACTAACCATATATTTAATATATATTTTTGTTGGTTAGCTTTTCAGTGTTCTGTCAAAGAAAAGAATGTTTGATCTGATTCAGGCTGTTTTCTTTCACTAAATGTTATCCAAGTCACTTCAAGTTGTCTGAGCCAATGAAATAGAGGTGAAATGTCAATGGAGAATAGATTTCTGAAAAGTTACTATCTTACAGTAAAGGATGGTGATGGTGGAAAGCAAATACAATGATCCAGAGAGCAAACGGCAGAATGAATCCTTTCCATATAGACACTGCAATTTTTCCTCTACAGTTATGGCTTCTTTTTGCCCACACTCTTCTAGGAAGGCCATATGAAAGCGCTATTAATTTCAGGTTTTCCTGGTCACCTTCCTATCCTGTGTTGAACGATGCTGTGATGACAACACTTCAACACCACCAGCTGAAATCAGCTCTCCTATGAATTAAACTACTTATTCAAGTAAGGGAAGTCAGGGTTTCATGAGACAGAGGAATGCAATGTCAGAAGCAGTAAGTCTTTTGTTCAGGCATGAAAGGATCCAGAAATGTAAGGAAATCACCTCCACCAGCTTCCCTTCCCCAGTGTTGCAAACAAGGCATATGGTGACATGTCAGGAGCTGGCGATGCTGAAAGAGGGGAAATGACTTTCAGCAAAGAGCTTATTGCCTCTGTTTTGCATTGAAGCTTACATTTCTCCTTGCTGGGGTCTGAACCCACTCCATGCCATTGCCCCAGCTACCCAGCCTGGCTCTGGCAGCCAGGACAGCCTGGAACCTCTTTGGTGTGGGTAATGGAGCAAACCCACATTGGGTGCTCTCATGCAGCACCTCAGTACACTGATATTTTTCTGCCTCATGGCCGTGTCCTTTGCCTTTCTGCACAAGCTGTACCACAGGCAAAGATAAAAGTCAAGAGAGGAGCATTTCTCTGCAAAGGTTTTGGTATTGGGGTGGAATGCTGCTGAAATAAACAAAGTAATTTGCTTTCCTGAATGAAGTCCAGCTCTGACAAGGAAAGGAGTCACTCCAAAACATACAGGTACTTCCAGGAGCTGAGATTACTGCACCGAGAATTTTGTAGGCCTTTAAGATCATTTTCATCCTGACTCTGTGTGAAATAGTGCTCACATTAAGCCAGCATTTGCTTTTGGGCTTAGCCCAATTATTCTTCTGAAAGTAATTGTTTCTTCCCTCCCTGCCACTGGTGTGTTGGAAGGAATTACGGGAAAGATGAGGGTATCTGGGCTTATGACTGTAAATGTGAAGACTGGCACACTAATAAGTCCATCCAGATACAGATAACCATGCTTTGAGCTGGCTGCAGTAGCACTTCATATGCTCTGGAAATAACCAGGGAGGAGATCATGTCTCCAGAAGCATTGTGTCTACAGGGATCTGTCTCTGGGTACTCCTACACTTTCTTTCTTTGCTCTTCATCGAATCCATGAGATTTCGTTTCATCCACGAGCAGAAACAGATGATTTTCATTGTGCAGGCAATGATGAGTGGGACTGGTAATATTTACTCTGCCCAATGTTTCCTTCTCTATTTTATGGAGCATCCCTGAAGGAGTGTAGGAACAGCAATGAACCTTCTGCTGTTGTCTCCAGAGAGAGGAATAGTCTTGCAGATACATTTTGGCTAAAGGAAACCCCAGCATTGCCTGTAGTGCTGTGCACTCACTTTCTAGCAAGGGGTTCAGACAATAGTCTTTTCCTGATGCCAACACAGATTTGTCCTTTCCCTCTCTTCCTGCAGTCCAAGGACAAGTCTGAAGGTAACCAGAGAAGGCTTTCTCCTCTCCAAGCCGGAAGGCATTTGGGGACAGTGCTGGGAGCCAAAGCCAGCATGTGGCCTCTCTGGGTGTGAGATGTGAAGTTCAACGTAAGGAAGAAAATCCTCATGGGTTCCTGTGCCTGAGTCTTATTACAAAATTAAGTCGTTACATTTTCTGCTTTCTGTGTGTTTAGATTTTTAAAAGGCACAAGCACTTTCTGGTTTCAAAATGAGAAGCAGTAAATACAATGGTACCAGAAGTGGCCTTTGAGTGTTATTGTCTTTATTTTCAAGCAGAGTATTTTAGCTTCTGCATAAGGATACATTGCCAGATTTCACTATACAGGATATTAAAGCTACCTGTGGCTCTGCACCATTGCCTTCTCTCTGACTTCACTGTGCATAGGTGAGACCATTATTTTCACAATGTACAAGTAAAAGGTTATTGGTACAGGGAGAATTTCCAGTGATTAATGCTGGAAAGGTGAGACATGAATCCCTTGATGAGTTATCACCGTGCTCTAGCAACAGTAATAACTTGCTTTGCTACTGTGTGCAAAGTGGTTTTTTGTTCTAAGAGCAGTAAAGTGTTTTGTTGTTCAAATATTATGAAGGTTGTTTTATTCAGATGTACTGGTCAAAATCACTTGAGCACTCTGTTGTTCTCAACCTGAGGGTCCTTATTGCTCAACCTACAACTGGAGGGAGTTTCTCTTTTTTTGCATTATCTGGAAAGAAGGAATGATCTGCAGAGCAGGAATATCACAGTACCACATTTCAACTGAAAGGCAACCAGTCTTTAAAATTGATCTGGCATGACACGAAGTGCTTGGATTTTTGGAAAAGGAATGATAAACTCTGTTGGGGGACCCACAGCCATTCATTTTGTCTAAAGATTAAAAATTTAAGGTTGGGATTTTTACCACTTAAATTTATCTTTTCAGGAATCGGACATCTAATCTAAGCCAGCCATGTGGGCTGCCAGTCTGGTCAGAGAAGAGATGGGTTGCCAAAAGATGGTTCACCCATCTGAAGACAGCTGCCAGAGTAGATGGGATGGCTTGCCCTGTGCTCCTGCCTTTTTTTGTAGTTCATTTGAATCTTAAGGTAAACACCAATCTTTCAGATGGCTTTGAGGAGAATCGACTTCAAAGTGCTCAAAGTTGCTGTAGAAGAATTCTCTCTGAGGTGAGGAACTGATATTTTTTCCATGTGATTATGTTGTTGGGGTGTGTTTTTTTGACCAGCATGCTTAAAACAAATGTGAAACCTGTTAAGAAACTAACAGATGGGGGTTTTTTTCTGGCTTGGTTTGTTTTTTTCTAACGTGTGTCAGTATTTTCCAAGGGAGGTGTTTGATCTGAGAAAGGCTTATATGGCAGAAAAGGTTTGCACTGTTTCCTCAGAACACAGAATTCTGGTTCCCCCTCAGGGAAGAGAGGGTGATCACAGACCTGAGAGCAGGAGGGTAAAAGAATAGAGTCTTGGCATGTCCTCTGCCATTTGTTCATGAAACAAGCCCACCCAATACTTAATTTGGTAGATTAACAAAAGAAGCTATCCCTGCAGAGCTGGAAACAAGCTTCCTTATGCCATTTGCCAACAAGTCTCTACAGGACCTAATTTAATGTATTCATTTGCTCACAAAAGTGTCTGAAGAACAACAAACGTCCTGTACAAGGACAAAGAAACTCTCTATTCCCATACTTTGTCAATCAAATTAATCATAAAGGTAACTGTATCCTTTCTTGCTTAATTTGCACACATATATTTGATTGTGCAGGAGTGAGAGTACCCATAAAACTAAGTCTTAACCAAAATACCCCAAATGTCCATCACTAGGAGACCCCACCAAACATGTCAATTAATTCTGCAACCACCAAAATGTCTTGAGGACTAAGCACCAGGTAATTGCATTCCCAGACAATAGATATGGGGAAAAGAAACAACTGGCTTTACTCATGCACAAACATATATACTTTTAGAAATATTTATTTTTAATGTTCACTTCTCTGATCAGTGCTTTTCCTTGGCTGCAGAACAGCTGAAGAGCTGCTGCTCCCAGCAGGAGGAAGTAGATGCCCAGACTCTCTCTAGAGGATTTAAGTGATCGATATATGACAAGAGCATCCATCACACATTGCTTCACCTTACAAATTCCAATAGTGAGCTAAGGTCACAAATGGGGAGAGACTATCCCCATGGGACTTCTGACAGATCTGGTCACCTACTGTGGGAGAAAAGCTCAAGGGGCGTTTCAGAGTCCCTGTTCTCCACCGCTGCAAAGCCAGGTCTCAGTCTGAAAATGTGAGGAAAAAACCAAACCTGAACCCAGAACTGCCACACTACAGATCTTAAAAGCAGAAACCACGTTGAAACATCTAAGGTGGACTTAAACCAACCACTTGAGTTTGACATTTAGAACAGACCACCTGAACAGTTCACTAATTTCTTGAATTTAGTCACCTGAGCAGGTGGTTAAGCCTGATTTTCAAGGTCACAGTGTTCATGACCCAATGGCAGCCTTATGGCCACAGGCTGAGGATGTCATTCCCCACCCTTGGCCAGTAGAAGACAGCCCCACATACAGAGCACACAGCACAGGCTTTCCCAGGAATACATGGATTCCTATGGGATGTGTCCCTGTGTGTCTCAGCACAGGCCAACAAAGTACTGAAAAATCATGCTTGGTTTCCACACATAAACATCCTGGGATTAATGATGTTCTTGGGATTAAGTATGTACAAAAATATTTTGCCCGAAGAAGGAAAAGAAAGAATGTGAGAATGGAGGTCAGTGATGAGGAGACAGATGCACACTCCGCTAGCTGCTTAAAGAAAACCAAATATTCAGAACAAGATTAGACACATGCTGCCCAAACAATTCAGCTACTTGTTCATCAACCTGTAAAACATTGCATCAAATCCTGTTAAACTAATTGGACAGTACTTTTTAAATGGGAAAACTACTCTCACCTTTTAAAGTTTTTTTCTAATAACTTCCAAGTCTATCGAGATCTCATCTTTACTGTCACTTTAAGCGCTTATTTATATTTGCTAGCATGTAAATCCATTTTAAGAAATTGCCTGTCTTTAGCTTAGAGGGTTCAATAAAAGGCTTAAGTGCCAAAGAAATCAGAACATTCATTTATTTGTCAACATTCCCTGATACAGCAAGCCTGTGATGCATCACTTGGATGTTTATTCTGAAGAAGGAATGGCATTGCAGACAGTGAAATGAATCTGAATCTAACAATGCATGCCAGCAGAAAAAAAAAAAAAAAAAAAGGAAAAAAAAGAAAAATAAAGAAAATTGCTTTGCAGAAGAATCCATAACCAAACTGTTTAAATTGTTTCTTCAAACCAGTACAGGTGTCACCCACCTTCCTGTTATTCTTGATACAAATTGCTACAGGCTGTTGTTTATTTAAGGGTTCAACTGCAGAAAAGAAAAAAAAAATGTGGAAGAGAAAAAAAACCTTCACACACAAAAGTTCACATTCTACAAAATATTGCCAATGGCTTAGAAAATGCGTTTGACACAATGGTGGCCCCTAGGTTCTGGTGTACTTTCAGGAGGGCACACACTGCTGCTGTGGCTCACCAGACAGGGGAGGGACAGTCTGGAGTTAGTGAGACCATGGCAGACACAAAATGCTCAACTCTGCATTGATCTTTCACCTCTGCACCTGTCATAGTACCTGGGGGTCACATGAGGACTAAGACGAAACCTGATGTTAGAATGGGCAGGGTTGTGTGGGGAAAAGGCTGCATTTTAACGAGAAGGTATTGCCTCAGCCCCTGAACTTATGAATTGCTTTGCTACATGTTCCTCTTTATTGCTCTTCTCCATCCTACAGGCTGCAAGCTACTCTTAGTAAATACTCATGCACTTCCCTGTTCACACTGTTTTGCTCATGTCTTTTTGAACCTGACTCATATTTGCAATATTCTAGACTTCAATGTGATTAAGAGTCACCAGATGGTATTACTGGAGATGGCTTTGCTGATCTTATTTAAACTGGCTTATTTGAGACCAGTTCCTTCCTGAAGAAATGTTTATGGCTACGTGTGATGCATTGCCAATTTTGTCTGTGAAGAGGTTGAAGACTAAAATCTATTTTGTGTAAATGAGGTTGTTTTTTTCAAGACTGATGTGTGGGTTCTGCCTCTTGGTTACATCTATGAAAGCAAACAGCCAGGAGCCTTGTAAATCCAAAATCAATCTGTGGAGAAGTTTGCCTATATTATTAAATTTGCTAGGATCCTAGAAAGAATTGTAAAGGTCTGATACTCTTGGGAGGAGGAAAAGTCAAAGCAGCGTGAGAGCTCTGCTGGAACACTGACAGCTTACAGGAACGTGCTGCTTTGAAAATCAGTTCTTTATCAAAAGGTTTGCAGGCATATATTGCCTGCTAAAGCTAAAATGGAAATGCATTTTTTGTTTCATCATGGTACACACAGTAATCAGGAGTGGAACAATTCAGTCTGATGAGAGTTTTCATTCCTTTTCTTTCAGGGAAAAAAGAAAATCTGAATAGCTTTTTGTTTTTCAGCACTTGCCTTGTTCCACCACTCCAATGTGCAGCTTTCACCCGCTCTCTCAACTGCCACTTATACACTTTCTAAAGCACAGGAATATTAGTTTTTCATACAAAAGGGAAGAGGTGTTTCATAAATAAGGAAAACCAGGAGTTCACTTTTACTGCAGTCATTTGTCACAGAAAGGGCAGTGTGAGTGAACAAGATCTTTGTTTGGTGGCATTTTTAATGCCCTTGAAATACTCTAATATTCTGTGTAACCAGTCTCTGCTTAAGACCTGCCTCTTGCTGCATCTACAGAGAAATCTGCAGCAGTGAACTGGGAAGCATGCACACGTTACATCCCATATTAAAGCTAAGAAGAAAAAGAGATCTAGGCATATTTTCTCCAAGCTTTCATGTCCTCTTCTTGTTCTTTTCAACAGACCTTTAACAATCAGCTCCCTCACTGTGTCCTCGGTGTCCTACATAAGGATCTTTCTGGAAAAATGTAAGGTTTTCAGACCTGATGCATGTCTCACGTGGGTAATGGGATTCTGCCTACACAGTTTAATAGCAGCCAGGCTGGGCCCCAAAGACCTGATGCTGCAGACTGCAGAGCTCATGCTGTGATCACTGAGTAGCCTCATTTAGCAGAACAGGCAGCCCATAACCTTCTCACCTCTCCCGGGAGAGCACTGAGGCGTTTCAAGTGATGCCATGATTGTAACACTTCCAAAGTTACTTCATCATTCATCAGTTTGAAAACCGAGTTAATTAGGTGACAATGGAAAGTTTTGTGCTGCAAAGCAAACAAAAGGAGAACATTTTCTTGCCTTGAGGTGATTATTATTTAAGCCTTGATCCTGCCAAAGTTTGTGCACCTGCTCAAGTATGAAACCAGTTCTCTTTTTGTTAGGTAATTCCTTCAGCCTGGGCCCACTGACTCCAGCCACGGGGGTACCACTTTTATGCTGAAGGTCCTGCATAAATGTTTGCAGCCTCCCTGGCACTGGATCTCAGCACCTTGGACCATGAACAATGCCAAGGTCTGGGCGGGTTAGAAAGTTAACCTCAAATCATGGTTAACTTTCCAGCTAAGCAGAGTGGGGAGCAAAAAACACCGTGCTGGTGGGGAGAAGTGAGAGGGATCAGAGAGAATTCACAAAGGTTATCTTCAGCTGTATAAAAATTAAGCATCTAGACTGAACTAATTGTGCAGGCTTTTAAAATGGCCAATAGAAGGAAGTCAAGAAGCTTATCTAAGAGGTCAAAGCTCCACTGATGACAGATGGAGGCTGCAAATGTAGCTTAGATGTGACATCCAAAATTTTTAGAGGACTAGATTTAGATGAGTTAAATTACACCCTTAGAGTGACGATAAAGGGAATCTTAAAATGTGGCCCAAGTTTTTTGCGCTCGGACAAGAATTGACACTATTGCTCCTCATCTCTCTGTTGTGCCTGCAGCTGGCACCCAAGGCACCAGCCCACTGCCAGTGACAGACACAACACAAGCGAGCAGTGACACTGAAGTCTGACAAAGCCTCCTTTTATTGAACTTTTAGTTAAAATAATTCTAATAAATTAATAAAGATGAGATTAAGAAAAACAAAACAAAGCAACTACACAAACATGGAACAAAATCAAACATGGTAAAACCTCTCCACTCAGTCTTTCAGTTTCTATTGCTCTTTTGCTGACAGTAAACCAATTAGAAGACTTCTAGTGCTGGCAATTTCAGGAGCAGTTGTCTCTGGAACACAAATACCTATTACTATCCACAGAGGCCTTGGGATGAGAAAGTAAGGCTGGAATGAAATCAGGCTCTCTTGGGTTTCATGCTCATGATGAGCAAGAGTGAAAATAGAGAAACAAAAAATCAATCCCAATACTGGCAACATTCAGGACCCAAGTGACTGTGAGCTTGGAAGTAACCTGGAATTCAGCTTCCTATTAATTTGCCCAGTCCCTAACATCGTATTTTAAGCCTGAAATCATTTAGATTATATCAATGGTCAAAGTCAAAGTCATATAAAATAATTGTAAGAACTTAGTGCAGCCCAAAAGCCTGTTAAAAAAAAAAGTCCTATCTGCAAGACTCCATTCCCCAGAGCTACTATTTTTTTCCTGTATTTTCCCCTTTAAATCTGAAAGAAAGGGAACCATTCATCAAAACAAAAAGCAGTTATTCAGTGTTTCATATACTGACAACATTCATCCTCAGGAAGTCTTTGTCGATTGTGCCTCGCATGTATAGTAATAAAGTAAAAGAAACACAAAACTGTGGTGTCTCCATATCCTATGGATGACATGAGACTATTGTCCCTTTATGTTTAAACAATGCACCACCACTCATGGAGAGTCTCCCCAACAACAGTAACCAGTTACCAGAGGTCAACCAATCTCTTCAGCCAATTAAAAATAGCATTTCTAGACACTGCCTCATTCAGATATTGTTTCTGATCTAAAGACTAATGAATGATAGAAAATAAGGCAAATAAAATATCATATTACATTGATTCAACCTATGTAAACAACAATTAACTCCTCAGTGCAAATTCTGAGGTGGGTTTTTGTTTCAGTTCAAGTAGTTTGCAATTAGATTTGCATGTAATCTATCTGAGTGCTTCAGCTAATTTAAAAAATGTTCAGAGCATTAATATGCATGTGTGCATATAGGTTGAGGGCTTCATAAAGATATGTTTAAGTATATATATACATGCATATAAGTAACAGCCTGAAATTAAAAAAACCTGAATAGTTCTAATGTTGTACAGATAATGGACATGAAAATCACAGAAGCAAAAATGATTTCTTACTTCAATTTAGTATTTTTAGTACTAATTTTATAAATAGTAAATGTGAACTATAATGGGAGCTCACTAATATTTAGCTGCCCATTAGGGACCCTTACACTAAAAAGAAAAAAGAAAAAAAGAACTTAGCTACCGAAGAGTGTAAAAAATAACCTGCTGCAGTCAGCAGGACAGAGGGATGATAAAACACAGTTGGTACCCCAGGGTCCCTGCCGATTCTGGCTCTGCACAACTAATAGGCTACACTCAGCCTTGGGCACAAACAATAGCTGGGATCCTGGTAGCACCAACAAGCAATCTGAGCTTTAGTTTCATGTTTAACAGTTTTACAAAGCCATCCTCCATCTACATCCTTGATCGGTCTGAGACTGATACCTGATGTTCTCCTACTGTTTTCTCTTGAACAATAACCTTACATTTTTCTCTATTTTTTTCTAGACAGTTTCTTTTGCAGCATTGAGTTTTGCAACAGTCATTCCCCAAAGCCACAAATTCTTGTTCCTTTTTCTGCAGAGCTGTCATTTAATTTGATATGGCACTTTTCATGATCTTTGACATCCCTCTTCTCTGGAAATTTTTATTATTTTTGCCACCGTAATCCTTACAATCAGTTGTATAGGACTTCTTCATTTCCACATATTTATTCCCTGATATTAAAGAGCATTTAATGCTATGTTCTGTTAAATTCAAGTTTCAATTTCAGAGCTGTAGTGTTACCTCAATGCTCCTCCTAGATCTCCCTCATTGTCGGGAAGCTGATCCAGGACAGAAGCTTTTCTGCTAAATTTTCTGCTTCCTGTTTCTTCTCTATTATAAAATAAGGGACCTCTTCCAACTGTTTTCAGGGTTATTTTTCTGTATGAACTGGACAGATGTACCTGTTAATTCCTAGATATATGGATAGTTAAATCCCCTCCAGAACTCTGGTGACTGGAGTGCTCTTTGAAACAGGTTTGGGGACTTCTTGTTCTTATTTCACCTTTGTATACTCTTCTATCAGTCTTCCCGCTGCCCCTAGGAGTTACCTGACATAATTTGTGACATCAGTAAGTGTAACACCACCATGCCATATCTCTGTATCACCCACCAGATTGGCAGAGCATGATTCCTGCATGGTTCAGCTGCAGCAGGAAGGTCAGGAATAAGCTCGGGCACTCAGTGTCGTTCAGTTGTTCCCTATCTTCTCCTGTTTGTACACGGGCACTGCAGATGTGAGGAGGGAAAATAAACCCTTAAAGCATAGTGGGGCATTCAGAGGAACAGTGCCAGTTGGTTTAAACTGGTTGTGTGCTTTTATTTTCCAGCAAGATCAATCTGATGAGGAACTTAAAAAATAAATAAATAAACTGATTCTGCCTGGCAGTGTTTATTCTAAACTCTACAAAATCTCAGAGGTCCTTCTGTTGCTTTCCTGCTGGCTCAGAGAAAGGTGAGGACCTGAGGAATGCTATTCCCAGCTGCCTGCTGGCATTGACCGAGAGGCTGATAGGACCCACATGCTGGTTTGGCTTGACACAAAAGCAGCAAATGGGCAAAAATCAATGTTCCTCCAAGGGGAAAGGAGTCATATTAGTACAAAAAAAAAAAAAAAAGAAAAAGAAAAAAGAAAAAAAAAGAAAATATCTGAACACACAAAATATTAATTTTTTTCAGAGGCCAGAATGAGAAACCAGCAGAGCACAGGGGCAGACAGCGGGTGGCAAGCACTCTGTGGGATCCAGCCCTCATTTCCAGTGCAGCTTTTTGCCTGAACACTTCTTTGTAAGGTGCCTGAATTCAGTGCGACTGAGTCATAATGAGTTGAATGCAAACTCAGCTCTGTAAGAGTTAAAAAAAAAAAGGCCACATGTTTCTACAAAGGTATTAAAAGTATCCTGTTGAGTAACCCGGTGTGTTCCTTGCTGCCCTGGATATCTTGCCGCTGTGGTTGCCAGAGAAGGAAAGAATCCTGATCTGTCCCACAGCCAAACCCCAAAGAATTAAACCCTTTGTCTTGGGAGCCTTTCACCTTCTCAGGGTACTCTGAAAATCTGGAGACAAATCAGAAATCGCCTTAAAAGAAATTTCCCGATGGTGTGTTACCTCTCCTGAAGATGCTCCTGGCACAGCCTGCCTGAAAGGGAAAACCCTGGAGGACAGTACTGAGCTGAAAGCTTTTAATGTCAGTCATGGGGTGTAGGTTCAGTGTGGTCTCCAACCCCAGCAATAACAACTCTCAGGAGAGAGTGCTGCTCTTCTGAAAAATGGCAATCAGTCTCACATGTTAACAGTGGCTTATGCTGCCATTAAGGCTATAGGAGACATGAAATTCTGTGCTCCAGGGCATAAACCAGCCTCTCTGGCAGCCCCAGCAGCAGTGGAAACTTAGCAAATAAGATGATTATAACGTGATTGTCCACTCTGGGGGTCTGTGTGTCCTTCTTTGAAGCATTTGATGCTGGCCACTGCTGGAGACAGGATATCACATTGGCTGGACTACTAATCTGATTTACTATAACAGACCTTTTATTCCTATTAAGCATGTCTCAGTACAGAGTCAGCTTTCAACTAGTACTGATGGCCTTGAAACACTTAATCTGCAGCCCAGTCTACTTGTAGATACCTGGCACAATTCTTCTCCAAGGGAATACAGAATGGCCAAATTCTACTTGTGCCATGTCATATTTTTCAAATGGGGAATGAAACATCAGTTGTATACTTCATCAATTTCCCCCATAAATTGCCAAACTAATGATGATGAATGATTTTGTCCCTGGATGTCAAAATTCAAAGGACAGTTTTGCAAGGAGACTTAATGGAAATAAGATTTGTGCATCTGAGTACAGTATTAGGCCCCAAAACCAGAATAGCCTTTTAAGCTTTCTATGTTGCTAGCATTTCTCTTGAACATAATTTCCCCTTTTTTCCTTGATCCTTGGATGTGTAAAAGATTTGTTTTCAGATATGTATGCCTGTAGCACTTGCTTGGGATTTATCTGCAAGCTGATCCCAGACTCAGCCTGTGGTTATGCTTTTGCAGGGTCCCTTGTCCAGACAACTACTGCTGACCACAACTCTCATTTCCTCTCTCTGCAAATGTGAAATGAATACTATCATAACAGCACTTCTTAATACATGCCAAAGAGAAAAGATCGTTTTTCTGTTTTATATTTGGCCACCCTGCATTTCAAGTACATGACCTCACCTCTACAAAACTGGTGGGTTTTACCCCTGTCATCATATGTAGTGCAGCTTCTACCATGATCATCGTTCAGCACCTTCCCTTATTTATTTGCCCATCACACAATCATCCTGAAATGATCTCCAGCATGTACCAGTTGTACCAGATCCTCCATTCATTTCTGTTTGGTCATCACAGATGAGAGCCAGGGGAAAAAAGAATCATTCGAATGTGACATAAATATCAGTTGTTGGATAAACCCAGCATTATAAACCTTTCAGGCCATGTACTTATACTCTGCTGTGCCTAATACTAGGGCATTCTGGCCAGCAGTCATAACCGTAGATTCAAATAGATGGTAACCATAATAATCATTAAAAAGGCAATTGACACCTTTTGGTCAGTACAGCTGTGTATCAAAGAGAGCAGGCAATCCTCATTTATACAACACTTGGCAGAAGAGTTGACCAAGTCGACTGCATACACAAAGCTGCAAGGACTCATAGTCAGGACTCCTGACTCCTCCTGTACCCCACGTGATCCTTCCACTTAATAGACTGTTAAAATAGAGGCAAAAAGGTAAAACTCATAGAATCATGCTGATTTCTTTCTTGTGGATATGTCCTATGGATGCGTTGAGCCATCTCCAGTGCAGTATGTGCCCTGCTTGCCTTGCTGACCCCTCGTTCAGTTTGCCCATGCTTGCTGCCATCCTTACTTGCCTGACTTGCTTGGGCACATGGGCTTCTTGTTGTGCAGTGGAAGGGTATTTCCACATAATCTTTGGCAATCCACCCTGTGAGCTGCAAAGGATTACCAAGCCCCGCTGTCTGCGTTGCCTGCTCGTAGCAGGGGAGGTGGGAAGGGCCATGTAGCTCAGCACTCACAGAGGGGCCAAGGACACAACTGCACTGCCACCAGTTTCAGTTTACATCAGGACACAGCTGGGATGTGCAGGGCCTGCAAAGCAGTTATGGTGCCTGTTCTCTTGCCCCTGGCGGGAAAAGTGTGGGCAGGGCACTTCCTAAATTACCTGGATCACCTCGAGGCACCTGTACAGGGCTGTGTCTGACAGGAGTGCAGGGCTGGTCTGCAGAATGGCCTCGGAGCAGATCTTAAGATCCTGATTAAATTAAGCCATTGTATGTAAGCTTCTTGGGTTGTTTTTTTTTTTTTTTTTAATTTGTTTGATTGTTTCTCAGGGAAAAGGCCACATTAGTAAGGTTCTAAGTATAAACTCTACTAAGCAAGATGTGTTATAATTCCTTAGTCTGTCACTGATTCAATCAGAAAGTCATAGATAGCCAAGAAGGCATAATGTTTGAAATGGAGAGCCATCTTATAAGTCTCATCTCTTTAACTCTCCTCTTGTACTTTCTGTGTTCCTCAAGGATATCCAATCAGAGAAAGAGTACACAGTACTTGAACAATTTGCTATTACTCCCATTAACACAATCCTGTTGGTGTCTAGAAGGCCTGGCTGAGATTGGGGCTGCCACTGACACCCAAAAATGCACCATCTAAGCAAATCTGGCTGACAAGAGAGGAGTGACATGCCTAAAGTCACACAATGTGACAGTACAGAGTCCTCACAGAGGTCACACATGTGGGGCCACTTCTGCTTGCCCCCAACTCTTTTCCCAGGCATCAAATGGGGCTGCTTGCTGTCAGATCTGTCCTCTGAAGTCAGTAGCTTTGTACTATTTTGGGGCAGAGTACAAAGTAAAGAATTATAACCCCTGCAAGGGACTGTGTCTTGCCAGGGGTTGCCTTTGCAGTATGAAGTCCTAAAGAGGAAAGGCAGACTCAAACTTTTAGAATTAAAGGGAACAACTCTGTCTTAATTTCCTGTGGTTTTACATGAGATTTGTCCACAAAGGAACCATCTGTCACCATCTGCTTGATTTTCTTGATTTATTTTTTTTCCTTGGACAGTTTCACAGTATTGGTATGTGAATGTGCTTATCCACACCCCTCTCAAAAGGCCAACTCATTTCTTCAGAAGACATGTGCCTTGTGTGGATTTTTTTTTTCTTTTTGTGTATTTGAGCTGCAGTGTACTTTTCATCAGGCACTGCCTTTCTTTGTTGAATGCTGGTCTCCAGGAGCCGCCTGGAATAAGGGATAAAACACCCATGGCACACACAGTTTCTGATAACTTGGGTCCATAACAAAATGCAGAGCTCTGCAGGAAGCAAGGTGACTTTTGAAGAGGCATTTGACATGATCAGGGAGTGCCCTTTCTCTGGGTGCTTCCAAGGTGCCAGTCACTGCTTGCACTGTGAATCTTACAGGACCTTTTTTTCCAATATTAAAACGACACGGTTTGGGAAACAAAGAAACAATTCTAAAAACCCCAAAACCTCAAGAAAAACCTAAAGAATAACCTGAGAATGAGAAATACAAAAACATGATGTGCAGGCCCAAACTTGAAGATCTGGGGTGCAAAACAAAATAATCATGAAAATGTAGCATATCTCCAGAGAATCTGTAGAGGAACTCTTGTCAGGAACTGTAATGGTAGGACAAGGGGCAATAGGACAAGGAGTAACTGGTGCAAGCATAAAGAGGAAAAATAAAGATATTAGGAAGACATTCTTTACTCGGAGGGCAGTGAAGCACTGGAAAATGTTGCTCAAGCAGGTTGTGGATGCCCCGATCCCGGCAGCGTTCAAGGCCAGGTTGGATAAGAACTTGAGCAACCTTGTCTAGTGGTGGGGTGGGTTATGACTAGAAGGTCTTTAAGGTTCATTCCAAACCCTCAACGTTCTATGGTAATTAACTTTTTGTTGTTTTTTTT